>JARQSW010000040.1:1001971-1056758 GCA_030142375.1 Calameuta pallipes
TTCAGTAGTGATGCCATACTACATTACTGATAAATCTCATCAAAATCGGTGACCCGAAGTTGGTACACTCCCCTTGTTAGAAGCGTACATTGACCATCAGTCATCAATGTCAAAATCTGACCGTCGATTAGCCAGACCGTGAACCGATGGATATGTCCACCAAATTATGCATGATCCTGTACAATCATTACTGAACGTGAAATTTGAAACGTGGCACGTATAAGGGACATGACCATTCGTCATTGGAATAATAAAAATTAACATTCAATAAGTGTCCCGAATATTTGAGCTCCGGTTCCTATTCGCTGAGGTCCTTGGACACTGTGTGCCCATCGTCATTTGTATTTCGGCAAAGTACCATTAGATATTTATTGCAGTGGGGACGATTAAAATTTTTTTTTTGAAAATTGCTCCACGTCCTTCTTGATATATAGGTCTGTCTGCGTATATAGGCGTTATAAAGAAATATGTGTCACTTATAATCAGTAGATTTGCCATCTTGAACGCTACTCACGGAATCATTAAAAATCTCCTTACCTTCCCACGTACGTACTACGCATCGAGCGTAATGCTAGGCGTCTAAATTTCTAATCATGTTGAACATCGTACTGTTTTATCGAGTCATTGAAATCCGATAAAAATTTTATGCTGATTTTGTCTAGTGGAATTTTTTATAGTGTTTCCCTCGCGCACCTGCCTGTTACCGTCGTTACGTTACTTCGGTCTGATTGCCTTGGGAGATTTCGTGCCGCGTACTTCCGTTAACATTTTTATCCGGTTTGCCTGACGAGCAGATACGTTTCCTTTCAGCGATCGCGACGATTATATTTATTTATTTGGTCGGGTCATTAGTTTTGTCGTCACCAATCTCTCATGGTCCTCTGTGTAAGTTAGGAAACTGGTAGTGTCTCTGAGGCGAACTAGATTTCAATGACCGGGGACAACGGGAAAAATTGATTGTGCAAAATTCAAGGCGCCTCCTGATCAATCGGATAATAGATGAATTTTAATATCGATTTTGGATAACGTTAACATGGCTTACGGTTATCAGGAAGCTGGAGATACGACAATTGCGTAACCTTCGAAATGTTATTTCCTGACATTCATTTGTACCCTCGCGTATATATGTATATACAAGTACAGCACTGCTGTCGATAATTCTCTATTGGATTATACTTTTAGTGCGATTAGAGCGTCAGTAAAATTGACAAGGAGACACAACTCTGCGATCTCTTTAGTCGACTTAGCACGCGTGTCACGGGGGAAATTTAGATCTTGTCGCGTTCCAATGGTATCCTGGTTTTTTTTTTTGGTTAGATTACTACGCGCGGTCTAAATAACGAGTAGCTATTAATAGCTGATTAGCAACCTCGAGAAAAAAAAATAGGCGATTCATTTTCTAAAATCAATCTCGCTCCATGGCTCTTTCTTTTTTTTTTCTTCTTCTTACATTCACCGACCTAGTCACGTTGGCATCACGATACTTGCACAGCTGTTGGGAATCGAATTTAAATCGAATAATTGCTCGGGCACTGTGACAGCTATATAAGCAATATCAATAATTGCTAACCGACGTTAATTAATAAGTTTGAAGAAAAATATTTTTTTTTACTCAATATTATCGTTCAGACCACGAAATGTCAAAGTAGCTCGTTTTTTTGCCCAATATAAAATCCGGTTCTCCGTGCTCCATCGGTTTGATTCGCTAAAATGCTGGCAAGGAATTGGCGAAAAATTGCAAAATTTTACAAACCCCTACGAGTAATGCAGAAACGTTGACGCGAAAAAAGAAACTGACATTTGTCAATAAAATTGTGGGATACGTCAAAGCTGGCCGACGGTCTATTATATCATAAATATAACGTACAAGGTGAAGGTCACGTGGTCCGCGATATGTCAAAGTCGTTAATTAACTGTTATCAGTGAACCTGCTAATGAAAACCATAAATTATATGTACTACGTATCACGCGTTATGGTTAACGTTTCGAGGGCCAGTCGCTGTACTGTTAGTGACAATTATCGAGTGTAATGTCGTAACAGTCAAACGATTATTTTTATAGCCATATTAACGCTAGGAAAGACGAGTAGTAACGCCGTCGACGTACTTCCGGTTCAACGTACAGGACGTTATTTCCGGTTTAAAAAAAACAAATGAAGCGTCAATTAGCGCTCTGACTTATTTCGCAGAAAACGGCCGAGTCGTTAAAATGATAATCCCGGCCCTCCGTGCGTACGTTTCCCGTCTGACAGCTTAAAAATCTCAAGCGAACTCTGCTCGCTCATTACACACTCTTGTCTCGGTGCAACTCGGCCGTCATGACGTTTTAATGTCACCATGTATATTCTCTTTACTGCTTCCGGCCGCCGGCAAAGGTAAAGCATTTCAAAGAGACGACCAAGAGACAATCAGACAATCAAACGTTGACAACCTTCACGTGACTTCCCACCCTCGTGATAAGCGCAATTGCACAATGTAATTTCACTTTGTACATCCACAGAGACACACGGAACCTTATAACGGGTGGTACATACGTTCCCGTCGCGATTATACATTTACGGCACCGACCAGATACCGTCTGCTGCGTACAGAAATTTTTTTTTTTTCTTCACCCCTACCTTCCGGCGTCACGACTCTCTGCGAATTGAGATTTGCGCGAACGCGGTATCCACGGGGGATGTTTATCATCGTTAAAAATTATTCGACGGTCGAAGAAGATTAATCTCCTGTCGTATATCATTCATTAGTTTGTTTCCCATTCGTAAATACATTACTGTATACACGTGGGCATACAGTTTTATGTATGAGGCAATTTTGACGTGTCCTTGCGCTAAATCATTTTTTTTTCTCTCTCGACAACGACACCCTGTATATATCGCCGTGACACGTAACTACAGGGACACCCGATAGGTTAGGGTGCTTACTCGCGTTAACCAGCAGCACCCCGCTTCTCATTGAGACCAATAGAGGCAATCATATGCATGCAGGGACGTTAGGTATTTGTCAGGTTAAAATTGTCGATTAGTCTCGCGTGTACTTTCAATTTATTTACGTGGCCTTGCGCGCCGCGACGCCGACGGTGACGATGAAACTGGGGGGGGGTCGAGTGTCCGTCGGATCGAGCTCGAAGCTGACAATTTTTAAGCTCCCGTAAGCCTCGAATGAAAAGTTTCTGATGCTCGTAAATTTATTTGCGCTCGACTGTCCCTTTTAAATTTGGGACCATTCGCGGTCCTGGGATCATCGATTTCGCAATCATTTCTTCCCGTCTGCACGCAGAAATAGGCGCACAAGTAGCTGGCGTCACTTTTAGGTATCGCCGTCCTTATTACACGTTGCCGGTTACGTGGCTTTTGGATTCCTCGAGCCACGTGGGGACACGTGCGTGCGCGAGATGCCAATGTAAACACACGAGGCTCTGACAGGTCGTTGCCAAAGTTAGGTTAGGAATTTTTTTTTTCACATTTGTCTCTCTCGATCGAACGTATACATACATACGGGGCGCTCCTCTAATGGCTGTAATGGCTTGTGACGTTATTCTTACGAGAGTTGCATGCAAAGAAGATGGTACAGTTGTCACAGTCCACTTCGAAAGATGCTGTGGCTTTGGACAGTCGCATTTTTTTTTTTTTTTTTATTTAACATTGGGTAACGATTTTATTGGCATCGGATCTTCGCTACTGATAATAATTAACGTAAACAATTTTTATCTATCGGTTGTATTAAGATCGATTTCTGTAGGGGATTACAGAAGATTATTTACGTCCCTGACACTTTTGGACGGCACTGCTCGTTCTAGGGATTATCTAATTTGTTTTTGTTTTTTTTTTTTGGGTCTCTTGCCTCTCTATATCTCTTTCCGTATCGTTGCTACATCCTTATGCCGGCTGCTCTAGTCTTCCAAAGGATTAGCCTTGCTTCATTTTTATGTATGTACTTGGAAAAACAAATCGATCGTCGTTCGACTATCCGGTATTCAAGTTGCTTGTTTACACGTGTTATGTATTCAGAATGTTTTTATAAAATTGTATACTATATATACCATATTGTACGTATTTGAATATGTAATATTTTTGTTCGATCGTTTGTTTTCGCCAATTTCTTTTCTATTTTTTTTACCATTATTCATACTCTCGGATAGTGTTGACAATGCCTGGGTCTCTCTGTCTACACGTGTATGCCTGACGCCAGTCTTCTTGGACGAAACTGAGTCATTGGATTGTCGCGTGTTGTAGATCGAGCATGAAAATCTTATCGATTCTTCTATACTTTTTTTTTTCCTGCAATAGAGATGCACGTTTACGATCTCATATCTTCAAATGGTCTCTTTCTCGTCAGGGTCGCGACAGCGATCGAGTCGATTATCGTGTCTCGAAACTTTTTGTTTGTCCTTATATTAATACCTATTGTAATAACTGTCAGATCGGTACGCGAATGTTTTCCTGAATTGTCCTGCGCGCGGAATACCAGATACGGAATTGACAAGGATTTATGCGCTGCTTCCCGGAACGAGTTACGGGCGCGACTGTCGGTTCAAGGATAATTAAGAAAATTTTTCTTGATGGCGCGACGGTCGTCGCTAATACGCAAAAATGCATCACTGATTAAGCTTGACAATTTTCGCCACGAAATTTTACCAGTTCGCGCGAAGACACCGCGACGCGACGAAACTCCTTCCTGGGAATGTTATTCGCGTTTGGCGATTTACTTGGAACTTTGAGCCTGTCGCGTGAATTTTAATGTAAACGTCGACAAACGATATTTATTGCTAGGAAAATAATGGCGCTCACACACTTCCATGTAATTATCGAGACGTAATGCATTAAAATTGCTCGAGTCTCGTGCCGTCGACGTATCCATAATAATACGAGGCAATGGGTGTGTCGGCGGAAGGCGAGGCATGGTCAAGGCCAAGTTTCTTACGCGGCATTATTGGTCGGTGCATATTACGATAAGCGCATAAGTTTACGAAAATGCAACGGTCGCCGTTTCTTTAATCGTCATAGTAATTTGATCGTCGGCGCAGTAAGGTCAGTTTTTGACGTTCAGTTTTGAATGATTCAGAATTTTTTTTTTTTTTTTTTTCAAATATTCACTGCAATCGTTATTGGTCGATTACTCGTGACGCGGTGGGTCCCGAGTTACTTTGCATCGTTATGTGACCGCGATCGGTATTATAACCTGTTGAATTCGATGAAACGTCACAAGAAAACCAGTACAGCATGGAAGGTGTGTTCCTTGCGTCGCCAATAACGACATTGCCGGTGCGAAAGCTTTTAATTAATTTATTATATGCGCATCGGTAACTAGACGTCTCGTATTTAAAAAAAAGTAATTCGAACGATCGTTATTTCTATGTAGCTTCGTATGGAGAATCTGACGTCGCAGGGTCGATTTAATTTTTTTTTTTTTTTGTTATTTATATGCGATACCGATTTCGTATTAATTAACGACTTTGTACAACGTTGATACAGTGCTTCGTGTTGTGCATATGAGTTAATTAGCGGGAATTCGCTATTGTTGTTGATTTCGAGCTTTCGAATCAGCCCGCCGTTTATACAGGAAGCGGTCGGTTCGAATTTACGGGAAATTCGCGACACTCGAACCGGAAATATTTTTGCAGATTGATCGACGACCTCGAAGGAGAATTATACTGAGAAGGAATTGCGAAGGACTCGAAAGTGAAATTGCACAATGGGATTTGCGGGTGGGTCAGGATGGGGGGGGGGGGGGTCTATGACCACGTGCGAAACTTCTGGTCATTTTTGACAATGCGTCTATACATTGTTATGGACGAATGCGAATATTTACGTGGGATTGTTTTATTCTCTTTGGAAATAATTTCCGAGTGCGATTTAACACGGGAAATTTGGCGGCGGCATTCTTCGTCTGTTTATATGCGCTTATCGTAAAGATTGAGATTTTCCGTAAGGCGCCACTAGCGGTACTGCTGACAAAGTAAAGGCTTTCGAAAGGATTCGTTTATAAATATTTATGCTACTAGCGGAGGCTGCGAGGGGATTGCGAAAAGTGACGGGTTTTATGCGCGTCCGTCGGTTCATACTCGGTCGGTAAAAAAAGAATCGGGTAAATATTTTAAAAGCTGCAAGACCGATGATGCACGCCAATTCGTATTTGCTCGAACGAAGGTGCAACGCAGTTGATTAATTTATGCAGGGGCTATGAGTTTCTCGCGTGGATACGAATTTGTGCAATTTATATGAATTCATTTATCGCGACGATTACGGATATTTTCGACGTGGGAATATTATATTTTGTAGGCCATTGTCACGCTTACGATATCCAGGACCAATTCGCAAAAGTTTACCGAGAGCGGTAATTTACGTCTGTTACTGTTACTTGGCACGTGCTTCCTAATCGCAGGACGAAATTGGCGGTGAGATCGTTGGAGGCATATTCCAATTGGAGCGTTTTTTTTTTTTCAAATATTTTGCCTACCAGTTTTGGGGTACAGTCTATTAGATATAAATTGCAAATCGCGATTGACGTAACTGTCTGTGTAAATGCCTGTCGTATTTGTGTAATAATAACTTTTTCGAGATCATTAACGACAGGACGATAAACGTTGACAGCACTGTTGTGTACGTTACATACCCTTAGCAACGATCTATATTTATGGGCTGTTTGATCGGTGTATTAGCGTAAATTCGCGAATCACACTGAAATGGCACGTAAGCCTTCTGGAGACGGGCAGGTCGAAGAAAACGGTGTGGTACGTGCCTTAAAGTAACGATGTGGATGAAATAAAAAATGATCAACGTATTGGCAGCCATGTTGATTTACCGTTGTATTAGGCAATGCTCGATCAGAAATTTGCTTTCCAATTTATACTAAAAATTGGAAAGTTTTTTTTTGGGAAAAATTAAAAAAAAATAAACTGTAGCTTCTGCCTTCTCTCGTCGCAAAGAAACGTAAGTGGGTCGGCAATTCTCGTGCCCTGGGGCGACTGGCGAATCGCTTCTTCGAAAAGTTTCTGTAGCGGCTGTCCATTCAGTTCATTGACTCTGATCTCTGTTTCGCTGCGTAAAATAACACGAGTGACACGGTTATCACAGATGGTCATTCGTGTACGCAGAGATAAATAAATTGCCGGTTGCTCTCACGCGTATGACTTCGTAATAACGCGGAGATCGACGTCGATGACGATTAGCTCGAGAAAAAATTGAAAATAAAAGGACCCAGAGGATCATTAATTTCTTAGATAACGACCGGTTGTACCGATCACTTCGGAACTGACGGAATTGCTCGGGAGTTTTGGCCTCGCGATTAATTTCACGTGGAGCTTGATATACGGGACTCTTCGGACGAGATCTGTCAGTCTGACAGTCTAGGACGTCTTTGTACGGGTTTTTTTAAAAATGTTTTGCCGTAAATACATATTCTGGACAATGAATCAGGGCTAAGGATGTGTTTGATCTACGGAAGTGAAATTGCGAAACGCAATACGTATACACTCGCGAAATCCTTTCAACCATGACTGTAAACAGGACGTCACGTTTTGCAGAATTAAACTGACGCGTGTTCGAGCAGAGGTCATGCTCAACGTCGAATTGCACTCGAGTGCAGTTTTGAGTGGTGCAAGGTGATGCATTTGTCATAACAATCAATAAAAAAATTTTACGATCGATCCTTACTACCACAATCAAAAACGAAAGGTGATCTAGCACGATAAAAATATATATATATATATTTCGTCTCCGCAATTATCATCGATCGCGACACCTCACGTCCTCCAGTGCATATCGAGAGGATCAAATTCGCGAATGCAATTACGATCGGCCATTTTATAAAATTCAGGCCTTGGACCAATTCAAGGCTCCTCCATCCGATCATCGGGAATTAAATTTTCCAAAAATTTTTTTTTGGAAATTTATTGCTGTTATCCACCCTCCCTCTCAAAAATTCACGCTGTTTACGCGGGACACGCTGAAATGCCTAAGGTGAACGTTATGCAAGGGCATTGACAGTTTCTTCACGTTGACCGATACCGTACATGTGTACATACTTTCCATATGTACCACACCTGTTTCTCATTTCGATGAGATGCCCGGCAAGAAGCGGCGCAACTCCTGAGATCGAATTGTCCCACACGGAATTGCGTTAGCAGCTTGGTCGTTTAACGTAGGTCGCGAGTGACGTCAGCGGAGACTAGTCTAGGCAAATAATACGTGGACGACCTTAGCACGATTTCGATATGCACGATAAGGACTGTCTTGATATACGTACGCGCGTCCATTGCAACCTAAATTTGAGACCAAGGTTACACGATACTTATTTCAGTTGACATATCGCGTCACCTGGCTCCTACGGCAACCGTATCAACGTCCTCTATGCTGTTTTTCGCTACGATTGTTTCTTTATTCTTTTTTTTTTTTTTTTTTTCCTATTTTACCTCGTTGCTACGGACTTTGCTCGGGGGATCTTTTGTAACGCGTTGCGTTATGACACTGTTAAACCTTATTCGTTTTCACTTGTCGTAGTCACGGGTAAACCGTAATGACTACGTAATGACTTATATGTGTATAATATATAGGTATAGTATATATGCTTTATCGTTCTATCGATTATTTCTTACTGGAGACTCCATGAGACTTTTTGGCTCTTGCTATCAACGTGTAGACTTCCTATCGCGTGTGTCGGCTTATGCAGTTAGTCGACAACGGCGCACCCATGTATCGACGTAAAGAAAAAAAAACCGCAGAGAGAGAGGGTGTATAGATAGCATGGCTAAGGGAGAGAATGGAAAGGTCAGAGGTGATGTGTAGAGGTTTTGATAAAGTCCGCGTATCTATATATATATATATACTTGGGGACTAATCCATGTCACGAGTACCTATATTTCCTGTGGGATCGTAAAACCGTATTGCTTATCTCGCGAAATGGTATCGATGAGGTTAAGGGGAGGATGTGGGCAGGCTAGAAATAGATTCGAACTTGCCATTTAATTTTCGAGATTAAATCTGACGTTGAGGAAGTCTGTGGGACGTATTTTTTTTTTTTTTTTTTTTCGAAAAAATAAAACGTTCAATGCCACCAGTGCCTTCTCGGTAATATCCCATGGAAATTCGTGAAACGATTAGTCTACTGAAAAAAATTGTTGTTTCTCCGTGGATCAATTACGTGATGGCGGCAGAATTTCATTAATGCTCGATTTCAAAATAAAAGACGGACGTCACGGACGCTTGGCATCGATTTTCAATCGTTTATATGAATATCGGCGAATCGACGCTTCGAACAAGTCGAGGTAATAACATCGGAAACCTTGAATACGGTGGATGAGACTTTAGAGGGACGAGGGAGGGAGGGAGGGGGGGGGGAGGACGTAGGGACGTGAGTACCTTGAGGAATCACATTTCGATACACAGCCACAATCTGATCTTCCCGTATTGCGTCGTGGCTTTAAATAAATAAAAAGACAAAAAAAAAGAATAAAGGCGTGTGCTGATAATTACGAGCGTCACGACGTTAAAGGTCGATCGATATGCGGCTAACTTGCATAGAAGAGCGTAGCGAGCATATAGGTGAAAGTAAAAAATTTGAAAATTAATAAATTTTGAATTTTCAATTCGCACGCGTGACTCGAAAAAATTTTTGTGAAAATACCTCGGGCGATCGTTTATTGCGAAACTGACGTGTGTGAAATTCGCAATATATATGTATATCATACCGTAGCACGTGTTCTCCCGTTGATCCCCGTTATACAGCAATAGTCCGTTCTTATACCTACGAGTGACCCGTGACTCGAGTTCCAAGGTTCCATACGGAAATTTACGTTAAGGCAAACACGTAACCAACGATGTAAAAGGCGCCCGAGGTGGAGAGACGTCTTGGCATGAAAATACAATGGTGGGGATGACACTCGTGGTATCCAGACGCGTATTCGCGGTCACGGTCACGATTCCCGATTTATTTCGCTATACTTTTTACAATATCCCAATAACGAACGTCTCGTTCTAAATCTCGATCCAGAATCTATACCTCGTTCCGTTCTCTTCTCGAAATATATTCGCACGCTGTATCTATATTCGATCGGTCCAGTGAACGATAATGAGAAAAAAATATTTCAAGATTGTCATTCGCCCAATATCATCAAGATCGTCTATCGTCCAATATCATCGCGTATCCCATATATGTGTCCGCCGTCGTACACTCTATATACAGACCGAAACCATAATAATCCCGAGTTATACCTAAATCATAGGGATACACGGAAGGCACGCGATGTCCGACCACTAGATCGTCGACTGCGGCCTCTCTTCTCCCTCTCCCGTAATTCCGAAACCGCCAACCAGCACCAACCGCCTCCTTTCCCACCTTTTCCCGTCTTGTCCCCCATTATACTTCCCCACCACGGGTAACACCTGTCCGTTGCGCCGGCAGACACCACGGGTCGCCGCGACTGCCTCTCTGCTGCTTTCATGACTATAGACCGTCGTGTTTTCTACTACCTGCCTGCCTGGCTGCCTGGCTGCCTGGCTGCCTGCCTGCCTGCCTACTGCTGCCCCTGACTCGTTGCGCTGTGCTGCCTGCCTGATCTGCCTCGCCTGACTCGCTGGCTGTCTGTCTCCCTGTCTCTGCCTGACGTATATATCTATACCCTGCGCCGGTTTACGAAGCTTCTCCCGTGTAGTAGTCCTCTTGCTCGTTCTGCACCTCCGCAGTACGCGCGGAAGGGAGCTCACGGTGCGGTGCGATTTTCGATAATACTTTTGATCGTCATCGAGCCGCGCGAAGTCGCATCGCTGTCGTTTCCGCGTACAAATACGAAACACTCGGTATATCTTACGATCGTTCTCGTAAATGAGACATTTTTTTGAAGGACGATTGTTTTGATTTTTATTTTGACTTTCGTTGATTGTTTTTTTATTTTGTTTTTTTTTTATTTTCCCCACATCGGACTCTGTCTTAGCCCTACGTGACTGTTGTGCCGTTGATTGTCTTCGGGCGAATTCCGTTACTGAGAACTTTTAATCGGGAACTTGTTTTCGTAGTCTGGATTCTTTAATTTCAGCTAAATCGCGATCGGCATCGATTTAATTGTCTCGCTGATAAGTTTAACGCGGTACGAGAATCGTTCGACCTCACGGGATTGGGTTATTGTGTCTCTCAGGTATTGGATGATACTTGGATATTTGGTACGCTGGTACCGAGTACGTAATCTTGTAAACGACGTTATCGCGCTGATCGTGTCGGTGAATTTAAATTTATGCGTTATCACGATACTCGTAAAAGACTTTACTCTCTTCGTTATTGTTATTCCAAACAGTACTACTGATTGCGCGATACCTCGGATGTGAAAATAATAGTCATTTAATGAACTGTCGAACGGAACGAGCATTGTTGCCGATACAGTGAGAAACTTGCTACGTACAAGGAGTATTGACTATTGTTTTATTTTAATTGCGCGAGTGTAATTTGTGCCTGAGGATTGTATTAAACAACTAACGTTCGGGCGTGCAATTAATAGAAACTAATTAATTTGATGGTAATCGCTCGCGTTATTTTTATCTGCAGCGTTCATTGATCATCTCGGGCGAATAAAGGTCTTGCGGGGTAGGACGTTTGTCAACATTGTCCTCGGATCGATTTTACGAAAAAGTCGTTCGCTGCCTTTTTTGTTAATTGTTTGAGTAAAAATAAATAAAAATTAATAAAGACGTAAGGACGCCGCGGTGCATTTGACGCGAGATGCTCGACACCGCCAGCTACCCCTTGTCGAAATTGTTACGAACTTTTAACAGGCGTACGGAAATACGTCGCAAACAAGAGTCTTCAGCTGTCGCGCTAAATCAGGCTTGAATCGGTACGACGATACCGCGCTTGGAAACGGCCTTTACGATAAATAAGAAATAAAAACTGTGTACCGTGCGCTGTAAAAAA
The DNA here is from genome assembly GCA_030142375.1 of Calameuta pallipes. Taxonomy (NCBI): domain Eukaryota; kingdom Metazoa; phylum Arthropoda; class Insecta; order Hymenoptera; family Cephidae; genus Calameuta; species Calameuta pallipes. The sequence continues at coordinate 1,013,872 of JARQSW010000040.1, forward strand.
TTGTTTAATCGATGCTTGTAATCGTCGATATTAAGTGATTAAAAAAAAAAAAATTCAACAGACTCTCGCCAACTGCTATATCTATAACGGCACTACTAAAAGCAGGTGTGTCAAAGCTGAATTTAACTCCGTTGAACCCAACCTTACCAGTACCCATTCCTAATCGACCCTAACCCAACCCCTTTTCCCTCTGGACTGCCGTATATTCACTGTACGGTCAATTCTCGAGTCGTTTAGTTTTTTTTTTTCGCTCGCGATCGTGAAAACTTCACGTGTCACAGGGCTGCGATCGAACGCTGCTTAAATATGATATTTGATAATATCTTACGTAACGACAGAGTAGATCCTCGTGCGAATTTATATTAGTACCTGGTTAGCGAGGGCCGAAATTATTTTTGACACTTTTTATACGCGCATTATCTTTCCTTCGATAAGGACGAACAGGACTGCCGCCTGACTTTCGTATGAAATTTCGAGACGCGATAAACGCACACTGGCGGAATTGCGAAATTACGGCGCGGTATCTCTACGCACAATTGCCAATGACAATCCTATTAGTCTAATGAGGTTCGCGAGCGCTAAGAGGATTTTACGGGGGAAAATTTTACGGACGTCTTTGTTCGCGAATTCGTGACTCGTGGGGATTCGCGCTTAATTTGCGATTCCGACTGATCGGTTTTACGATGTTTGTGCGTTTTGCTAGTTTTGCGTAATAGACGAAAAAAAATTGCCGACAATCACTCCGTTGCGATCAGGTGATATTTTCTTAAGAAAAAGTCAACTGTCGCTCGTACCTCTCGAACGACGATTCACGCGATTCTTCACGCATCGTGGTACAATTTGCACGAGCAGGAGCGATTTAACCGGAAAAATTGTGCATAATGAAGCTTTCCTAGATCATCGTTTGTTTCGCGATTTCGTTCAAGGACGCGACAATAACAATCATATTCGCGCAACTTATATTCCGTGACTCACGAGATTAATCACGAAGATATAGTCTATCTCTCATCAGTTGGTCTGTAAAATAAAAAAAAAAATATATATATATATTTGTCACAATTTTAATCCACATTTTTTCCCACGCTCGATTCTCAATACCAAGTACCTCGCGTATCGCCGATTCGCCAATCTGTCCGTTGCTCGTCACGTGATTCGTAAGCGAAAAATAAAAAGTCTATCCAAACTGTCTTCCATGTCTCTCGTGTCTTCCTTACTTCGATGTAAAACGTCGTTTCTCGTCTTGTATGCTAAAGGATATCAGCTGTGATAGATAAAGAGTAATTATATAACGCGAGTCGCGGTTACCCGACCGAATACACGATAAATACAATTACCGCGGTGTGATTTCATCCGAGTGCCTGATATTTTGTACCTGGGCTGCTGCCTCGCGTCGAGTACGATTCCTGACTTCCTCTTGGCATCGAGTGTACCCGCCACCAAATCAAGTGCAACGTTATTGGTCGGTCACACAGTCGGCCGGAGCCGAGATGAGCGTGAGGATTCTCGTCAGCGTGACGGAAATCTCGGAAATGGATCCCAAGGATCGTTACGTCGTCGAGGGAATCGGTAAGTGTCTCGTTATAGCCTTTTACGACGACGTGTTATTTGTTTCCGTAATGAGATCCAGGTATAACGTTGCCCTAAGGTTAACCCATATAGTTAGTCTCATCTATAGTATAGACAGTGTATGTATATATGTATATATAACCTCTTGGATCTTGCCCGTAGGGAGTCTAACTTGCGTGTTCGCGTTTCAATTTCACGTCGGGAAGACGTCGTCGGTGAATAAGAATTTTTTGATGTTCATTTTTCGTCAATCGGAATTCATCTGTTTCGCGTGTCATCGGCGTTCAAGGATGACGATGACGTCTTTCGATTTTTACTCTCGTCCTTTCGCACGGCTTTGCCTGCATTAATAATTTTCCTTTGATTTACCGGTGTAACCGTGACTAAGTATATAATTGTTATTTTCGATCGATCGATGCGATCGAACGACCCGACTGTGTAACTGAGGTTCTTTGCGTCGGAAGATAATTGCGGCGTTTATATGTATTTTTGAATGGGTTGTTTTTTTTTTCGAGAAAAAAAAAATTAGAATTTTACACTATTTTTGGCAAATGCTCGACCTTTTTTTTCGAACGCGAGGAGTATCGTCACGAATGGAATTATAGTGACATTTGTGAAATTAATTTCTTTCGTTTCCTCTTTGTATGTACCTGCTATTTACTAATGACGGTCTTTCCCGTGACATTTTTTTTTTTCTGTCGCATTCAGGTTGGCATGACTAGCGGGACGCGGTTGTTAAATATAATTTAACGTGACTAATGTTTTCTATACTGTTGACGGATGCCTCTTTGAAATAATCACATTGTATTATCGAAAACAGTGCAATCTCGCAATACTCCATTCATAAATTTTGTGACTGTTAAAAGTATAGAGAATGAGGTGTATATATATATATATTTTTTTTTTTAAATGAGAAATATGAATATCTCATTAACGAAGTATATCGCTAGTTGTGGCAGCATTGATCGATTGATCTCTACGATCTCAGGAATATATATATATATATATATATATTCTTCGTAAATGATTAATTGCTAATTAGCATTAGTGACGTGAGATGTGAATTTTCGTAGAAAAAAAAAATAACCCGTTAATTCCAATGTCCAAGAATTTCCGTAAGCATCTCACGTGGTAAGGGCCTCTGATAATCGCGACCCTGAACCCATCGTGTGAACTTTTAAAAATGTCAGATTCAAAGGGTCTTCCCACACGTGGTAAAATATTCTCACAGTTGGGTTTAAGCGCCATTGGCTCGTGTTCCTCTTAACCCATTATTCGTTCTCCGAAACCATCTGGCAAATTATACCCCCCCCCCCCCCCCCCCTCCCTATACCCGAGGTATACGACGAATTCACGCGCTCGTCGCGTTCATTAATAACAATAGCCTGTATGAATTCACACTCGATATCAATCGCCGAGATATACCCGTGTAAACAAGCCTACTGGAATTTGGTGTAATCGTGAATAACTCGCCGTTTAATTTTTCATTGTTATCAACAGTCAATAGCAGCCAGTGCTGTTCGGTAGGAATCAGCTGTGAACTCGTCTTATTCCCTTTTCGCTCCCCCTAATATTACCTCATACGATATACCAGTCATCGTGTGGATTACGGCAGACACTTGTAGACTCATCCTTCAGCAATGTCCCTCGTGCGCGATATTTGCATACGCGTGGACGTTGATTAACGAACCGACGATATTAACGCGCATAAAACTGTCATTCTGTTTTGATATCTCGAGAACGCGATAAGAATAACCAAAATTAGGTTAGGATTCGTATGGACCTTATCCTACGGTCGTTTTCATGAAATTCGCCACTGGCAACTGTCAAAAACATGGGGCGTTTTCGTGGGACCACGAGTTGGTTTAAAAGAATTTTTGAAAATTTTCACATTTTTTTTTTCCATCCTTCACTCTCTGTACTTTTTCTTTCTTATCTTCACGTGTACACGTATATCTTGTACCGGAGCAGCTTATCTGCACGCACGAACTACCCATCGGCCATTTTCGTCCAACGGGGCAAATTAGTCGTATGCATATTTGGCTATTACATTAGTCCCAGTTAGCACGTGCTTTAAGGATCGAGGCTGTGACGTTACTTGCGCCCGTCTTTATACGTATACGTATACATATATACATATACACGTAACGTGACGTTCGAATCGAATGTCCGCTGTGCGCGTTAGACGGGCACTACTGGTAAACCTTTATCTATACGAAATCATTGAAGATCATTCGAACGCGGTAATTGAATCGGCAAGCAGTCGCATTGACGTTTCCGTAGATCCTCTAAATGCACCTAATGGACTTTTATTTATCGTCGTCGATCCTCACTTCGTTTAAATTATTGATCACTTGCATGTACGCGTTAACGATGCTTGGTTATAGATCATCATGGCGCGTCTTTATAATCGTCGCTTAATCGGATTATTTTAATGTCTTCGCTGTCGCGACGCTTTTGGATCAGCCAGAGGACCTTCCGATGACGTCACTCTCGCAAACGATAACACCGCCTCGTATAGGTGCACGCATTATCATTAAGTGCATACATCATTTCACGGTGAATGCTGTATCTCTTTTCAAGCCAGAAATATGATTCACGGCTTTAACGTGTCGTATCGTATTTTTTTATTTTTTTTATTTTTTTCCTTCGTATCGAATACCAAATCCCGAGCCCCTCGCCCGTTCACCGGGCATACTCATCGGTAGACTCAATTTATCATTAAGCGCAGTAAGAAAATACGACGTGCGACATGGTTCTTGCAAAAGTGCAAAAACGTGTTGGTAATCTTGCAAGAGGCACTGATGCACCTTGGTTGCAGTCTGTTGCATCCTGTTGCACACGTGATATTCCGGAAGAGTACGAATGCACCATACATGGTGGGATTGACGGTGGATTTAATTTTTTTTTTTTTTTCAATTAAAATGTCTGATCCGATTGCGATTCTGTGAGTTGCAATTCGATATTTGTATTTGTTTATTTTTCTAAGATAACTTTTAAGTCACTTGTTTTTGTTTACGTAGGCTGCGTATCGCGGAACAACTGAGATTTTGTCGCAGCTGGTGATAATTAGATACCGGGATATGGATCACTGACAGATCATTTATGATCGATCCATATATAATTCCTCGCTCTTACGTTATATTGTGATCTAGGATTAGGTATTTTCGTCACACGTGACACCATGGGCCTTGCGATGCGTTTCCATTGCTGCGGCATAAATTATTTAGCGAGCTTAACAAATAACCCACCGTTGGGTGCGACCTGTCTGCCCATCGGGACGTGCGGCAAATGCTAATTCGAAGCTGAAACTCTTTTGCGTTGGGAAGTCTAGTGGGATTTAATCGTGGTGCGAATATAACGCTGAACTTTGAACCCGTCTTGATGCCAGGGACGATCACGGTTGATCTTGGATCATCCGATGATCTTGATCATCCAACGTGGAGCCGCGATCTTACGACTCGTTATTTATTCGGACTTTGATCCTTTGTAATAATTGTTTGTGTTGCTTTATTTTTTTAAGTCAAAAGTCATCGACTGGATATTGTCAGTATTGCGGTTTTTCCCATTAGATCCTACGCGCGAATTTACGTAATGACGGTGCGATTTTGTGTGTTTTTAGATAATTTTTTTTTTTTTCTTCTTGAGATTGGTATCTCCAGGAACTCCAGTGCTCTTTGATTGCCGATAGATTAAAGTCATTTCGGATGCTGGATGCTGTGAATGACGCTAGGCTTGCAAAACGATGAAACGTCGAGAGACTTCAGTAAGAATATTTTGCATTTAAACCTGCTGGCTTTCGTGGGAATCTTGATCTTCTCGAAACAGCATCCCGACGGATAGTCTTTTTTTACCTTTGTTATCGCAAAATTTATCCGTACAAAAATTTTACCGCGATACGGTTCAGTTGCGAAGAGTAACGTGCACTCGAGATACATGTCGAAATTGATTTACCGAAATTCCATTTTAACGAATCGCACACAAGGACGCGATTTTCGTTCGGATGTTCGTCGTTACGTAACTTCGTGCAGAACAATGAAACTTGTCGCATATGTTTCCGCCGTCACGTGTATCACTCGTTACGGCACTAATTCGATGATCGAGTCCCATAAATCCTGAAACTCGAATATCGACGCGTCGTAATATCCCTCGTGAAATTTTTCTTTACTTTCATTCTCATTTTCGCCAATATATTTTGAATCCGGAAAAATGAACGCGATCACCAAGCGGTTTCCAAAGCAGGTACAACCTGCATCCCGTTTGCGTAGCTTTTGCTTTCGTCGACCGTATTTCGGTCCATAATAAAATCGATATAAAATCGATAATCGCAATTGAAACTCGATAAACTAAAATTATACTATACATATTATCACGTTTTGGAAATACGTCGCTAGCGGCTCCGTTCAAATTCTATCCGTCTCTTCCACGTGTCTCCTATTTATTCCTCAGGACTTTGGACAGTCGCGTTCACTCGGCAGGTAGGAAATCACCTAAAGACACAGCATCGACCTCGGCACTCTCGACCAAACAGGATTCCAAGGCTCCAAGAGTACAGCAATCATTGTACACAATTGTTTTACTCCCAGACATTTTTCCTACGAGCGACTCCTATTGGCCGTTCGCGTCACGTAATGCTCTGCTAAGACATAAAAATAACTAGCAGGGTTTCACAGGCTTATGTGCATTGTTGCAATCCGAGTGCATTGACTGCACCGTTACGGAGCTCACGAAATCGGTGGAATATAAATTTGAACGACTGACGAACGCGCTACTGAAAAATCTTTCGCATTTCTGCATCACGGTGCATCCTGAGAATTCGTACGAGACGAAATATATATATATATATATACACGCACAAACGTACGATACCAAGAAGGAATATTCGCTGTCCTTGAGGTCGATCGACTTTCCGACCTCGTGCAATCGACTGTACAGCAAAGCCTCTACGATGTTGTCCAAAGCAGGAAGCATACCCCGACCTTAATCACTGTGGAACGCGGGATGAGGTCGGGTTCTCTGATTGTTGTCGGACTGGCGAAACAAAGAACTCGCAGGACTAAAGATGGGCAGGAAGTCTAGCAGTAAATTTTTTGCCGTACAATTCAATCTTATTGTCAGCTGTGACGTCAAGATGTAAGATTTTGATATAATATTTTTTTTCTATATTAATATCGTCCCACCCGGAACAGGATTCACCTGCGTGCACATAATACTTAGCGAATACGGGCATACCAATGTTGTCTTACCGAACCTGGAAGAAATTTAAGAATCGTGCTTCTCCGTAGTCGCATAACCAAGTTCAAGGTCGTTACGCTCAACGACGCCGTCTACCACTTCCCACACGAAGTTATGCCTTCCGCGCTAGTTTTCTCTGTTCCGCAGCTGATATCCAGAAGGCACAGGGATACACCTGTTGCGCGCGAACGTTATTTCGCGATTTATCAAAACAAAGCGAAGCCCTCGGGCTGCTCTCACGCGCGTTCGGCACATAAGAAAAGACGGAAGGCAGTTCGGAGTTTTATAAATTGCGTGAGAACAGTAGCACGTGGTTGCGGTTATCTGTATTAATGGGGAATTTTTTAAAATTTGTCCTGCTCAGGCTCGACGATAATTAATTTATTTTTTTATTTTTCTTTCATCGCGATATCTCACGCTCGTACATCTCGACGATTTACGCGAGATACTCGTGCGACTCTCGTTGCCTGACGGCAGATAAGAATAACGTGTTTCGGTCACGTGACTCAACCTTGGGGTAGTTTCGCAACGATTGCGACGCCGGTTCGTTGGAGACATTGACACGTAACGGTTCGTTAAAAGCATTAATCGAGCCTAGACGCAGCCCAGCACCTCTATACGCGAACCGTAGCTCCAGGTATCCCGTGTGATTTTTAGGTGGCTACGATCGGCTCTGAGCGCTTTGCGGAGTGAGAGTCTTGCGCCGGCTGTCGGTGCCCTCGTTTTCAATGTTTCCGGCGGCCTTAAGCCTGACAGACAGGTGCACTATGGGAAAAACTTCTCTAAAAGATAAATCGTTCATGCCTGCCAATTTAAACACACTGAACCCACCCGCGCGCTACTTGATCCCTGCTAGCAGGTTGACTCTGCTGTTGCCGTACGGTCGTGATCTTTAAAGCGTCGAGTTTACTACTTTTTTCTTTTTGTCCTCTCCCGATTTCTTAGCGTTTTTACGTTGGCAACTTTAGAGAGTTCATACGCCTATATATGGATACATAAGAATGTTGAATTCAATGTCTATTTCACCGGAACGTGTAAACGTCGATCTGCACGGACGAGATCGGTACCGTCCGCGAAGATCCTCGCCGAAATGAAGAGGCAGATCGGTAGTAAATTTTTAGAGAAGAAATAAAAAAAATAATGAAACAACGCAGCCTTTAATGGGCCCTTGAGAGATGTTTGCATCTCGCTGATTTATAGACTCGGTGGAAAAAAACCAGGTTTGCGCAACGTAAGCAAAGCTCGAGACCGACGGCCGAACTAAACACGACTGATATATCGTCCTTTCGCTACGTGGCTTAGACGCAGATATGATACAATCGCTCGTCCAAGTTCACCGTATGACTTTCGACGGTTTCTCACCGCGAGGATCGATTTCCTCGATCCTTCGTATGACGATTCGGTGTCGTCGTTCGATCGTTTTATTCGCACGATCTCGCCGTTCTAGCCACTACGTCACCTTCCTTACGAAACACTGCGGCCGTAGGTACGAATTAGCCGATAAAATTTTTCGCACGACGCTTCCTGTATTCGCCACTTTTTCTAGACGTCTCGATTGCCCTTTGATCCGTCTTGGACAGGTCTCCCTCCCCCAGGCCCCCGCTACCCCCCTCCTGCTCCACTTATCGAGCGTTCACGTAGATCCGCAAAATAATTAAATAATAACCCTCCTCACCTCTTTTCGTCGACGTCCACGCCTACGGCGATTCCGCGTAAAGGCGAGTACGCATGTATCGGCTGTTATGACTCTCCTAGCTAACTTCTTCTTCTTCTTCGTTCGAATTAATGTCCAGCCTTGGCACTTAGTCGTTACGCCGCTCGCTCCGCATTCCAGTAAGGTAACCCCCCTCCCTCCCTCCCTCACCCCCTTTCCCTCGTTAGATGCTGCTGATGTTTTACGAAGTGACAATCGAACTATTCGATATATGTCGATTTCACGTTGGGCGTGCGCGACGTTCAGGTTGCTGTGGCATCTCATCGCGGTTGACCCATTTGCTTCGTGAGTCTACTTAAGTTTCTGCGTTCAGACATCAGCGACGTTAAACCGACGGTTGGCCCGTATTATCTATTGTGGCTCGCGAATTATTCCGCGCTCGGTGACAGAAGACGCCACGTGCGGAATATTCCGCTTACGGGTGTGAATGGGCTAATATTAGACTTAACCTTTTCCCTATTAACCTATAGCCGCGTACCGGCCTGACTTCGATCGTAAGGGACGTGTCCTACATGGAACGTGCTGATGTATAAGATTAATATTGAAAATTCCGCATGTCGCATGCGGACGGCAATCGCGAAGGCTATGAATATGGATGTCAATCTCATGTTATGGGATGCCAATTGCCCGTTTCCATTACCTAACTCGTAACGGGCAGATGATTTCTTTCCAGTGGATGCGTAATCACTGTCTTTTCTTGTCTCGGACTATATATATACTATATGTATGTATGTATGTATGTATGTATAGATATACGTGTACGGGTACGTAATTTTCTTCGCTCATACTAGGAATTCATGCGATTTCAATGCAAATTTTTGTTATGAATGTACATTGCTAATGATCTGTCGTGATCGGATTCTCTTTTTTTTTTTCGATCCGATTTGAAAAATTGATCAACCACTTCTGGTTCGTGAGTCAGGACGGTTGGTGATTTGAAAAATACCAGTTTGACCGAGTCCAGGTATACGAAGGCAGGGATCGACGTAACATGTTTATAATGACGTTTCGTCATTTTTTTTTTCTCCTTTGCAAGTTCTTCTCAAGGATTCAGGCATCGTCCTGGATGCATGCGGTGGCGCCTCGGTTTCATTCCTTAGCTAATATCGTTATAGCTTCACGTGACTGGAGGCTCGCATGAAGTTTTCTTTGTCTTGACGAGACACGTCCGAGGGCCGATCTTGTGCATTTATATGAAAATGATCGTAATGCTTGTTCAGGGAAAATTATAGGGATGAATGCATATTCGAAGGATAACGGGAGTTTCGTGTCGGATGATATATTTCTCAATCGGGTGTGTAAGATTAATTTGTGGAAAAGCCGGATAACGCGACAAGGATATATATATATATATATACCTGCGATTATGTGGGATTTGCTTATCTAATTTATAATCAATCGGTCGCCTCGAGCCGATCAATAACAATTAATCCTTCGAGGCTCGACGGTTGCACAGTACTAATTTTTACGGATCAATAATTGGCTCATTGTCGCCACAGCCTCCTTTGGTCCAGATGACGTTTTTCCTCGTTAAAATATATTACCCTGTGCCAATGAATTACATGGCAATAATTTTAACGAGGTAATTAAAATTTTAACACCAATACCGCCAATTGTTAATAAATAATGTAAATTTTTATTGCTCTCCGTCAAAGTCCAATTCTTCACTCGATCCAACCAGATGGGAACCGCAAATGGAGATTCGACTGCTAGTTGGTTAGTCGGTCGGTTGGTCACTTACTTACTTACTTACTTACTTACTTGTTAACTGTTCCGGATTCACTTGGCTGGGCGTAGATAATTTCCACAACGTATATGGATTCAGTGCAATTAATCCGCACGTCGCGCGAGCGCGTGCTTCTTGAGCCGATCCTGTCGGTTTCCATTTTCACTGGAATGTGCCTCGACGACGAAGCCTTTCCCCTCTACCGCTTCACTTTGAAATTTTTATAACCCTCTCTTTTAGCTTTTTGAAATTTTTTCCTCCCTCCCTCGTTTTTGATTGGGTAGCAAACGCGTGGTAATACTGGCAATTTTCATACGGCCGTACATAAAAATATTTTTAGTTGATTAAAAATAAAAAAAAAAATAATTATCGTCATAGTAATCGAAATTTTTAATTGGATCACTTTCACGTTACAACTTTGACTCTGATTCAGTCGATCGCTCGAGCGCTGCAGATAAGACGTAAATTAATGCGACTGATAACGACTCTCATTGTCAGGTTATGTGAGGAAAAAATCGTCTCACGAAATTTCGCAAATCTTCGTCGACTACGTGCAGTCGTTGCTTTTGGCGTACAGTGCCTCTAAAAATTGCGATTATTCAAATGTATTTTGTAATGACCCGCGTGTCAATAGCATCGATGTATCATTAGGTGGGGTATTGGCAACGAAGGAAAACACGTTTGCGAATTGCGTGCTATTTCGTTTTGACGGGTCATCATTTATTCAGATACGTTGCCGTGGAAGATTACCTGGTCTCCTGCCGAGCGTGGGATGATCGTCTTATACGCGAAGGCGCGTACGTGTGAACCGGTACGTTGTGAAATCGCGCTAAGTAACGTAACCATGTCACTTGCAGCGCGTAAGACTTTCCTGTTTATATTGATTCGAATATCGATGTTGAAACGTCCTCGGGTCCTTTGGTGATGTAAATTGAAATCAGCATGAGAATCACTGTCCGCGGCTTTGGGTGTATTGTCTTGTGACGCGTGGAGGCCGCATTCGGCCACGAGGTTCCGTTGAGACTACAGGCCACTCTCTCGGTTCACGGACTTTGGTCCAGCAAGGTTTTCACGGATCCGAGCAAAACTGGTCCAGTGACCCTCGTCGTTTATTCGATTCCTATTTAAGGTTCTCAGATATTTCATCTCCTCGTCTATCCTTAACACGGTGACCGAAAGTACAGTGACCTTCGAACTCGTTGCTAACTTCGGGTCCAGCATCTTCTCGGGATGCTGCGAAATGTTGGGACGCAAAATCGACTTCGGGAGATCACTCCCGTGCTATGGTTGACAGTCGCTGGACCACGTGGACTGTCGTGAGTTTCTGTGAGATCGTGATGCTCTTTCAAATTATGGAGTCTGAGCTAAGGCCTGGTACGTGGTATTGGAGTTAGGATACGCTGAAAAGGATCCTCTCGAAAAACATCCTGGATGAAATTCTTTTTTTTGCACTTATCTCCTACCTTTTCTGTCGGCACGTATCGTAACGAGGAAGACACACGAGCTATCCAGTCTCTTATGGACGTTAATGGTTTCATCCCGCATCTCTCGTTGGTCCATTCGAACCGAGTCCTTTGGTATGTCGGAGATCTGGACGGTCGGGACTGGTTTAACGCTGTGGAATCGCTGATCATCGAGAAGTCTAAATGCGAAAAGGATATAAAATAGGTCGGATCATTAGGATCCTATTCACTGATCATCGATACATTTTTCAATCACATCCTGACCTGGATTACATACGTGATATGTGAATAGATGAAATAACATATGTATATATACACACATCAAACAAATAATATATTCTCATGTTTAGCTTCTTCCGAGACGCGCAGTCTCTTGCCTGAATTCGCAAAATGAATTTTTTATGTAACGCGTTCGCCATTCCGCTTAAATAAAACTGGTTTTTCAACATACCGTCCCAGTCCCAGCATCAAGTGGACCATGTGCGCACTTGCTCTCCCGTATCTCTCAGAGAGGCAGGCAATTATTATTTTCTGAATAATTTCGATATCGAGAGCATCCTCGAAGGTACCAACAGTCGGAGGATATACACAGTCAAGAAAGTCCTGTCTATAAAATGTAATTAACGTCAGCACCTCAAACACGTGAACCTCCAATAAATATTATTCTGATACTTAATGCCTGCTCGCGATACGCATTACAATCTCGAACCGGTAATACCTCGATTACTATGAGTCTATAATAATTATGCTCGGCTGTTAAATGTTCTCGAACATTCTAGTCTGCACTTGACGAACGCGAAAAACAAGAAGCGATCTCAGCCCGCAGGCGTCGATGAACGCTCGAGCGTGATAACTCCACGCTGCTCCGTTCACGTATTCGAGATAACGCGAATACGTATTTGAACAATTCGTCGCGAATTTTTTTTCGCGACTCTTCCATCCGCATGTATTTTTCGCGGGTCACGATAAGAGTGCAAAAATTCGGCAGCGTCTAGAGAGAAAATTGTCTCGTGCCCGAAAGTCTTTGAGGGGCCCATGGCTCGTATCGGGGTACCATTCGCGAAATCCATTATCTGTTCTTGAGGTATTTGCGAAATTATCCGTAGGTCGTAATCCAGGACGATTATGCGATAATCGCTGCTGAGATAATAGTGCGCGCCTATTAAATGGCCAATGACTCTTGACGTTTGCACGTAAGTCGAGTCATTGTAAATTCGTTATGGACTGTTTACTTGACGATATAGATATATGCTGTTGCAACCTTACGAAATGCACGGAAGTTGAACTTGTTATCGTTATCATTGGGAACGCACGTTTAGAGGGATTTTTAAGATGGATCTGTCTATCGTCAAAGACCAGTGGATTGGACTGTGGTAAAGATTAAGAGTTTTTAAATCGCTCGTGTCTTATTGACTCGTACGCCTGGATCCTCGATAACCATGGCGGAAGTACCTGTAGACAATTTTAATTTATCAGATCTGAGAATTCTACTGATACGTATGATACGTGTATCGTGCGGATATGGACAAATAGGTGACACATGATATACAGCTCGTATGAATAAGCACAGTGTGAGTCGAGAAGAAAAATATTGTTGATGGGGTATCCCCCTTGTTGATAATATTGAAACTTTGTATACCTATTGCGAGTGCGAGAGAGACAGACCTATAGGCGTTTACGTGGGTAGGACAAGGACAGACGTATCGTTTAACCAATCCTGCTGTGGGAGGGACGATGCGATAACCCCTTGTCGAATTGCTCGTTCTGGGATGAAATTTGTTGAGATTTTTTTCTCTATTTGAAATATTTTCATGGACCAATTTTATTTGAGTTTTTCAACATTCACCTGTTCCTTGCTAATACTTTCGTTAGGACCGTCATTCGTTTTTTTTTTGACGCGTTTCAATTTATATTTATCTACGAAGGAAATAGAGATGTTTTTATTAAATAGCAGGCGTCGCCCTCTCCTGTCACGTGCTTCTGCTGTTATTTATGTTTTCTTGTAAAATTCCAGTATCTTCGCTTCTTGACATACCTGACGTGTGGCTCGTATGCAGAAGACTCGCAAAATATTTTTCGAAGAAATTGTAGCTCTGTTTGTTAACGTACTTTTGGTATATTCCGCAAATACAGGTGGCTGCGTACACTCCGCACCAATGTATCGTTTACACGTTATATCCTTATAGACACGATATTTCGCAAAGTGCGAAACCAGTGCTGGGACGACATTGCGCAACTGTTGTTTCGGGACGTTGGATTTTTTTCGACTGCAACCAAAAAAAAAAAAAAAATCACACCGGTATCGCTTGGGTGGAGGATTTTCGATAAAATTATAAATGACGGATCTTATACGAGAGGCTTTTGTAGCATTCGTATTTGCAAGCAAGTCAAACTCGTTTATCGCAGATCGTAAATATATTTTCTTGTCAAACATCACGAGATCGTCGCGAATAATAACTTAGCGAAAAATTTGCTAATTTCTCGGGACCGGAGTTCGAATAATTTGCGAACCGTGAAGTCACATTGTTATCGTGTAATTTCGTGATTATCTGTACACTGAATTGCGTGGCGTTTTAAGGGGGGAACAAAGGCGGCCAATGTATTTGCAAAATTTATGCGTAAAATTAACCCAATGTTGTATTGAGAAAAAAATTATGACGTCACGAATCAATCGCAAAATCATTGATCCTCCTCGTAACAAAATGCATCTCGGACTGATAAGCTAACGATTTTTTGGTTCTGTCATTGATTTTTATTATTATTTGGCACGTTGACCACTCGATGATAAAATCTCTGTCGATCTTCCTTCTCGAAAAATTTTTTTGGCAAAGAATACAATGCAACTCGCAATTTTCGTACGTGATATGTGCTGGTGGCAAAGGGGGAAAAAAAGAAGGCAAACATGTCAGCTCACAGGCACCGTTCGTTATTTTATAATGACTGGACCGTAAAATCGATTCCTCGAAGGGGATCTTGACATTTGAAAACTTTACGGAGATAAATATTTTCACTGAATTTTAATTGCCGATGCTGTCATTGAGCTTTGCGATAAATCCGCGTGAAACATTGGGAAGGTCACGTTAATTGATAATTATAGAATCGATATTAGAAAATTTTATATTTGCCAATCAGTCGAGTTATCACGGATGTGTTTATTTGGTCTTGACTGGTATACATACTATATAGGTCAGGTTAGGTAGGTTTCGTGTACCATCTGTATACGGGCAATAAGCGCTGCTGCTTTTATCATTAATTCGCAAAGTCGTTCGGCTCGTGAAAATCATCGCCAATTGTTTCGATAAGATAACGTCATTCAGGGCTATTGGAAATTTGATAAGATCGCCGTAGACGTATTTGTCGTTGAATGAATGATTCTGATTTATTTTTATTCTCGGTACGAAATTCTGTGGAAATTTTTCTTCTTATCTGATGTCGTTTGATCGATTTCATTTCGCGAGCATGACAATCGAGGATTCTGGTTTATTGGTCATTGCTCATAAAGATCGGCATATAGATTAGCGTAGGAATAAATTTTTTTGACGATTTGACACTTAATTTTTAATTATATTTCGGTTTAATTAATATTACATTGGATCATTACATTAATCGCTAATTGGCACTTTTAATGATTCGCAATGATTCATGCCATTGGCTAATTAAAGACGTGGCAATGTTTGTTTATTAATTTCGTATATATTGTAAAACAGCATATTTTGCATGTTATCGAATTTGCAAATATAATTTTATTCGCCAATTCACGTACCGATAACGATCATGAATAATTATAACGGGGATTCGCGGGTTGTGCCAATCCCACGCGAATGACTTTCGCGATCGGTAATATAACTGTCAAAAGAAAGTGCGAATTTATATTCCTCTCGCAAAATATTCGCTACCACGATTCATATTGAAAATTCAAATACGAATTGCACAATGGTACAGAATAAATATGTGTGCATATATATATATATATATATATATATTATCACTGAGTTATAATAATAATATTTGTATACCCGAATAGTTTTTTTTTTTCAAGAGAGCAGTAACCTAATTAGTTCTATCACGATATTCACCTCTACGATACTGTTCTTCCTTTCTATTTTTGCAACCGGGAAATTATCGCGCTCGATGGAAATACATAATGGCAAGGTCGAAGTTTTTTCGTACCCGTGTATATTTTCAGAAGTCTCTGAGCCGATTTTACAACGCTTAGTCAGCACTGTATTTACCGTTAAGAAATTTAATTGTAATTATCTTAGCAGACAGTCAGACAGGACACCCTTTACATTGGGTTTTCGCAAGATGAGTCGTGCGATATTACGCATTAAAAAAATAAGCGAGCGCTAGTAGAAGAGGGTATTTTAAGAGTCTCAATAATTCTGCCATCTCTCAGGGATATCGAGGTTCCTATATTTAAGCGGACGCTATTCTCCCGGTTAATCGAATCATGAGCATACCGAGTGAATACAAGATGTTTGTATTGGCAAAAACGGTAAGGTTATCCCATCCAAGTCCTTGGATCAAATCAGTTTCGCGTATCGCCTAAAAGTCTTGGTAGACAAAACTAATTCATTTTTTTCCAATAAAATTGAACATCGCTATCAAGTCGACGTTAGTAATATAACTTTAACGATAAGCGATAACATTTCAATATATTCATACAAATTATCTTAAGGTTATCTAAAGATTAATCAATGCGATTTCGATCAGCAATGTGACTCGAACGTCACCAGACACAACTATGCGTCTATATTATAAATTTGCCGCGAATATTGGCACGTCGAAGTGTCTCGACCGTCTTCGGACGTTCGCAAATTTCGCGGAGGCCACAGATAGTTCAGATGAGCAGATACGCGTATCTATGTCAAGATATCAGATAATTATCCGTCCTAGCTAGAAAAGTGACCGGGTGCCGAAAGTGAACGCGACCGTATTTAGTCGAGGCGCAAAGCCTCATCGGAGATCCGAAATAGAGACAAGTCCGTTAAAATCATTTGAGCACCCCCCCCCCTCCCCCCGCGTCGTCGCGACGCCTTCGCGTAGACGCGCCAGCGCGATTCAGGGAAAATGTATCAGCTTTCTTTTGATTGGTCGGCGGCGACTTCAAGTTCAAGTGAAGGCGAGGAAAAAGGCACCACGTTGCGTAAGCACTCGTCACGCGACTTCGTGCGCGGATTTACAAATCCTGGCGATCCGGTAGTTCTCCTTTCTGCGAACGTGCCTGTCGCCGGCCACCACGCTGCTTCTGGTTCTCGTCCATTCATTTTACATCGCTACATGAGGATCCGGAGACCTTTTTCATTTACTACGTTATTCATCCAACCACATACGACACACGCGGCAGCATTACCGAGACACGTGTTAGGTACGTAGATACGAAATAACCAAAATGCTAGATTCTCTATATTACACAAATTTAAGGCGGATCCACAATCCGTCTAGTCGCCGGGGGCACTGACTTAATGATCGTCGTTTAATTTAGGGTAAAGAAACCACACCTTGCCCTACCCAAAGCAACCAGGCCGACGATTTTGCCGATGGTGTAGACCCCCCCCCCCCCTGGGGGGGGGGCTCCTAGACCACCTGTATACATAGAGTTATATTACATAAGGCTTCTGACTGTATATATATATATCAGCCGAATAAATAAGGTTTCTGTACATATGCATAGGCGTACATACATCACATATTTCCGTGTATTTGAATATATACAGCAGCGCTCATGCGTGACACTTTCACTGGCATCGTGCGCGCTCGCCTTATCCGTTGTCCACATGTGTTTAATTACGCGCGAATATCAGAGAGGGGGCGATTCACTATCTTCTATCTATATATCTATAATATATTGACTCGTTTCTATAGTACAATCGATTTTGACTAATTAGGCTTATTCGATTACGGCGATAACGGATGATCCGACATGTACGACGAATTCTCATCATTTTTCTGAAAGCTCTTGTCTGCTATGATGTCAATTGGTATGTTCCGACGACCCGCGTAACAAGCACGGTCGTTATCACGATCGTCGTGGCTCACTTAATTATTGCATTGGTCGTTAAGGTGACATCGTATCGAGAATATTTACATTTCGGATTAATTGCGCAAACCAAATACCGTTCGCATTGATTTTCAATTATAGGCAATATCTGGGGACATTTCTCATCGATCATGTGTCAACTTCTCTGTTGTTCATTAACTTGATATCGATTAATCAGAATGTTTCACAGCTATATGCGCGTATACGTACGACGTGGGGACACGGAATTTCGTAACGGATTTGGACCTGGCAGACGTGATTTTGGGTGAGGAAGCAATTAAGTCCCGTTCACAAAGTGCGACATGACGTGTGCTCGAGGGAAACTTATTAAGTATAATGATTATAGCATAAGTACTCGTGTACGAATTTGAGCCCGAAGTGACAGCTACTGTGACAGACTTTCTCGTGGAATTATATATACATATGTATATGGATACCTATTTATCAAGCCTTATACGTAACGTTACGTGACGTGTGTATATATACATGCATATGTGAATTCCCATGTAGAAATTTCGGTATACAAGCCAACCGCTCACAATCGGCACAGCATCTGTATTGTCGATTGCCAATTGTCATTTGTCAGTGGTTGGTCCAGCGCTGACGGACTATGTACGGGACCAGTACTGGACCCGTTATAAATTCTCACACGTATATGCATATGTATAGAAAAGATGCGAGCTCAGCTTTCGGAAATCGACTTCCTCGCGATACGATTATTTTCTGCTTCGATTAAACGTTATAATAGCGGCTATCGTTGGGCCCAATCTCGACCATTGTGAAGAATCTAAGGTACGATCGGATATCGCGTCTTCGATACGATAAACCTGTTCCGCGGCAGCGGGGATTCCCGCGTTAAGGTCGTTCAATTTTTGACACTAAATGGCATATGGACTATTAGCCAAAACGTCTTATCAGTCATCGGTTTTGCCAGGTTGTTTTCATTCTCTTATCTATACATACCTTATTAAGTGGATTCGCGAGGAGCCTCTTTGCTCATCTGCTGATGCTTTTTCGCGATCGATGCTGCTATTGTGTTCGTGTTGTCGGTCGCCACATGAGAACGCGTCTGACGTAACGTTTGAGCGATGTTCGTGATTGTGAGACATTCTTATCGGAGAATTGGTGTTTGATATACCCGTGATACTCGTAATCTAGAGGATTAATATTGAGATCGTTCATGCGCGTGCGCATTCAATGGACATTCGGCCGCAGTGACATATGTGGAAGTTGGTGTATGGATGTTTTTTTTTTTTTTTGTTACTTCGGATTTTCCATTGTTATGGATCTTGGCATTTTATCACGAGGTGATGATTATCGGATTTCATTTTTTTTCCTTATTTTTTTCCTTTTTCGAGACGAGCAGATACCTTATCGTATTGGCTTTAGTCGTGTTATCAGTCGTTGGTATTCACTGTACGATCGGTCTTGACACACTGATCGTTTGCTCTCATAAATTTACACGATTCGTGCCACACGGCCTCATGCTACTTGTTTGCCATGTGAATTTCGGCGATTTCAAGAAACTTCTGTGTAAACTTCAACGTACGATTGCGAAATCGCTTCTTTCTTTTTTTTTCAGGTAATAATCCTCGCGGTCGATAAGATCGTATTAATCGCGAAGAATATGAATTTTCGATCGTACGCGAGCAATGATCAAATTTTTTTGTAAAATAAAAAAAAAATCTTTTTTCTCCCTCCGTGTTATCAAAATCAATCTTTTCGGTACTCCAGGTACAGTCTGGATCGTAATTTCTACGATTTCTATAACGCGCAGCGGGGTTATCATTGGGTCAGTGAAATACTTTCTTTTTCTATAGAAATCAAAGCATCAATCCAATCTCGAGGTTTCCGGTATAACGGGTATACTCAAAGGATATAGAAAATGACTACTTTTACCGGTATCGCGAAAAGAGTCCAACAGGTGCACGTGTACCGAAAGGGGAATCCGGATTAGTTGGGAAAAAAGTGATATGGCGAGTAGTAAATAAAATAGAGACGAAATTCTTGTAGATTAAGAAAAGATCTTACCGATATTGTCTATCAATTGTATATATTGATACGATATGTCAAGTGGCTGATAACGGTAATTCCTTAGGCATCTTTTCGTGTCCGAAAATGATGCTGATAGATTCGTCGTGCTGTCGAACGCGTGCTTTGCGGTTAACGGCTGTAACACTATTTCTACCTGAGGATGCGCCTTTAGCTTTGCGAATAGAATTACGTGACGAATAGTAAAGAATTTTTATACGTGAATTTAATTAATGCACGTGTTACAATAGATTCTTGGGATCGATGCCAAATTCCATTGTACATTTATATTTCAGGTACGTAACGTCGTGGCACACATAGAGGTAGTATGTGAGAATATTTTTTTTAAACCAGTACAAGCTGCGTAATAGGGCAATCGATGGAATTGGTTTTAAATTTTATTAACACTCGGTATACAGGGGCTGCGAGTGTGGGGGTGTAGGAATTTTTGGATTTTTTATGAAATACAGTGTGTTTTGGATTTATTTATTTTTTCTGATCGATGTGTATCTGTAACTTTTTTTTCGTTTCTTGTACGATTTGCTGTTACGTATCACGTATATCATTACGTATTTACGACAAGAGACAGTTGGGACATTGTATATGTACTGGGAGACAGTGATAAGGATCGCTGTAGTAAGTTGTGCACTGGGCTTTGGGTGAACGGCGAACGGCAGTTTCCATAGCAGCTGATCGGCTTAATCGGCCTTGACGTATGCAGATTGCTCGATCGGATGCAACGATCGAGATTTAATTTGAATTGATATTTCGAAAAATTTTTCATCTCTGTTCTCACTGGTCCTTTGAGCTCGGTAACGCGATGCTGACGACATTGTTCGATTAATTTGATGTGACTTTAATTTTCATGTGTTTGTCTATATCGATTGATTATTCACAGGATGCTCATTGTTACCGTGCGAATTATTGTATAGACTGCTTGCCGGCGTCGCCTTGAAATTCGATCGCGTTACGAGAAGACGATTGGCAAGATCGAACGCGATACTATCGAACCGACATGATATTTTTTTTCATGACATATTTTTTTTAAGGGCATCTTGAAATCTTGTCGAATTTTTTTAACGGGGGGCTGATATTCAGAGACACGTTGTTTGCGGAAAAAAATATTTTTTTTGCAAAATTCCAATTAGTCCAAATCGTCGGCGACCTCGTTTAAAAAAATTTTTGAAGGAATTTTTTGCTCTCTTTTTTTTTTTCTGAAAAATCTCGTGACAAACAGCTGTATTTAACCAGGCCTTTCAAAGTCCGCCGTTAGATGTTGCGAATATTTCTTTTTTGCAAAACAGTGTTTTTTTTTTTATTTGCAAAAATATCCCACATCACGACCAATTGAAAGGCTCTACCCATCTGGCGCCTCGTCTCGTTTATTTCTACGTGTAATCTATTCCAAGATATGACAGGTGTCTGTCTACTGTTTGACGTGTTTTCAAATATTTTTCGCGTCTCGTATCGCGGCTTCGTCATTACACGACGAGAAGTCATTTATACTCCGCGTCCTACGTTGCAGCATCTTGCAATTGGATTTTGCACGGAGACTTCGTTATCAGCGAGGAGATAGTTCGCCGTGACGTCATTGACGTTAATATATATTTTTTTAAAGGTTTTATCGCGCAACGTGACGCTCCCACCGAAATTGCGTTTAAAACTTACGTCACGCCTTCTTCGAATCGTCATTAACCACGTTGGCACGTCACGGGATCATCTCGGAAACGACTGTCGAGTTGCAGTCGTCCAAATTTATACCTCATTTATTTTTAACCCCCACGGCGGAGACGGTTGGGAGTAATTCTATTTTTCGTCATGTCGTCACACTCATAAGAATCCACATCGACGGTTGTCTTACTTAATTTTTTTTTTTTTTTTTTACCAACCTGTAACCATTTTAAGTCATTTACAAAGTAATTTCACATAATTTCAAGTACTATTTAAATATTTAATAATCACGAGCGACAATATGCTTGTCGTCACGCGATCCGTCATTTTTTGATATACGAATATTGTCATACGTACAATAGGGACCGTGAAAAATATTTCCACGTGTTACGCAATGTCCCATAAGGTAGATTATGGGAAATTGATTGTAAATATATATGGTATATATTCGATCCACGTGAATACCTAATATCGATAATGGGGATGCTTTTTTTTTTCAATGTCTCCAGTAAACATATGAAATTTCTACTTCTTTGTACCGACGCGAAAGGAAATATTTTTACACTGATGTAATCGTTTATTTCCATTTATCGATAAAGAACGATACTATTTGCACAATCGAATTCCTTCGTTCATCAGGTATGTGTACACGACTGGGTGCATCCGGTTGACCGATAACGTTAGTCTACGCAATTGTCAAGAACACGGTTCACCCATCCACGTGTTTTCCTGTTCCTTCTTCCTGCTGCGAAATACGTAGAGTCCATTAAGCCCGGATATTATTAAATTGCAAGTTCCGTTTTCGTGCGATTTTCCTGCTGTCGTCGAGCCAGGATTTTCTCTATCTATAGACATTGCACTATTGCACGCGTGTCCATCTAGACGCTCCGCCTATGCAATACAGTCGTGCAGGGCTAACGGTACGAAAACAGTACGAGAGCGAGGGGAGCGGCAGTGTATACGCTCCTATGTACTTTTAGGCTTTATCGACTTTGCTAATGTCCGCCGGTGTCAGGAATTTCGCACGTAACTTCGGCTTTGGGAAATTCCAAAGAAATTCCTTAAGGCAATTTCTAAAACTACGCGAGTGAGTTTGGACTTTGGCTGTTTGACTTGCAATTAAACAAATTTTTAATTGACTCTCGAATATATATATATATATATATATACATATATATATTGAATGATTTCACTTTCTACTGTATTATCGTTATCATTATTATTGGAAAATTCTGTGAAAAAATATATATATATATATAAACTACGTTTGACTTCGTAGACTACGACTGTCTTCCTTCACGAATTTTGGCAATCTGCCCGGATATCCCAGACTGAACCAAGTTCGTGACCTTAACTTATATTGCTTAGAAACTACCAGACTAAGACGATCCTTGCCAAATGCGCGTTGAGATATCGGCTGGCTAATGAAAATGTAAATTTACTCATTAATTTAATTGATATAAAAATTGTTTTTAATCCAATTTTTAGAATGTAAATATTTCCCCGTGAAAGAAAGAAAAAACCATAATCTACGATCCCTAACCCTTGTGGTTGCCTACTCGAAAGACTCGAGCCTCAAGATTCCATTGCACCCACGGTTACGTTCTACTTCCACAGGAAAGAATTGAACGACGGGTGCGGAGAGAACCAGTCGACTCGAGCGATCGCAAGGCGCATCTGAAATCCCACGAAAGGATATTCTTTTTACGTTGTAAACGCGCACGCACGTTTCCTCAAGTGGAATAACGTTTAAGGCTCGAGACGTGGCGATGTACCAACTCGTGGCAGCCTACGATCTAGTATCTACGTACAGCGTAGAGTCGCACAGTGTACATATACATATATGTATATACATATGCACACACCTATGCACTTAGTATACATATGTCATGCAGTGCGCCTTGTTGTTCGTTCAAGTACCCCGTAAATTCGCGTAGGCGATAAAAGGCAGGTCGTAGTAGGAATCTTGCCAGGCAAATTTCTAAATGGGTCAATAAAGTAATGTCGCATTAGCTGTGAAGGGTAGAGAAAAAAAAAAGGAAGGAGTGTCTAGAGTCACGTACTTATTCTCGCCTTCCTTTGAATCCGCGTATGTGATAACGTCAGGTTGTTTTTCTTCGTCCCACGAATTGATCTTCGTATTCCAACATCGCTCTTGCGGCCGTAAACAACATCGGTTGTTTGTTTCGAGAGGCTGTGCAGTTGAGTTGTTTAAGACGCGACTGTTAATTGCGCAAAATAAATGTTGCGCGTGTATGGAGTCTGGGTGAAAATAATTTTTTTTTGCACAAAAAAAACAACATCAAGAGAATATACGAGATACGACGAAGACTTGAGTAGTCCGGAGCTTCTAACGAGTCTTTGTTAATTAGTAATTACGGATATAATTTTTTTTTTAACGAAGCATCGTCATTATCATGGGATATTATTCTGGAATTTTTTTTATCAAGACTGCATCGTTACGCGAGCGATAGTATGCTCGGTGATACTTAAATTAATTGAAAAAAAAAAATTACGCTGTTTATCTCGTAATTGGAAGAGATTAGGTATCAACGTGATATTATGCATTATTTATACGGATAATAATCATCCTTGTACCAGTTGCTATTTACCTTCGGGCATCCGTCGTATCTATAGGCTTTAGATTTTTCTTTTCATAGGCTATCTAATAAATTCATCTAGATTCTTTTTTTTTTTACTACTTTGGAATTTATTTTTAGAAATTCTTTTTTTGGGCTTTTATTGTGAGACTGTTATTCGTTTATTTAGATGAGACGCTTTGGGTAAATATCGCGTAATGTGCTGTTTTTACGCGGTCCGTGCTTCTCTCAATTATGTTGATCGACTGTGAGCAATTTTATTTGCTAGAGGCGAGACCCTCGTGAGTGATTCTTGAATTTGCGAATAAACAAGATATCAGCTGTTTGCAATGGGCGATTATGAAGATCGTACTGCGAATTTAGGCATTGCTTTGTGTATATATATATATGTATCATGGGACTAGCTAGGTCAGACGTGCGGATGTATTTAATGATGAATCATTATGTCATCATTTTAAGCGCATTACACCACGTAGCGCATAGGTCATTTTTCAAGATAGCTCAATTCTGCAAAGGGGAGCTTATTCAGAATCGTTTGTACCAGTTTGTACCACTTTTCATTTCGTTTGTTCTCAAACAGGTATGGAGATAAAGAATTTTTTTTATATTCGCCAAGAGGGTAACTCCGTCATTTTTTGCGCCAGGTCAAACATGCAAACGGGAGCTTATTCAGAATCGTTTGTACCCGTTTGTATCACTCTTCATTTCGTTTGTACCCTACGTGAAATTTTAATTGTCGAAAATAACAATAGAGTTGCGTCAAACTTTATTTTTACACGTAGTACCACTGTCGGGATTTCTCGAAGAAAGATTAATTTCAATTTTTCGAAATAATTTTTCATTTTCCATTTTTCAAATCCCATCCCGACCCACCGTGTTAATTTACGAGTAATAACGAAAGTAACCGTACCTTATGACTAACCTGCATAGCATCGGCACTTTACCGTGATTTCTACGGTAAAAGTATTTATAACTATTTTCTCCATGAAATTCCGTGAAAATTTACATTTACCGAACGAAACGTCGAAAATTCGTAAAACAAAATTGTCTGTTTGTTTCTAGCAAAGGAGAGATGGAGTCAAATGATAAAATTTTTCCGTAACTTTAAGCTCGTATAAACACTCTAAACTCCCAGCACCTTGCTTATCAACTGTTGAATCCATTCAGAATTGCATAATAGAGACCTAAAACGATGTGTCGAGAAATATAATTGAACGAAAAATAAAAATATTTCTCATGTTATAATTGCCAATTATAATGTGGGATCGTATAATAATTAATGAAAAAAATATATACATACATATGTATACGATGTTGAAGCTACCGCTCTAATAGCGAACGAATGAATATAACAATGACCAGTGACTCCACAGGAGGTCGCACTGTTAATAAACTGTCTAAAGACCTTAAATAAACGTAGGCGAATGACATTCTGCGCATTACTACGTAAATTGACCTAATCCGAATCGCCCATCGTGAAAGTCACGTTCACTCGCGACTAGAGTCTCAACCCCAAAGTGAACGTGCTTGTACGATCATCATTCAGCTTTCGAGTCTCGAAGTCTCGTGTTCTACCAGCGCGGTTGGTTGTTTTGTCGGTGATAACTTTTGGCCTGTAACACAACAAACAGACCCGACGGTGGTGAATAATAATTTGTCCCCGTTGCGATAAAGTGGGCGAGAATAATTTTGTCGAAAATAACCAAAATGTCATTTCCTCGTGATCGTAGATTACTAGCTCACACTGTATATAATTACTATGTGACAATCGTCAAGTGAAGGGTATACGATACACTTTAAACCCTTGGATATTTGTTCAGCCGAGCTTATCAATGACTGGAAAATTTATCGCGCTCTTTTCTGACTTTGTATGTTTGCCAGGAATACGTGAAAACAGCCGTTTGCGCAATTAGTCAATTGTCTCTGATATCGGAACTCGACGACGCGAACTTTCTCGAATTTAAACGGATTTTTCGAAAATTCTTTGTGTTTAGTCGATAAAAATATTTTTGCATTGAAAAAAAAAAAATCCAAATTAAATTCGGAAATTAATTAATTAAGCGGTGATTTAGAAATTACAAACTGTGTGCGTTCGGGAACGTGGTGTCTCGTCCATTGGAAGATCCAGTATCGCCGCCATTCGATTCCACGAGATGCATGGACGAGGTATTAAAAAAAAATCATATTTATTAAACGCGTGCACTGTTTATCGCTGATCGAACGGCATCAATAATCCCTTAATCTTCATACTGCCACTAGAAATTAATCGAATCGAATCAATAGTCTCTGAAGTACTCAAGGAGAAATACCTTAAGTCCAATGTCGACGTCTCTTGACATCCATTCTGGCATTATCGACAGAAAAATACGTCACGCTACACAGTAGCACGTATTACTTGCGAAGAAGACGGGTCTCTCTCCTTATCGCTAGTTGACTCTGACATGTTATTGCTGGGCGGGCGTCGAGACCCGACCAGTAATCTGAACGTGACCGAAGTGAACATATCGCTGTAACGAAAATCGCTTTTCTATTTTGACTCCGATCGGCGAATAACAGGACATACGAAATTTGTTTGATAAAACTTTTGTGCTCGGTGGTACAGTGAACCTATTGGATTCGGGTTATCAATCTGATATGCATATATATACTGATAATAAATCGTAAACCATCTACGTGTCAATTGTCGGCCTACTCGTGTTTTATTGAATAATCCCATATTTGCTTGATAAAGAAGCCCACCTCTCTTGCCGTATCGGTGACAATCATTTGAATACTCGTCAGGCCGCATCGCTTCGCTGATAATTATCTAATCAGTACTTTTGCCCATTTTTAAATCTATATAACAAAAGCCAGTCACGTTCCTCGCGACACTCGCGGTAACGTCGCTTGTCGCGTTCGCAATTCTCGCGACACGATATATTCCATCCCTCAAGTACACATCGCGACGAAACTTTTCTCCGTTGAACCTTCGCGTCGTTCGGCAATACCGAAACCGGCGGAGAATCTTGACGCGCGCCGCCTCAGAGTCTCCTGCGACGTGAACGTAGCCGCAGGTACGACGACATCGAGAATCGTGGGGCGGGAGAGCGAGAGGTCGACTATTCAAATGCATCGAGACGATCTGAATACTCTCGGCAGTCAGTGCGTTAAATAAAATTTGGACTATGTAGACGTTTCGTCGGAGACGTCCTGTATTTGAGAGCCTGAATAAAAATTTTAAACCTAACTTCGACGCGCGATCGATCTACAGCGAAGCTGTTTGAAGTGGCTTCACTTTTCTTCGGTCCAAGTTCACTCAGTTCCCTCGTTCTAATCAGTGCTCCGATTTGTGATCTGTGCCTGGATCGTTTACCTCGTGGTGGAAAATAATTCCTGGCTCGACCAAACGCCAACTTCGCTGCTATGTTGGAGTTCTCGGTGCAGGATGTAGAAGTCGGTAGGTAAAAAAAAAAATTTAATTCGACCCAACGAATCGACTTGTCGCGTCGCGCGCGAAGGACTCTGAGATTCCGATGGTTGTTTTATTGTCTTTGAAAAGTCTCGTGAAAACTTTCAACGTGACGCGAGACTCTATTTGGGTCTTGTCCTTTACATTCCTTGGGGCCCAATTAACTCTTTCTCGTCTTCTCATGGAAATTGGATTGAGAATCTTGGCGTTTCTTGGAAACATGATTAGAGATGCGTCTGAATGAAATAAGAGATGGAAATTGCTCTGGTCGCTTTTTTTTTTTTTTTTTTTTTCTTGCGCACGGAGTAACGACACGATAATTTTTAGGCTCAAAAAGATAAATTTTTATGTAATAGTCGAAAACTTTTCGTGACGCTTTTTTTTTTTCTTTTTTCATTAAAGTAGTTCAATGCTTTTGAGTCATTGGTCAATTGGTGGTCACGTACGTTTGCGATAATAAAATTCTATCCGAAGTCTATAAAGCCTGTTTTGATAAAACGTACGATGAAATTGAAATTGATCGGATCGATACGATTTCAATAATTTATTACAATTATTCTAGAGTTCAATGCACTTTTGATATGTATCGTAATTGTGGTTTCTTACTAGACGCTTGTAGTGCATATTCCGGCAATGTAAGAGGTAGACTTTTATTCGCACTATCAGTGATAACTCTTGTACGCGTTTAATCTATCGCGTGATAACGTTTTACGCTTGTCTATTTGTTTAATAATTTTACGAGCCAAAGAAAATGCACTTTCACTGCAAAAATCCTCGATAGCTAATAATAATTTCACACTGACGTATCTTATTTGACTATTTGTGATGTGTGCGGTACAATCAATGTCGTTTTTCTTTTTTATCAGCTCCTATCACGGATTGGATAAATTATGACTTATCAATAATCCTGAAGATTATTTTCGATAGGTGCCATAAAGATTGTCGCGATATCTGTCGTTCAAGATCGACAGATGATAATTGCTTTTTTCAACTGTAATTCCAAATTACAAATTAATGCACTTAGCGTATACTATATTTGAAACTATATAAAATAATATTTATATGAATTAAAGATTGGCAATTCTACACGTTTTGGTGCTCAGGATTATTAATAATATCCGCGAAGCCACAAATTGATAATGTCGCTGTATTGCTCGACCGTAATGACATCAATGGGGAACAATAAATTTAATGCAAAGTAAACAAAGCATTAGCTGAGTCTGCTGGATCTAGACGCGTCATAAAACTCAAAAACCATTGTGAGTCTCCACGTGCCTGTTTTTCGACGATTTAATTCGTAATTGCACTAGTTCAGTGATTGCAAGTGTTTTGAAGAGGAATTAATTTTGAGTTTACCTCATATGTGAACAAGCGCATCTGGCATTTAATGGTCGCATTAAATAATCCTTATGATCCGACTGTTGTCGTTTGCTACGTTGCGATTCAACACGTAGGTACATATTTTTTTTTTTTTCGAAAAATATATTTTATAGCTTTACGTTAATATGGAATAATCTTTCGAATGATCCAAATGTCTCGTGACCTACGTATATTGATTTTACATGAAAACGTTCATTTTAAAGGACGCACAGGGCGCGGATAACGGCTGACTGGAATTTTTTGTATAATTTTATCGTTATCACGTGACTCGATGTGAAAATTTCATCTTGCACGATTTTTCGGTTTAATTTAAATTTCGTTTCCAGAATACACGTTCGATAATTTTAATTCAGATTAATTGTTAATGGCGACGAATAATGGATAATAAAAAAATCAAAGGTATCATGAGAATCGACACTGGTCCGATACAGAACGCAGTACCTATACTGTGTAATTTGAATACATGCATGTTGCGAAAATAGCTACGAACGCAATAACGTTATCTTATCGACTTTCTTATTCTAATTTATACACAAGAAAAAAAAGGCCTGATCCATAATATTTAAATGATTATTTTGTACCGTGGCCTTGTACGTGGCGGTTTTGTACAAGACTCAAAATTGGTCTTGTATGTTCAGGCAATAATGTTGTTCGATCGCGTTATAGATGCAATTAAATGCATGTGCAATAATTTTTTGCCAGTTCATAATCCCTCGTGATTGTTTTACGATGCAGGATTTAGAACTGTTCGAAAATTCATAAAATCTTTCGTAATCACGGTAATAACAATTAGTAGCAATCGTAGGAGTATAAAGCATCATAAAAAATACTTGTGGAAAAAATTTGCCTCGGATAATTCTTCGCTATCTTTCACGTGAATAATTTATTGTCGTCATTGAACAATCGTCTATCCGTTATTGTACTTCATAAAGAGATCATCGTTCATCCCGATACACGCGGTTTCGCAAGTTCTACAATTTAAAATTGTATGCTTTCGAATAGAACGTATAATCCGTCGGCATAATGATGATAAGCTCTGTCACAAAGTAACCGTAAATAAACCTGCAGTCTAGACTTCGGACGATAAGAAACTCGTGCGCCACAGAAGAAAGTGAAATCAGCCATGGTCGTTAAGGGAAGGCGCGTTTGAGGTGACGAGCAGGAAAATATTTTCAAACGATTTTCACTATTAACGATGATTCGTCATGGCTGCCGGTCGGTTTCCGTCCGCGCGTTTACGACTTCTGTTCGAAGTAGTCCGAGGGTAATTTTTTTCTTAAATCGCATCTAAACTCCTGTACTTTGTCGGTTTCTCTACGCGACACAGAGATAACGAGAGACACGACGATCAATCGAGATTAACGAAGAGGCGACACTGATAAGTTACTTTTCGTGTGAAACGAACTTTACCTTTCTATAAATCTCCTTTAACGGAGAAGGTCGTGTTTACCTTGAGCGAGATTAATTATATTATTTGCATACATTGTATATATACGTATAGGTGCACACGAATTGGATCACTTTGTTAATTTATTCCTATTACCTTGTTTCAGCAGTTTCCACAGCCGTCGAGGATGTGGGGGATGGAAGTCCCGTGTACGACAATGAGACGAGTGAGTAAAACCAATGACTAAAGTCTAATTCGTAATGTAATATTCGCTTGGTACCTTTGTCAGAATATACGTGAATTCACTGGGAATTATTTCGTGCACTGACACTTAATTTGAACAGTTCGTTTATGTGCGAGAAACGGACTAAGTCATTGACTACGTTTCCATCGTGCGGGATTTATGTGGGATTCGTGCAGAAGATTTGAGTATAATACGCGCGTACGTTCTTCGAGTGGAGACGCAGTCACTGCGATCACAAGGACGCCAATATTTTCAAACAGCTGTGACGGTTTACCTGATGTAGTTATCTACGGTCGGTAATGCAGGCGCACTTTTACTACAGCGGAAATTCTCTTGCCGTATATGGATATAAGTTTCTTTACCGACGCCGACAATCAGACGCAGGTAAAGTCAATCGTCAGGAACTACCTGTTATCTCGAGGTGCGCCGATAACGCAAGTTTATTACCTGCTGTAGAAATAATAAGACACCTGACGATCAAAGCAACAACAGTCGGCTTCTCTATTGGTAATTTTTATCGACTGGCTCTTGCTCTGGCGACGCTCTGCCGCTATGATCGTACGGATTGCCGTACTTCGCTTCCCTCGAAAGCGTTAGACTTCAGTGTGGATGATCATTTCTTTCGCAAGCTTATTGCTGTTGGTTTTCTTCGAAATGATTAAAATTTCCAGAACCCCGCTGACTTTTCCACAAATGAAAAATCTTCCGTTAGCATTATCGTACTTTAATATCAATAGCAAACGGGTAGGTTCAATTGTTAGTTAACCCTTACGACGTTAGCAATCAGCATTACTTGCTATCACCAGCTGCTTCCTGAATACGATCAGACTACACGTGACGGTCAGACGTTGCGTACTTACGTGACCTGTAATGTCTGCCTTAAACTTTGACAGGTGTTTCTTATGTATGCTTTATCAATATTTGTTTAAAATATTAATTATTGCCTTTAAGAAACTTCGAACAAATTTCAACAATTATTATATAGCGATACGATCCAGAATTTCTCACGGAAAAAAATTTTATATACGTATTCTGTAGTTTCTTGCGTATACGACCCGAAGGCATGTTAACGTGGACGGTGGAATATTTTTATTTCATTAATCACCAGACGAAGAATACAAGTACTAATTTTTTTCTAGCTGATTCTCTCATCGATTTAATGAATGAATCCAATCAGGAAATTGATCGAAGACAGCTTATCGATAATCTTCAATGTCGTTTATCGATGATAGATCGTAACTTTATTTTAAACGTATTATCAGTCCCATTTCCTGTCGCTACCACGTAACTGTTATTATTACAAGCGTGCAAAAACAAACTAAACAAAAAAAAAACAATAATAAACTGTAGAAGAGATAGGACAACAATTCGATGCATACAACGGCTTACGCAAGCCATTAATTTTTGTTATCAATCGATGCATCGACGCAACCTTATCGCGAATTTTCTGAAACGATCAATAACCAGTCCCTCGAATTTTATAAGTTTCGACGCTCCATGGAAATTGTCTGTAAACGATTAAAGTTACACACAAGTCATACAACGATAATTCTATCGTGTTTACTTTCACCGCGAAGGACGAAGGTTATTCGCGAGCAGGATTCTTTTTTTTTTCCTTTAAAACGAGTAATTAATTAACGATTACTTGCGCGATAGCCGATTACACTAATGGAACGTAGAGGAAACAAATAATTTCCATTTATCAAACACTCTAACCCAAGGCCTTGATTATTTAATCGTTAATAAAAAAAGTAAATATTCAACAACGTTGAACCCATCGGCACTATTGAAGCTCAAGATGAACCAGGAATTGTAATTTTCCATTAGAACGTTAACCGTAAGTCTGGCTAGATTGTAATTAATAACAATTTGTCAGAGTCCCTGGGACGTCATATCCTCTCGAGTAAAAACCGTGACGTCAGTCATTTAAGTAGAATCGGAGAGCTCGAGGCATCGCCGTACACGTTATATACCCTTTTTCCCACGAATATAGTATAAAAGCACACACACATATATATACAGCGACAGACAAATTTTCGTTTCATCGCCATAGTCTATTTTGAACAACGGAAGTTTAACCGCTACCTACAATAATTACTGTTACGAAAAAAAAAAAAAAAAAAAAAAAAAAAGTATCCTTTCATATGGTTTAGGCTACCAGGATGATGATACGTAGTCTCGCCGTGTTAAAGATCAGCACCTTTCACGTGCAACGAACTGTAATCCAAGAGGATGAATACGCTCTCGTTTTACAAGGTGCACGTGTAGACACGTTCGCCATCTTTGGTGCCTTCCTCTTGGAACGGATGATCGATCCAAGATGTATCAGGCGGGGTCAAGTATCCTGTACATCGCGAGACGTACAAGGACGTTACGTGGTAATGCGCGAGCCAATACAATATCAACGAAATTTCTTATTTCACGCGATACAAGTGTTTACGACGTTTAATCGGCATCGAAATATCCGCTGTATCGTCCGCTTGTAATATTTATCGACCCTGCGTACCTACCCAGCCCAAAAAACCCCGGTGGCTTTTAAATTCGATCCGATCTACGTTAGCACAACCATAAATTCCACGTTGGATTCTCACCATGGCCCATGGAACAGCAGAATCAAGTATAACGGTTGGCCTCGGACTGCCTAGCAACAAGTTCGGCGGCTCTGGGCAACGTCCTCTCAAAAGCCTATACAAGCCTATACGACGCCATACGAGAGGATCGGATGGCAGACGACAAAGAATAGCCACAAGATCCGCGTAAGGAGTTTTGGTGAATTTTTTTTTTTAATATTTTTTTTTATTTTCATTTCTCATTCCTTCGCTGAAATACTTTTTTTTTTTCCTTCTTCTTCTTCTTCTTCTATCCCTTGATTCTTTTTATTATCAGACCTTTACAACGCTCATTTGACATTCGCCGCAGGAATTGCCAAGACTCGCGTTTTATACTCGTTTACGGCGTCCGACGACTGGCGTCGGTATCTCATTCGATGCTCGCTCTTTATCGTATATGTCATGCGAATTCCGTGACACGCCACTGCTGGGTATCGATAATATATTTTTTTTCAACGACATACCAAGTCGTATTAATTATTAATTGCGTGATGTGTTTTCTAAGGACACTCGAAGACTTTTTTTTTTGACGCGCAAAAATAACTAGGAATTAATACTGTTTGTTTGCGAGCCACGACGCTCGTACTTTACGACGGCTGAACAATGGAATTCGTATATCGGCCTTTCGGAAGCGCGATCGGGCAGATAAATATTTGTTTGTTTGGAACGTGTATAGAAGACGTACACGATCATGGGTCGAGTATCTAGTATCTGATCTATGCTGGCGGGAAATTCAAAATCGACGCATCCTCCAACTTATTAATTGCGTATTCGCTTTATTGATAATTTTTGAAAAACAGTAAAATCTGCCAAATATTCAGTATTTCTTTCTCTTTCACAAAATTTGACGAATGTATATTTTTGTTTTAGGGATCCCCCCCCCCTTTCATCTTCTCGTATTTATACGTCGAATTTATCTCACTGATTTAATCCTCCCTAATACCTTTGATCGGACAGACATGCTTTTTATATCTTATACCTTCCTGACGTATAAGACGTTACAATATGCTCCAAGTACTTTTCCGCGAATCATCTTATCACCTCATCCCGCGCAATCAGCCTTCCGTCTCACGTTTCGTAACGGAGTATTTGTATCGTTTAAAGTACAATTCGCAATATCAGGTCGAGTCCCTCGATTGAAATGACTGAATTTCGTTCGCAAAAAAATTTCATGCACAAATTTTCTCATACATCCCGCAATGACTGTTTCACCGTAAATTGGACCAAGGGCGATTTCAAAATGTCTGTGCGTTTGCGTTAAAGCGTACTTTCAATGCCAGAGGAAACAGCTGGTGGGTAAAAATTTTCCAGGACACTCCAAGACAAATTGCATCCACGCTATTTCTAATCGTGGAATCCTAGGAAGTGCCGGAACGAATACAATTTCGCGCAATTGATAACGAACGCGCACTGTCCTTGGATCGTTTTTGAAACACAAGGATCGTCCTGTAGAAGACGGCAACTAGTGAAATTGAAGTTGGCTAATGTCCATTACCCAACGCTTATTACGTTTACACTGTTATTGAACGGCGTCGCGGTGCCCGCGTCGTGCTACGGTCAAGGGTGCCCATTTCGCTATATATGTATATATATACAATACATCTATCTATATATACAATAACATTGCGCTTTACCGTAAATCTACCAAGGACAAGTTTTTGTTCCGCCTACATATATGTATATATAGATACACATAAACGATATATTTATAAAAAAATTGTTACCGTATTAGGGATGCAAAATATTTCGCACAAAGATCATTCCATTTGTCGTTGCATTGCTGTTCGAATAATTATTACACTATAGTCATTTAATTCCTTTATCGAGCCAATATAGTCTATCTTGCTGTTTACTGCAAATTTTATTATCTCCGACAAGCTGTTTACGGGCTCATTAGCTAATGTCGTATTTTGTTTCGAATGCTTGTCACTTGACGTTGCAAATTTTTTTCTTTTTTAAATACATTGCACATATTTTGTTTTTTTTTAACGTTAAACGTCGCGGTTTCACAGGATTCATTTTCTTTCTCGCGCAACTTGCGAAAATTAGATCGAACTTTTCAGCGCGCTCGAACAATCGAAACGGAAATTGATCCGATGACTTCCGTTTTACGCGGACTTCGTTCCGACCTGCTAAACTCAAGGACGTCGCGATGCTCGCCGGACGTCCCGAGCG
The DNA here is from genome assembly GCA_030142375.1 of Calameuta pallipes. Classification (NCBI taxonomy): domain Eukaryota; kingdom Metazoa; phylum Arthropoda; class Insecta; order Hymenoptera; family Cephidae; genus Calameuta; species Calameuta pallipes. The sequence continues at coordinate 1,049,161 of JARQSW010000040.1, forward strand.
TTTGAGTGGAACAGAAAGAAAAGAAAAGGGTCGGACGATCGAAGCGACGTGCGTAACGCGCTGCTACACGCTAATTCGATGAATAACATGTCCTGTGCTGTTTGCGAGGAATGTCAACCATGTCCAATTGCCGCTCGGGATAAACGATTCGGAATGATTGGCGTTCTGGCGCTTTTTATGGTTATCGAACACTCGTTCGCAGGACAGAACAAATAACCAGACAGACGACCGTAAACACGGATCGGATTGCGACGTCAGATTAATTTTTTTTTTAATTCGATCTAATATCGCTGGCGATTAAAAAAAAAAATTGCACGCAACTCTATTTCGCGAAGTTTCCGTTGCCCTTATTAATGACGATTTTTCATACGACGATCGGATATCGATCGACTCGCCGATCCTTTTCTTCGATTCGATACCATAGCCATTTCATATGAGAAAGTTGTGGTTATAAATAAATAATTTTTTGCTTTTGTTGTTGTATGACTATATTCCACGTGGAGTATGCGACTTGAATAAAGTATAATAATAATAATTTTTTTAATTCCTCATTCTTTTATTAAAACTCGACTGGGCTGTAATCTTCGTAGTTTTGAGATATCTGACTTATTATATGAGTTGCGTACAGACTGTGCACTAGATGTATGATATGTCACTAGACAGCACAACCACGTGGAAGCACGCCTGTCGGTGACGTAACAGCGTGATCGTTCCTATCAATGTTACTTTCAGGGTATTTAGACGCTAGGTATAATTACGTCAGAGAGCGAATATTTTGCACGGTTTTTCTGCCAGGGTTAAGCGACGCGAAGAGTTGTGTATTTTTATTAATTTTTTTTTTTTATTATTCCATCACCTCGATACTTTTCACTCTTTGATTTTGTACTGTGTTACGTTATGGAAAGATTAATGTTCCTTATTGACTTTGGCAGATTATCCGGACGTTAATTGCATTAGTGAATCTGGCTGACAAAGTCAGATGCTTTTTTACTTTTGTCTTTGAACTTCGGCTTCAAGCTCAACACTGTCTGCACATTCAAGTTCAGGGTCGTGACGGGATTATTTAAGTTACGTATATCGTTCATAGCGACACTAGGAAATCTTTGTTGATCCAAGAAAAAAAAAATGACTGACACAAAGATTGCTTATTATTAGTTTCGCAAACGTGAACCAGTGATATGACGCATCGTTACCGATAGTGTCCATAATTAATTACACTCGGCAATTTTATCGTTGATAAGCCACGTCCGTACCTCCTTCGTTAACAATCATCCCGCTCCGTGCCTCCTAATTAATTAAGGGTTAATTAATTGAATTAAAGCATCGCAATAATTTTCAATCACTCGCAGAGTCAGTCTCGATCTCGTTTAATATTTTCTTCCTCTCTTTCCTTACAGTTGACTCTATTATTATCCGCAAATTCATATACCTCATCATTCATTCTGAGATTTTGTCGATCGACATCGATCATAATTATCACGTCAGTCCGTTTCCGCCTAATCACTTTACGACTCCGTTTGCATCCTCTTTGATATATATATATTTTTTGCCATTCCCATTCAATATCATCCGCGATTATTATTTTTGCGTATATCATACCTGCGTATAATTTGTTTACGTCGTCGTAAAAATTTATCTTATCAACATTAAAAATCCCATTCGTAATTATTCCTCCAGCCTATACGTATACCTACAACATTCAACCTCTAAGACGACTGGCTCCAATCGTGAATAATGAATGCATCATTTGCATGGCGCAGTGGAATCGCTGCTGCTCCTGCCTCGAATAGGCCTGGCAAACCTGCCTTGAAATGGCGCAGCTACGGTAACTAGCAGCCTTCGCATCCAATTTGGTTTATTTTCGAGCACTCAGAGGCTTCTCGCGTGCGTCGCTCCGCATTCTCAGGACCGACGGTAATTTCACTCCGCGCGGTCTACATGGAGTCGGAACCAGCTGCCTGCACCCGGAGTGCACTCGGGCACTGCAAAGGAAGTGCATGATGCACCGATGCAATGCATAAGCGCCACTTGCGCCTCTCGTCCAGGCACTTTTGTCGATATGCAAAATTTTATATTTTAATATCTACAGATCAATCGGATATGAAGGCTGATTGCGTGGTGCACCGGTGACCTTGGCGCGGCCGGTTATCGCGTAACTTTTCATGGTCATAACGAAAATTTATATTGCACTCTGTCGCGTGTCGCGGGGAAACTCGCGATCGATAATCGGGTAAACGACGGAATTGCCATGTGAATATTTATCGCGGTATTTTTTTTTTTACCTTAGGAAACCGTCGGAGATCGATAGATCCTTCTTTAGCTATTCAATTAGCTGTAGCGCTTTTGACCGGATCGATAAAGGGGGGGAAAAAACAATGGAAATAAAAATTGTTCGCTTACTGCGAATTATCATTGAATAAATTTACGCAGTCATTACGGCTCGTTGTGATCGATGTGTTGGTACCTTATTATACGTATGTGTATATGCGTGTATGTTAGTGTATGTATTTTGTAATCAGCAGTCCCAGCAAAGACTGAATGAGCGAGTGTGCGATTTCTCTAATTACATTACGTAACAGTGTCACCCAGTGTTACGCGACACTATCACTAGGCATAGACTTTCAGTATTAAGAGATAAAGATAAATAATGGGCTTTGATATTATCCAAATTACTCGGCGGGTGGCAACGACCATAGTTTCTTGTTCGCAAGAGGTCTGGATACAAAGGAGGTCATTGCCACGATAAATACGTGGAATCACAGGACTGTTTAATTCTGTCTCATCTCCGAAAGGTCCAATGTGAATTGTATACGTAATCGGCGTTGTACAACGTGCGATAAATCGTGTTCGGTTATCGCCTTAATTCAAACGGTCGTTCGTTATCGCGTATCAAAATGGACCACGTCACTTTCTCTCGACTATTAATACTCTTGTGCTTTATGTAAAAGATAAAGTAAACGGGAACGACGTTGAATAATTATTACGTAGACACTATAGGTGGTTCGTTGAAATTATTGCTAATTAACTATTTCGCGCGTGGCTATAATTATAGAGATGGGGGGCGAGGTACAAATTCAGCATCCCCTGGACCAAAGACAAAGATTCCCGCGACGCTTGCCGACAGACGCCACTGTACAAATTGTCTCTCGTGTATAAACGTCACGTTGGCTCACGGCCAGCGCCATAGCTATATGGCGCTGGAACGATGGAGCTCTGGGATAAAATTGATCTCACGATAATTGGTCATTATCGGATCGACGACGTACGTTCCCAGCCTCCCCGTCAATTCCTCGAGCCTCCGTCATTGGCCGGGCGTATAAAGCGCGGCGTCTCTTGGTTACGAAATTATTGTTACGTGTATAATTCATCTGGCGCCTTAACGGCACATTTATACTTTCCTCTATGATCTACGAAGAACCTTGAACATTTATAAACGATGCTAACGATACGTTCGATTAGATAGAAATGAAAAAAATTTTTTTTTTTTTCAAATTTGCAAAATATTCTTTAGATGTATAATTAATGCGACTCGTGGTTTAGTATGGTAATTTTTCTTTGCGTTCGGTTTGGCTCTTCGTCGATCATTATGAGGGAACTGACTTATGGGCAGTTAGTTTGGTCTGAGATACGAAGCGGTCGTCTCTCTTCTTTAAGAGACCGTAGACTCTGATCTCTGACTGTAGAGTTGAATTTCAATAGGGGATTGCTGCTCCCTCGTGATAAACGCATGGAACCCACACACGCACGCGGTGTATAAATACGCGTGGCCGGCTAGAAATAATGGAGCCGCGGTTAGCCGATGGCAGCATCTTCTCTCTCTCTCTCTCTCTCTCTCTTTCTCTCTCTTTACTCTCACAAGTCTCAACTTCTGTACACTCGAATATATACTCGATCCAGGCCACTCGAAAATAGTCGCTACGCGCATTTAGGGGTAACCTATTCGGGTGGAGCGATACGCCAGTGACGCACGAAACCGCCACATGGATGTGCGCCCTGATGACTCTTCTTGCATCTGGGTTCCCCCTTGCCTCGATTTCATCTCGTCCTCTCGACCTAACGACTCTCCTCGAGCTCATTATTATTAGATCGTTCCAATTCGTCGATACGCGCAGCTTCATATCTATTGTGACACTCGGTCTGTTTTAGCTGCGTCATTCCGAGGTTAGAATTTCCGATGCATTATTAAGGGTGACCTTTTTTTTAATTTTTTTTTCCAGGAAATACCATATTTTTTTTTTTATGTACCCGCCAACGATCTTTCGTTCCGGGAATACTTTTTATTTCAGGAAATACCAGAATTGCGACCATGTCATTTTATGCTTCGTTCATACCCACTGTGTTTTCCAGACTTTGCATCCCGAGCTACTCGAAAGCATTAATTTTCTTAGAAAACAATTTTACACTTGCTGGACGAAAACGTGCAACGTCCCAGCGTACATCGTTATCGTCATGTTTCTCTGTTACTTCGATATTTCGTATAACTCGTAATTGCAGAGTTTTTTTGCGAATTTTTCTAAAGAAAAAAAAAAATGTATTTTGTCTAAAATTTCAATTTTTTTTTTTTTTTTTTCATTTTATAATTTTACTCATCGTCAGACCCTTTTCTCTAGGATCTCGTATAGCCATTCTTCTGTATTAAGTTAACTGTGTCCATTTTTTTTATTGTTTCAGATTCCTTTGAATCCTCCTCACATCTCGGTGAGTCACATTTGTCATTGTGAGAGGTGCATTTCTCTTCTCTTTCTATTGGCATGAAATATCACGGCTAACCATACATATACCCGCGGGTAGAAACTTACTAACCATTCACGTAAATCCCTAATCGAAGTCCGCCCTAACGATTCACTCCTCTCGGATTTCATCCCTTGAATCTTTCCCACGTATGTACATACAGCCACGGTGTATCTACCGCAAATCTTGCTTTCAATATACCAATTGTATTCGGCCATATCAGACGACCTTATTATACAGGACTCTATATTACTCCTACCTTACTCTAGAAGGAATGGATTGCTGAATGAGTAAGCCTCTTTGTATACTTCCACGTATGTAATCTATGCGTACGCGCCCGTTGATTTTATGCTAATCTCGAGCATTCGGGTACGGATTGCGGAAGAGTTATCGCATACAAATAAGGCCTCGGGCAATTCGCTCTACCTTATACGTACAGCGAGAACTTTAAACAGTCCCGAGACACTTGGAGCATTTCATGAAAAAATCCTTGCAAATAAAAGATTTGAATGTCTCGCCGTAACGTCAGTACAATTGGCTATAGAATTTCTTTATTTCATACCTTCCGCCAATTCCCTCAATTAATTATCCAGCATCGTATTAATCACTGTATATATTTCTTTCAAGTTCCTAAAGGGTATTATGACCATTGCAGAATTTATTGCGTCATTATACGTGCTACTCTTTATACACGAGTCAGCGTATGCACACCGTACACAAGGTGTATATATGTATATATAGATTGGTATTTATACAAATTGATACAGTATATACTAAGTATATATGGATTGACGTTAATTCGTACTTTCCATGATTCTTACTGTCACGTGGGTCTAGCTGCTTTTCTGGATACAAAAATAATTCCTTCGTATCGAGCCGACGACATCGTCTAGACTGGGTATTTGGAGGACGTTAACGAGTCGACGACAATCACGTACCTTTTGGACGGTCGTCCTTGCGACTAGAATATTTTAACGGTTTTAGATTGACGACGTCTATGGGAAATGCTTCGTTTCGATAACTTGCTCGACTTTCTTTCAACATGCAGGCTAGTACGAGTCTATTTTTTCTTGGGGAAAAGCATTGGGACGAGTATAACGTAAAGTCGGTTTTTAAGGGCGATGATTTATTTATTTTCAGTTTGATCATCATCGACGTCGAATCCAACGTCATTCGACGTTCCAGTTAGTTTTAACGATCTTTAACACCGCTCGTCGATGAAACGTCCGTAATGCGCTTGATCGCTTATTGATCGAAGCTTCTACAATGAAATTGATTGATCGGACCGATCTGAGTTTACAGTTCCTTGTAATTTCTACTGATAATTATAGTTGGCGACTCTACTATTACGACTCGTCGACATGTAAACAGTGGCTTAACGCACCGCGTTCGCATTTTCACCGCGTGGACGTTACAAAGAGTTCACGATCGAGGCCTAATTAAAAAAATCGATAATTGCCAATTGAACATATCGCGATACGTGTTACACAATTTTACCAGTTAATTCGTTGATTGCTTTGTACCCCGATGGAAATTTCGTTCGAGCGCTGGTATTTGCCATTTTTCATATTTCCATTGTCATCGTTATCAAACAACGTTCGCTCAGACTCCACCGAGACACCAGTGACAATTTTATCATTCGATGAAGCACGTATCACGATGCACGGTCTTCGCGCGTGATACTCGCGCAATTTCATACGGGATTCGGGTGGTTGATTTTTTTTTTTGGAAAATAATTTAAATTATTTTTTTTGACAATATTTCCAAATTTAAAGACACGACCATTGCCCGGCTTTTTTTGCAGTACTTGCCAATTCTTCGTTTAAGCTGCCTTTCAGAGAAATCGACTTCGGATCGACTTTCATTCGCTGTATACATATGTATATAGATATAGGTCTCTCTATGTTGTATATACGCACTAACGTCGCGCAATGATTACTTATCGCAAATTATAGACTCTGCACGGTCACTACTTTACCTTTGCAAAAATAATGCACGCTCTCGGCTCGAGTATCACGCTGCCGGCATGAATGTCACGCATGACTGTAGTTATTATCCTCGTGGACCCGTATTGACGCGACCATTAATAATCCTTGATCCGTACGAGTCGCTGCTAAAGACTTTTGTCAGACTCGTCTAATGACAAACGACTATCCTATGTCTCACGTGTCCGTCGTGCATAACTGGATCGCACTGATATCGACTCTCTCGTTTCTATCTCGAGAAAAAGTGCTCGAGCTCAAAATGATTCTGCGGGACTTATAGGGATTATTGTCGCGATTCATCGTTTAAGTAAAACTTCACTTTTTCTTTTCGCCTTAATCTGTCAATTTTTTTCGCTCCACTTTCCCCGCCCCCCCACCCTTAGAAATATCTACGACGAATGCTTGCAATTTCTCTTTAACGTTCGGCACGCAAAAGTCTCTGTGCGAATTTTACGTAATTTTACGAACCCACGTTATTCCAATACGGACGCTCTTAATATGGGACATTTAACTATTTTTGTCTTTTCCCATTATCAGTTCTATATTCCCATGTGGCTGGTTCGTATCTGACGTAATCTAAGACGCGACAGCGAATTACCACGGGAGCACGATTACCCTGCGTGGACAATTCTGGACACGTGGAGTCCGTCGCACAGGGTCAGCCATGGCAAGGAACTCCCACACTGCATGGATCGTATGTGTCGCGAGACGTCTCGTGGCGTCGCGACGCAAGTCAGCTAATTTTCTCACCTGGTTGTACACGCGTCGTCGAAGCATTAGACTCTTCGTGACAATGACAAAAGTCAGGTCGACTTCATAAAAGCTGATAACGATACGTTTTCGTGAGGTGGGGGGGGGGGGGGGTCGCGTTATTTTTTTTTT
>JARQSW010000040.1:1056768-1158646 GCA_030142375.1 Calameuta pallipes
CGGCACGCTTAAGTATTTTGGTATCGAAATTTTTTTAAATTCCTATTTCATCTGGTTCCATAGAGACGGTGGATGAGAGCACGTCTTATGACTCTGGAAATATGTTTGCTCGATTTAAATGACAACTGTCAGTTCGTCAACAAAGCCTGACGCAAATTCGTGTTATACAATCGACCATAGCCTGACGATAATTCATCATTGGTATTGACGCAGCGTTGACGTTGCACTGCCATCTGCTGCTCTTGATGGATCTGAAGTTACTAACGTTTTACCAGGTGCGATGATAATAGCTTTTTGTACTGGGTACATAATGGCGATTGCACTAATTAAGATTGTCATGGATGATTAATAGGGAAACGTTTTTAATTTGGGGGGAGCTGAAATTTGATGCTGGGACAAGGTCGTCAAGTTTGCGAACTTCAGCCGTCATTGAGAACGAGTGTGTAATGATTGCACCAGAGGCGCCAGTCTGTGTATTCAAAAGCTGTGTAATCTAGATGTGCTTGTGGTAAGTTAAGAAAAATATATATATTTTTTCATTATCTCCGTATGATAATTACACAGAGAAATTGTGTGGATACCTCGAGGTCCAGTCGAGGATGCGAATTGAGAAAATAATTTGGAAATTAAAATGACGTCAAACGGTGTCTTGATATTTGCAATAATTTCGCGAATCTCGAGGTCGTCAATGATTAATTGGGGTTTTAATAAAAGGCTCGGTAAAACTTCGTAATCTATTTTTTTCGCTAAAAGACCCCACGAGTAGTACGCGCGTGCCGGTTTTAAATCTCTCAAAAGTATAACCGGATTAAATCTACCACGTGTGTTTTTTCGTTTTCTTTCCCAGGTTCAACTTTTCCATATTGCTTAACGCGAGAAACAATTCGAAATAAAATATCATCTCGGTAACAGGTTTCGGAGTGGCTGCAAAGTGTTTATGATATTTTGTTTGTCTCTTATCACTTCATATATTTATTAGCACCGAATCGTCGAGTTGTGCCGATAATCGTTATACGATTGTGTCACCGCGTAAATACGTAGTTCGTCCGCCTGATTTACAGTTTAACGATCCTATTCGCGCATACACACCCTGTATACAAAACAGCGTGACAGGCAGAAAATAAAGGAATGAAAACGACCGAACGTTAAAGCCGCAGAAATTTTCCTGACTAAAGTATCACTGGATATACAGGAAATCTCATTACGTCATTCGGTACGAGCATTATCTAGAGACACGCTTGCCAACCGACAAAGTCCATTGTCTCCGGGATTGACGATAAATAACGCGAAATAGTAGTTTCACATTGAATTTTGACAGAAAGTTGGCTGCGTTCGGGTGTCATAAAAATTCCTATGGGCAATTAATTCATTAAGAATTTCGACTATCGCATTCCAACGTTATCAGCCCGCGAGATGAAATCTCACGAAACGACAGATAGGTTATCAGTACTTTACGTAAATTTTACGTTAAATAAATTTAAGACGAGACAAGCAGCGAACGATTTCGGCAGCATCCCACAGACGCCTTGACGTGTTTGGGCAAAGCGCCAGATGTTATGGCACTTCAAGGAAAAAGCGCAGTCACAACAGATAGGCAGCTTACATCTTGACGTATTTACTACGATAGTCCCAATTAATCGTGTAACTGCGCCGATCTACGCCAGGAATTCATAAGAGTCGCACAGCAACAGGTGTTGTCGCAGTTGCGATAATCGAGATAAACAAAAGGATACATAAGAGGCCTTAGTCGTTGTCCGTCGCTGAATATTAATTCCTAGCTGAAAAGGTAGGCTGGAAACGCGCGACTCTGGCGCCTCTGGCGGCCACTTTAGGCATCTCAAGGAAAGCCTTGTTCTCGCAGCTAGTCTATGTTTCCTCTCTATGTAAATTTTTTCAATGAAATCGCTCGGCCGGCCGTGTATATTTCAGAGGGAGGCACGCGATTGGGCGCGTGAACAAAATTAAAACTCACGTGACGGATTCGCGATTACTTTTTTGCGAGCTGACATCAACCTTAACGAGAGGAACATTGATAATTGCCCTTGTGCAGCAGATACGAAGATCCGGATTGCACCGGAGCGATAATCGACTTCGTTACTCGTTCGTTTCTAATTCAGGTTGCAACGCGGGACTGTCTAGGTTAGGTTAGGTTGTTAAAAATTCTAATCCTCCTGCAAGGACCCACCTTGGAACGTCTTTGGCCGACTTCCTGCACTTCCGGAATTTATTTGGCCAATCACGAAGCAGGATTGACTCTGTAGAATATTTTAAACCGGAGGACATGAATTTATTTTATTTAACCGAGCGAGCCTTGGGCCAGCGTTCTAATTCGTTCGATCAATCGAAATATCGATTAGACAACCGGTATATCGAACTATCGACCTTTAATCGAACTTTCTACTATTGTAATCGATACCGCGGAGTCATCGGGGTGTGAGAATTTCTTTTTCAACTGTCATGCTCCATTTCTGCGGAGAACTCGACGTAGAATCGGGGTCTAAAGTTTACCGTGAATTGTGCAAGGACGTGCCAGTTCTTAGAGTTCGATGATTCAGCAGGCATCTGCGTATCTGCTCTCGCTGAGCTGGATTTGCATGGGGAAAAAAAGTGACGAAGCGCGCACGAGATAAAGCGAGACTAAATGCTAAGATTTCGCGAATATTCATAATCGTATAATCATTTGAATCACGCGTTCCAATTTCGCGCACGATATTCATGCGAGAAGCGTTTCAAAATGTGACCTTCGACGTTTGTCCCATTTTAAGTACAGGGTTACTCGCGCGATAATATAACGCATGCGTGGTCGTAATCGTGGTCGACGTTCAAAACGGAGATGCGAAATAAATCGCGACAATAACGAATACACCGACTTGACGACCGATATCGCGAAAAGCAAAGGTCTGCCGTTGATTCGCGCTAATTTTTTCTTCATTTATCAGTCACATTTAGCAGCCAATTATTCTATATAAACAGTTGTGTTAATCTTCCCGGCGACTTTACAGTGCTAGTTAATTATTTCGCTAATTTATCGTAAATCCTTTTTTTTGCCATATATGCCATTTAAGACCAAACATCGCCAATTTGAATATGCGAAAAAAAATAATAAGAACACTAATACTCGAGTCCCCTACAACGAAATTTTTGTTTTATATTATGCAACCAGTGACCACGTGACCCGTTGAATAATTCGCGAATCTAACACATGTACATTCGCGAAATTTAACGATCCATCAGCACCTTGACTGCTAATATTCGCCACGAGGTCGATTCTGCTTGTTCGGCTTCCGTATATATTTCCTTCGCACGCTCGGATTTCTCTTTCCGGTTACGTGGACGATCCTTATCAGTACCGCGCAGGCGCGTGGACGCCACGTGTCATTCTGATATTACAGTTCTTCTCAAAATCTGGCTCCGTATACTTGATCGATACTCGATACCATGTAAGTACATTGGGAGTAACGAAAATGTGACATAATAACAATAAAATCCGAGCGATACGCTTGCACGAAATTGTGTGACTGTGATAATACGAATTTTTATTCGAAAAATATCACTCAAGCTCTCGAGCCCTCGGGTAACATTTCCCGAGAGTCCGTGGCTCGAGATCGCCATATCGACGGCACGTGGAGTCGATTGCGCCTACGTAAATCCAATAGTTCACTTCTAGATAGTCACAGTCGATCTATATATAGCCAAAGGCTAAACTCATCGCGAGGAAAATGTTAAACACAGATAAAGTTCACTTCGCAAATTGCCAGCCTCCTAGTCTCTTTGACTATGCATAATATCAATGAGCAAATAATGCCTTAGAAACAGCATGGGCTCTATTGCGTCATTCGCCGTAACTGACCTTTCCCTATTTTTCAAAGAGATAGGTCAAGCCGCGACAAAGCCATTGGCACAGTCGAGAACAGTCGCCGAAATGGCGCTTAAATTTTTTTTCCTCTCGTATATATGTCAATCAAATTGATTTTTTTTTATAGCAGCCACAGGGTGGGACTGACCTTTTAATTTATAGGCTGGTAGGAGGGGGATTAAATTCCTCCTCTCCATTTTCGTCTATCGGTCAATTATGTCAAAAACGATCTCCCATATTTGCCAATTGTCACGTGACTGCCGCTTTCGAGTGGCTCTTATCGAGAGACAAGGCCGATATTGGGGGACGAGCGAAGAGAGTTTATCGACCGTTTCAAGGAAATGAACGACGTGTCCTCAGATTCGCGTATGACTCGACGAATAGATATATTTCTCCTAGCTTCACTGTTAATTCGAGCGTGTTCATTTTACGGAATAACCGAAGGCCAACGACTGGCAAATATTTGGCGAAGCGTCTCGAGATGGCAGGTCACTTCCTTTATCGTAACTCCTTTACATGCTTCTTGCGATTCGACTGGGAATAATTGCATATATTAATAATAGATCGTATTAAATATATACATATATATGTTGAGTATATTTCAGAGAAAAACGTTTTATAGCTCAGAATGAAAATAACGTTGCAGTCATGTCGCATATATACATTTTTGTTGTCTTAATGTCCATCACGATAACCCCGCAGCAGGAAATATGTAGATGAATGCTGCCCGTGTCCTTTGTAAACTCTGTCGTACCAGATGGCGATCGAAATTAAATCGATACAATGACGATTCAATGTTACAACATTTGACTCTTTGATCGGACATCAAACATTTAGAATTGGACGTTTGACACTCGCTGGTCGTTTCTCATATGAACAATAGCGTTTATTTATAAAATTCACTTCTCAAATAATCCTATGCTCGATCCCAGTCGCGAAATGTCAATTATTCATTCGCGATATTCAATTCGCCGAAATATCTTTGATCTTTGATATTTTTTTTTTTTTTTTTTTTGAATCAGACAAATTACTACGCGACCCAATTCGTCATGACGAATCATTCGTTCAGCATTTTTCCAGCCAGGATGCTGTTTGATGTTGATAGTAACGCGATATTAGTAACGTATGAAAATATTTGCTATTACTGTACCGTAGTATATATAACGTGTGCCTCATGTGTGGCATCTGCGGTAATGGAACACTGGCAATTTGAGTAACAACACTGTGACGTCAGTGAGTCGAGTGAATCGCTATGTGCAAAATGGTGGAAATAAAGCTTTGGGACTCGCGTGTTGACGTCTGCTTTGACATCGTAATGAATTTTTGTCACGTGGCTCCCTTTATCGATATTTAACGTAGTCCCGAGTTCTCGGCTGTTTATTCATATTCTTTGTGCGTAAATTAATTGTGTTTATTCAATTATCACGCGCATCTCTCCGTCAATCTTACCGTCGCGATGTTAAGACAGCTGTATCTGTTTTATTTGGCTTCCATTCGAGGGCCCAGGGGATCGTTAGGATTTTCTAACGATCTGGAATCTCTGCCAAAGCACGTAGCTTGACGTAGATCTTTTCTTCTCGCGTTTCTCATAATGAATAATGATAATGTAAAATTCCAAAATTTATTTGTCATTATTCCTCGTATTCTTTGTTTTTAGTCAATTGCATGGGTGTGTACCGATCTCAATGATTTCGCCGAACGGATCGAAGTCGCAAAAACTATGGCGACCTTGTCTACTCGAAAATACCTAATGTTACGGTACGTGACGTAGTCAACACGGACCTTGTGACGTAACTGACACGATACATTGAACTCATGTTGTTTCTCGAAGATTTAATTTCAATGTAAATTCTTCCTTTTGGTACCTTTGATAATCATTCGTTTTAAGAAAAATTTCAGTTTTTTTTTTTGACTCGCAGATCATTTTTTATGATTCGGCTGTATATGTCGTGTAATGGAAGATTAACAGATTTATTTACCTATATAGATTGTTAGATTTTTGTCGACTAACAAAATTTTTGGTTGACATTGTACCCGGAGCACGATGCTATATATTGCTTTTATGCTGATTACAATATGACATACAAAACTGCATGTACAACTTGTATACAGGTTTATATATGTATATATATATCTACCTGTACCTAACCTAAGAAGCTTGTTACGCTGTTTAAATATAACGCGAGGTCGAATGTAAACGAGACTTTCACATTTTCTGATTATTATAGACGACGATACCTTGTGCATAATTCCCAAAATAGCTGGAAAACGATACGCACTGTTTCCTGGTACCTGAGATACAGGCGCGGGTAGATCTGATTTTTGTTAATTGAAAAGAAAATTTTTATCGTTATCAATAAATTGATTTCCCGATTGATCGGTAACGTTTCTTATCTGTATCGGACTGTGGGATTTTTTTATTTCATTTTTTCCTCGTCTATTCTCAATCCTAATCATCCGTTACTTATCGTCGCGTATGGTTTGTACTTAATCCAAATGCCTATCAGCTTACGCTATTATTAGACTGGCCAAGCCGATAATGACCGTTTTATTAAACATTGCCGTGTCGGAGCTATTTTCGTGCGAACAATCCGGTATTGCGGTCGATCCTCCTCCCGATGATGATCTATAAATAAACTTAAGTTGCTCGGAGAAGGGCCCCTGAACCCCAACTGTGCTAAGAAGCAACCAGCAACTGGTTGCGTGCAGCATGCACCAACTGTGCATTTGGCTGGTTTATATGCGAACCTATAGATATTTTAGTGACCCGGTTTAGACCGGATGCTTCAAACTGGTTTATCGAGTCTCGACTTCTATCTACTTGTTTTTTTTTAGTGGTATCCATTTTTTGTTCGTAAATCTGACACGATCTAATTTTCGTCTACATGCGGTACTGTCAAAAAAAATTCTACTCTCGAAGGTATCGAATAGTTTTTTTTTTTTTTCAAGTCGCATATGCGAGATCAATATCCGTGAACTGTGTGGTGAGAAATATATTTGGAAAAAAATTAAAAAAAAAAAAATACGTCTCATAACGAGGGAGGACAAGTCGAGAATTTGAAAGTAATTTAGAGAGCTAAATATACTCCTGTACGTTGGTTGGTACTGTAAAAATTGATTTCAACGAACAGGGGAAATATGTTTGATTTAATGATTCTTAAGTGAATCGCTGGAAATTGATTTATAATCGATGATTAATCGATGAAATTTCTATAATTTACCTCAAGGTTTGTATGGCTGGTGTTTTTTTTAGTTTTACCTAAAAGCCATTGCTTTAATTGAGAAACTAATTTGACTATTGTAGGAAACAGGCTTATGTAATTTCTTCGACGTAGTATTATGTTGAAACAGGTACGCACATCTTTTTTGGGGAATTTTAATTATATTTACCAAACATATTACGTTGCATAGTTTCTTTGAGTCACGCGTCTAACCTAGCGAGATTACAATCTTTCCGGCAAATACCCATAAGCCACTGTGAACGCGTCTAACTTAGCGAGATTACAATCTTTCCGGCAAATACCCATAAGCCACTGTGACACTTTCATACTTTATCGGGTTCACGCGTCTTAGAAACCTAAATATCCCTTTTTTAAATCCAGAATCGCACGCTGTGCGTCAATAAAAAAAAATATCAACCACCATCGATAAATGTGTTTACTATCATGTCACCAGGAAAATTGTAATTGTTACGAGGTGCGATAATATTTATTGATAATTAATCGGCAATCGAATGCACCACCAGAACGATTTATCTAACAGCTGTTCTATCCTCGTCAACGTCTTCAGTGACGTAGTTGTCAGTGTTAAAAGATCGACAAATATTTATACGAACAACATCGTTCGTGTAGAATTTTCTTTCAGTCACATTAAAACGCGCCACGTGATTGTTTTCCGCGCTTAGTAATCGCTAGCGATTACGTTTGTGGTAAGAAAAAAAATTTTTTTTTTCCCTAATAAAATCATTAATCACCAAAGTAAGGAAGGAAGGAGAGACTCTTTAGTCATTATAATCATTAGAATTACAAGCTTTATATTTTCAAGTTGTTTCTCATATTTTCTTAACACATACTACGCGCATATGTAATACAGTAAATTCCGGTTTTCCTTGATACCGCTTACCTAATTACACCCACGTAGTATATATGGGTCATGAAAAAAAAAACTTTTTTTCTTCATAAATTTTTATATACGTAAAATCATTACTCATTAATCTCAGCACAGATGGTTAGGGTAGCTAATTAAAAAAAAAATATATAAATACAAAGTTCGTATCTCGTGTTACGGGAAGTCTGATTAATAATCTGTATTGCGTAATATATATTTTCCATAAATATTCCAGGTAATCCGAAAACGTCTTATCAACGAGCGCCAATTCATTCGAAAGACGAAATTGCACTTGAAGATAATCGTGGTCGATATACTGATTGTCGTAATGAAATTCGTCACATACCGAATTACTCATCTAAAACTCACCTCAAACGACAAGATAATATCGAAGCTCCGATTAAAGATTTTATATTCAATTGAAGTGCCAGTTGTTCGATCCAATTGGAGTGTCAAGAGGCTGTAAAAAAAAATCGCGCGACTTTCGTGCCTAAGGAGAAATAAAAAATTCGAATTAAACGTGGAATAGAAATGCATTAACCTATTTGCACTTGCGAATTTTCTTAATCTCTGCCAAGAGCACCAATTACCTAACGCTACGGCACTTAAACATTAATTCGCACAGCACGACGTAACGCCGACTTTATTTTGGCTAATGCCAAACGCAAGGCCAATAGTGGATCGAAACGTTTAATGCGCAAGGTGAAAATCATCGTTGACCCTCGCGCGGTTAATTGATTTGATACGAGCGTTATATATGTATATATATTAATTTATTTATATCTGTACGTATATATACATATAGATATATTTAATTTATAACTTACAAAGACGGTGGCCTAGAACGCAGTTGACTCTCGAAATACATACTAAATGCATATCGTAAGAGTTGTGCCAACTAAGATAAATATTGTACTACATAGGATTTGGCACGAGATGAACTATTACGCGTTACGACCAGGAGATCACGAATTATCTTCCATAGATTATTATGAGAATTATTATATCCCAGGGAAACTACCCAGTCACGTATATTCACGGTCAAGCAGGTCTCGGATGGGGCGACTGGGCTGTCGATACCTGAATATTTCTTACGCGAGAAAAATCTGACGAATGATTAACAGAGAATGTTGGGTACGAGGATCGTTAGGTAGTTTTTAATATACGAGCGACAGAGACGTCTGGTGAGGATTTTTGGTATCAGTTCCATTCATACTGTTGTACGGTATCACCGTATTGTTATGACCGGTATATGACTTGTTCACGATGACGACATTAAATGACTGTACGCACGATATGAGGCTCTTCTTTTATTTTTCCTCGTTTAATGGATTCCGCGTTAATGTAAACACTTCGTAGATGGGGGAACGTGGAATTGGTGACACGTGATAGGGGAGTGAAGGAAAAGGAAGCGAATTTAACCACAGGAGGATGATGGGGGAAGCCCCGGGTTCTATTTGTGGAATGATATTGTCTTGGATGGAGAAGTAAGTCGGAGGGAGGAGGAGCTTTGTCTGTTCCTGGTATAATGAGGATTTCGAAACGAATGTCAGTGACTTACCACGTGATTGCTGACTGTTCGTAGATGTACATATAGCGAAAGAAACAGAGAGAGAGAGAGAGAGAGAGAGAGAGAGAGAGAGAGAGAGAGAGAGAGATGGAATATACGGAAATAGGAATATTGAAGAATCATTCGGAGGAAAACGTAATAGCTATTGGATAGGTGTGGTCCTGATAGTAAATTAACTCTTATCATTTCCAGTCTGTAAATTTGCCTAACTGCCCAGGATTTTCACAGTGAGTAAATTGTACGGTGATACTGCGGCAGGAAGTTCGTGACTGTTTTTAAGGCTGGATCGAAAAATACGACACGTGGTTCAGCATGTAAAGTTTGGTTCAGTCGAATTATGAAGAATTTGAGAACCTCTGCTGATCGGCACCAGTAAAGTGGGTTCTATGTCGAGGCGATGCTCGTCGAAGAGCCAAAGTCTGGTTGGTTTGTTAACGACAAAGGAAGCATGGGTGGATATTCATAATGGGGCACTCTGGTTTGGCAAGTCACGAATTATTCGTATGTGGTCCAGGGAAGATGAGATTGAGAGAGACGTGTGAGGGTCTCTTAAAAGTTTTGAGGCGAGGACAACGAACGCGCCTTTGTTCCATTCTTCAGGTGGTTCAGATAGGATCGATGAAGGATCGGGACCCAGCATCCAGGGATGCTCCATTGGAGCAAAACGATCACGCTCATCGTGTTTCTAAAGGGTACCCGAGGGAGGCCCCGTATCTTTGGTTGTAGCTTAGGTCCCATCTAAAAACGGTCCAGGGCCCTGTGAAGCGTGACTTGGCTTTTAGAAAATCGGGTTTCCAATTGGTCGACGGGGTTCGTCGGGCTCGTCGCCCGGATGGGAGAAGAAGAATCGGGAATCTTATGAGATCGGGACTAGCTAAGTCTAGACAAATTTATTTCTTAGGCAGGGAACACACTTTTTTTTCAACCATATTTTTTCTCCTCTTTCTCTGCCACCGATCTGTATTCTTTTGAAATATGCAGACGGATTTGGAACGCTTCGTTTGACGTCTGCAACGCGCTATAGTTTATGCCCATTGAGAAACATATATGCATGTATGTGTATATATATATCACGATTGAACACATACAGATACCATGCTAACCATTTCCTGTAGCAAATTTTTGATAACTCTCCGCTGACGTCAGCAGCGAACGGGGTGTGGTATTGGAGTGAGATAAAATAAGGGGAGGAAGTAAAATATATCAAGCCGTGAAACCGAGAGTGCATCGAAAACGATGAGGGAGACGAGAGAGACTTGGTTCGCCGTTGCTAGGATACACGTTTCTATTAGGATTCAGGGGTCGCTGCACGTGGAAGGGCATCGGGATGGGCTGCAGGTTCGTAGTCGAAAAGACGTTCACCTATGAAAAATCGAAAGATTTGAATAAAATGAAAAAAAAAAGAATAAGGTCTCTGAAAAAATTAATTATCACGACAATAATCATAACGGATTGTAACATCTTAAAGGAACGATCGTGCCTGTAAAATTCGTGTGGTGTAACATTAATTTTTATATTTTTACAAAATATCAAAGTTTACTCGAATTCTATCAAAATAACTGGTTACGCTGTTGCGATTCTTCTTATCATTAATTTTATCGCACCCTCTACTGTCAATTTCATATATTTCGCTTGTATTTCTCAAAAGTGTAGGGTTTGCAGAAACGACGATGCGGCACTGGATGCAGGGTGTCGTTATAGGCTGAGTGAAGTTTCCTGCTGGAAGTTCTCCCCTGTTTATCGGGACGCCATTTTGAGACTGTCGGGGTTACAAGAGTCTAAGGACACGGAAGGGAGATCTTGCCCTAAGCGAGAGAAACGGGCAAAAGATGCTGCTGGAATATTATTCTTCCGTGTGAAGCAAAAAGGTTCGGTTCAGCTCCGCCCAGCGCCATAACGAAATCCTCTTTCTGTCATAGTCACGCAATCCTGCAGGTATAGACTAAGGCGCTTCTTATATATACATTATATATATATAACCTAAACAGATTCTGGGATTTTAAGGGTCTCCTTTATAACTGAAATAGAATTTTGGCAGTTGCCGAATCCGCTGCTTCATTTATTTAATTTTTAACGACGAAAGAAATGCTCCGTCAACCATACACTGAAAACGTTGAACGGCCAAGTGTATTTTCTTTTCTTTTCGTTTAGCCGTCAAATATTTAATAAACCCGCAACGATAATTCGTAATCTGCTTTAACGTCGATGCAGTAACGACTCAACGCGTAAACATTTGAAACAGGCAAAGCGATTCTGTTATCGAGGACATTAACATCGAGAGACATTAAAATTTCCTTAGAGCCGGTGCGATTGACCTTTGACAATAATCATTTCCCTGGTATAACTGTATTCTAATTATTAATTATAATTTTACTTGAAGTTATCATAAATGCACTATATGTATAGATATACGTATTCGCGTCATTTCGTACGATCGGACTTTCCGAATGCGGAGGCGTAAAACGTAGACAAGTGATGCAATTTTAATTGTCATAGTAACCTTCGTCCGAGCCGGAAGTCCCGACGTACAAGAATATCTCGATTTTTCTTTTTTTCTTACGTTTTATATCTCGTGACGTACTTTCACTTGAATGCTACATTCATATTCAGCCGACGCATACGAAATTAGATTGCAGATGCAAATAGGGGTTTTTTTTTGTAAATTTTTTTTCATAGTAAATCAATATCGCGACTTCGATAATCGAGTCTTGCGTCATCTTCGTTCCCACAGTATTGTATATACGTTTTATATGTTGCTAAATACTGTATACTTTCTGGCGAAAGAAAATATTGTACTGATATGGTTTCAGCAGGGAAACTCAAAATCTAGTACAGTCACTGCCTATCGTTTACACGTGTCAGCTGATTGTACAGAAGTATCGCTACGTTTATATAATTCCAGGTCGTATTGGTTTATCGTGAATTAGATGCAGCTTATTGGAAATCGATCGCAGACAGAAATATTTATTTATCCATGAGATAAATGTTATTAATTAGTCAGCTGTGTGCAGTGTGACTCTAAATGCCTTGTTGACACTGTATACGTTCACCCACCGAAATAGACTTCTCTGTGCAAATAAGAAGTTGATTAAAGAGGATTTCATTGGAGTATAAGCAGGGATGGTGGAGATCCTGTGAGGATGCTGTGACACAAAAATAACCAGACGTTCGAGACGTTTCCGTCTATTTTTTTTTTTTTTTTTTGGACAAAATGGAAATACCGAAAATGCACTATAGAAGTTGACTGTTCTATATTTTCTTATCTTTCTCGTGGTTTTCTTTTTGAAATACGGAAATATTAAAATAAATGTAGGAGAACAAGTAGATTACACTTTGATTGCCTGAAAATTTTAATTAAAATAATTATGCCTACGCGCAAATAATTTGACATTCGTTGTTATTTAAATTTCTGTCGAACGTATATTTTGAGGTAATGGCAGCCGTTGAATATTCATATAACGACAACTTCTTTCTATCTTTGTTTCATAAGGCGATGAAAAATCGGCTTTTTTTTCTTTTTGAAAATCGACTTTTCTCTTGAAATCTATGTATTTCTATGGAGAATTTTTTTACTGTTTTTCTCAATTTTTTTTTCTACAGCATTGACGATAGCATCGGAACATTTAATTTGGCAAGTTATCACGTAATGGAATTTCGTGTGTTAATTATATCTTTATAACATTGTTCAACGTATCTCAATCTTGAATTGGCTCTTTTATTTATTTTGCCAGCATATAAAATTATAATTCGCGAATCAAGTGAGGATAACCTTGTTTACTCGTGATTTCCTTTGAAAAACATTAATACCGCGATAATAATGAATAAAGATTCTCTCTATCGAGATAACACCAATCGAATTAAGCTATTTCTAGAAAGACCTTAAACTCTATTGTATCTATATACCAGATAAGAAATGACGTAGTTTTTCTAAAGTAAAATGTCAAAGATTTTCGATCAAAGACGAACTGCTAAGAATATCACGATAATCATCCTTAAAGGTTTCCTCGAAGTTATCTATAGATATATAAGCCATGAAATACTGATAAGGTTAAATAGCCTCCGTATATTGGCCATATGTGATACCAAGACACCATGACCTTTACCAATTTCCGTAACTCGTACGCGATCGATGACCCATAAATTATTTCGGTCACTGATTAACATTGATATCAATCAATACTATAACTCCGCACGCTTTTAGCAATTTCAATTATTATATTGTTACTAACAATCCATAATAATTTTGCGGTACTTAAATTACGTTATCGATACTCACGATCTTGATCTCATGGTTAATATGCGTAAGAGAGCATGGGAGAAATGCGTATGCAATTAACCCTAATTTAAAAGACTGAGATCACAGTGACCCCGTTAATCTGTAGCTTAGGGTTCACTGTCCGAAATTATCTTATAGTCCATACATTCGGTTGTCAATTATTGTCGACAAGGTGACAGAGTAAACCTGTCAAAAAATTGACCGACATACACAGCGACCTGTCATTCAAATTTTTATCCCTCTTATCGAATCAGCTGATAAAAAATAATTTTTCCCACAAATTTTTTTTTTTTTTTTTTTCAAAATCATTCCACGATAAAATTATTAACAGTGCATTGAATATTCAAATTCACGAAGTCCTGATCGATAATGATTTCCAAGCTTGACTTTCGCACCTTCGGGACGCCCATAGTTGTATTTCTGTTACGACGTCCAGCGTCCGTCTCGTCGTGAACAACGTAAAGGAATAATTTCATGAATTGACATCATCATAGGGACATTTATTTTTACTGTCATCAATGCCCAAATAAAGTATCCTTATACGTTCCAGGAAAAGAAGCAACTGCCTCTAAAAGATCCGTATTCAAGTTGACCCGATCGCGTTTCATTTCCGTTACAGATAAACTGATAATAAAACGTAAAAAAAAAATAACAATGAGGCACAGTACCAAAATAATAATCCAATTCACATATTATTTTTGCAATTAATCCAAATGCATATTGCCGTACTGGACATATTCCCTTGGGATAAATTTAATCCCAATGTTCTACACAAGCATTTTAGCATCAAGCGTAATTAATTAAATACTAGTTTATTATTACACGCGATTCTATTTAAAGGGACGAATTTTCCCAACTTAAACTAATTGTCTCTTATTAATTTCAAATATAATCCTCGCAATCAATACACAGTGGTTATCAGTTAAGAAAACGGTACTTTACCGCGAACGTACTGTGCATGCAATTAGCACGTGAGACTAATTGAAATATCCATATCGTATGACTGTGACAGTAATTATATATATACATATATATGTATATCCCTTCCAGTTCCACTCAATCAACCTCATATCAAAATCTTACGACAATCGTATCGATCACTTACTAATATGTCTGTCAGCTATCGCAAAACAATTAACAGACTTGTTAGTAATTTTCACTTGAAAAATATAATCAATTTATTAAGCATCAATGCTTCGTGGATAATCAATAAATAATCAGACACGAGTTACTCCAGCCGATACTATCGCTCCCTGAAAAATTAACGATCTCGCAAATCAATCAGCGTCTGTAATTATGTCTGGGCCGAAAATATTGCAAAAATTGCGACAACTAATCTAGCGATTGATTCACGTGCATTTTACGTACGACGTTTATAATTAGCGAAACTGCGCCTCTCGTGTCTCTGCGTCATGAAAAGGCAAAACAGAAACTGCTACGTTCGCCGCGCCGTCCGTTGGGTGCATCAACGTTTACACCGAGAGGCCATTGCACTTCTGGATGCATCCTTCGACCGAGATGAAATTTTCTTCTTGGTAGCCACTGACGCAATTACCTCTGCGTACCCTAAAGGTGCATACACACGGGTACGCGTCTACGTCAAAGTTGGCTCGCGCGCCAATACGTAACAGGGACGTAAGAGTTCCGAGACTTTTCTTATCGAAATGCATACATATATTTAACGATAATGTAAATCCTTCGTTTTACATATTAATCAGACACTTTGACACTGTCATTTAATTATTGCGGTTTGTGAGGAAACATCTTCTTCTTTTCTCTTATAGTTTTTCCTGAGCTTCTCACGGGTGACGTCATACTTTACATATGCTTGCCCGCTTCGATATAAACACTGTGTACGGGGTGTACGTAATACGAAGTAGTGACGTAAACAGGGATATAGTGTATAGGGATATTCTTATGGACTCTATGACGCCATCAGTTTTTTTTTTATAATAGACTCTCAGCTTTTTATTATTATAGAACTTGACGTAACTTCGGACGATTAATTCTGGGCTTTTTTATTGGCACGAAGGATATAAAAGCTGCGAATTTACTTATATGCTGAGAGGGCGGCAGTATACACGGTTCTTTATTTTTTTGTAGCTCACCGAAAATATTTGTAACCTAGAGCACAGTGATATCATTATGTGTCTTTTGAACGTGCGAAAATTTACACTTTTGCCTAATTACTGCCTCGGGCGAGTGGTTAAGGTATTCGCGAAAAAAAAAACAAAAACAAAAAAAATGGTTGAATCATTCTCAGCTGCGAAACGTCACTTTGTTAAGTAATTCTACGCGGCCGGAAACCTTGATTGAAAATTCCATAGAGAAAACACCTGAATTAATAATTGAAAATATGCTGTGCCAGTGATCGTATGTATTTTGAAAATTAGGAACGCCATAAAAATCACTATCGAACGATCAGTCGTCGTAGCGAAAATTTATTGATTTGAAAAATGACGTTTCACGTAAAGATTACGCAGTTTATAATTAAACAGTACGACGTCACGTGAACAGCGAATGACTTTTTGCCCGATCACTGGAAATTCACACGGAAGTCTCGGCAGCGACTGCTGCCAGTGGGTTAGTCACGATAAGCGAAATTGCCGCGTAATTCAAATCTCTCGAAACTTTCTACGAGTAGACATTAAGCAGACATTAATATCACGTGAGTTAACATCGATTTTGTAGCGAAATCAAAATAAATAAAGTTACAAGTCGTATCGGTGAAATAAAAAAAATTTCCAAAAATTTCAACCAGTCTCGTAACAATACAACACATCGAGATTCTACCGGGTGAGTCTTCAGTACTAGATAAGCGTACAGTCTCACGCGTACTCTTATACAGGCATATACAGTTCTTCGTATCACTGGTGAGCCGATGAACGGACGTAAAAATCAAAAAGGATCCATGTATCGTTGATAAAGAAAAATATGGCGACCACAAAGTCTCGAACGAGACAAATCGAAATAAATATTTAGCAACTCGAGAGTATTGCGTTCGCGATATAAAGACACGGTTAAAACTTTCCTAAGCCACCACTATCTTGTTCACCATTCACCTCAGTGTGTTCTATCTAGGACATGGACGCCTGAATCACGATACGATGTCAAGAGTAAACGGTTCTTTACTGTAGAGGGGAAAAAAGAGGTGCGGGAGATTGGGGAGATTCCGACAAGCTTAAGACTGTGAGAGAGTTTAGGCTCCTATACTGTATTTACATACACACACGTGTATGTACCTGGCACAGTAAGCGGCACGAAATATCATGTCGAGCGTTAAAACCAGGAGCTCGCACTTTTCGTAGGAGTAATTATTCGGCCTAGTAAGAGAAAGAACGGTACATAACATATGTGTACTTGCGCGTTCTGACGTCTCATTGGTGAGATTCAGCATCCAATTGCCGAGGAACACGTCTCAGGTTACTTGCTCTTTTCACGCTTCGCACGCGTGATACAAGATCTTGGAGCTTCAATACGAACCGCCATTCTCCTTTGTTAATCATCATGATCATCACTCTTCTCGTTATTTAAAAACCTGATCAGAAAGAGAAATCCCCTTCGATGGGCGGACGGCGAATTTCTTAAGAATAAATATTTGATATAATATATATATGTATATTGGCAAAATGCGTAAAGTTCGGAGAATGCAGATTTCAAGTACGTCTAATATTGACTGGTTGTGCATAAAAATAAATATGTTCACAAAAGACTCGTCGAGATCTTTTCTTTTTTGATCGTGGCAAGATATAGGAAATGATGAAAAAAAAATTTATTAAACGTTTACTAACTTTGCATCGTAAAGGACGATTGTGAAAGTAAAAAAAAAAAAATAGTTGAAAGTTTTAAGATACCGAATGATCGGCTGCTTGATGTATTCTGTATATCCGTACAGCTCGAAGTCTCTGTGTTAAGAGAGAAGAAGTTGGCAACTATTTAACCAAGGTTACGGCTTTTCATTCCTACCACTATTACCTGCTTCTCTGTGACTTCGCTTGGTTCGATCGCTTTGTTCCTGGTGAACGTCTGTCGGCCAACGCGTAATGGTCTGACGAGACAATCTTGTTTCTGTATATTATGTTGGTAAGGCACTTACTATTACTTTTGTCTCTTTGCAGATCCTCCCGTGGATAGCGTGTACATGATATGTGGAGTCTTGATTGCTATGGTCCTGGTTGGCGTGATAATAGTACTGCTCGCTGTTACCATCAGGTGAGATATTGTTTTCAAATTTCATGGACGTATCGCTTTTTCACCTGACACCAGTCATTAGCAACATTTCATTTTTCAATGATTTTCAATTTTTTTTTTTTTTTTCCCAATCGTCATACGTGAGATAACGTTGAAGTCCATTTTTTGTCATACGTATCGTTGTACGGTTTATACGTTTCATGATTTTTTAATGTTATTTCATTGAATTAATCGTCGCGCAAATACCGATATTTTCCATGCTGAAAATATTCAATGACAGTTCTGTCATTGAATCGAGGAAAAAATAAATAATTTTTATTCGTCATTGATTTGTGTCTTACCTTCGGATCGCGCGTTAGAATTTACTGAAAAATCTGTTTCTCTACTGTGTTCGGTATCGGATGTCGAGTGATAAAAAAATTTCATTTTTTATTAGTATTATACACGTGCAGTTTTTAAATATTGATTTTTTTACGTTACCCAGCGTGACTGTACGGTTTCGAACGGCATCGATATAGGTATATACAATACGTAAAGAAATTTCGCGCTCTTTTGGAATCTGCAAGTTCTCTCTATTTTTCCATTGCCGGAATAGCAATTCTGCCTAGAATGACATCACGTGTTTTTCGTCAGGTAAATTCCATGTCTCTGTGTTCCATCTCGGTAAAAAAATTTAACAATCCCACAAATCATTATTATAATTAACTATGTAAAATTCCATTGAACAATCATCCACCGTAACCGGGATGCAATAAATTGCTCATCTCATTATCGCATGTACTTGTAACTAATGTCAGTTGATTATATAAAAAGTTACAGCTTCGTGAGCAAACGCCTGATGTTTTTTGTTTTTACTTTTCGACGTCGTCAATGGTTACTAGAAAGCAACATGTAATCCGAATTGACGTCAATTGGCACATGGTGGTTTCCTGATAATTGATAAGCCAAGTCGCACGGTTGCATAGAATAAACAAGCAATCAACACCCATTAGCTTTATCGGAAATGATAGAAGCGATTTCATAATTCGGCAGCTAATTCCAGCTCGTTCGAACAAAATTAGATAAGAGATCGAACTGTTGGTTATAAACGAAATTGTTTTTTTCTCGTCATTGATTTTCGATATCTATAATAATAATAATAATAATAATAATAATATATGTGCAATATCACATAATCGGAACTGTTGCACTTATTTCGGGAACAGTCAATGTGCTATGACGTATTGACGAAATGTTCCGTTCAATTAAGGACAACTGTCGTCTGATAGTCTAGATACAAATTGTCAATTAGCACATATCTGCAAGTTGCACAACGTTGAGTCACTTGAAGTCCGAAGACGATGTCGCTGCGGGAGTCGCGGAGAAGTACCGATCAGTTTGGCACTAAGGTTAAATAAATTTCGCACGATTTTGCAGCCAACTTCGTGGCTATTGCACGTCGTATTTGAGTTAATGATGTTTTTAGAGATTTTTCAAATAGTTGACGGTGAATGAGGCGTCGATGAAACTTTTAAAGGGTGTTGAATGACTTTTTTTCTCCTAGTCACTATTAGGAATTTTTTAGGGATTTTTTTTTTTACGGAGCAGTGGGTAGCCTTGCTCGTGCTCTAAATTTGATGGAAATAAATATTTTACGACGAGACGCACTTGTACGGGCAGACTTGCTAAACGTCACGAGTCAATGTTAGATGTTGGATTATCAGGCAGATAAAATATTTGAAAAAAAAATTTAAAAATTTTGCGAATTCAATATTGAGTATTAGCTTTGAGTATACGAGCAAACGTGGAATATTTTAGATGGCATTCGTATACGTAAAGATTGCTGATATCGTACAGATTGAGAACGTTATGACTGGAATTTTTACTGTATAAACTCTGTACTCACGTGTGGTTTCACGTGATCGGAATAGGATTATCTAATATTACGGTATAAGGTGTTTCTATTTTGCGCGTAGAAAAATGTGAAATTCTATTTGATAAAGAATTTCTGTTTACGCGACACGTCATTCCGTCTATGGAACCTCGACTCTTATCCGTAGAACGATTATGAACACGATTTGAATATATTTCGAAGAATTGGCAAAATTTTGAAAGGTCACCGAAAATAATTAAATAATTATATGTTATGTTTCATTATTTTCAAACATAATTGATATCATTACGCCCGTAGCCGTGATAATTAATAAATTGTAAACACGCGAAATCCAACGGTTCGCATTGTAATTTTTCAAAGACTAGGAAGCCGTCACGCGAATGAAACGTGATCGTCCGTCACTACAAATTAGCGTCAATTGCGTAATTGGCAATACGTCATTTAACAAGAGCTTAGCTATAAACACGACTTAAACAATTCCAGGTACTTGAGTATACAGGATTATCCATTTCTCGACACTCCGCTAAAATCTTATTCAAATTTCTTAAACGTCAAATTTCCCATGGAATTATTTTCGTTTGTCGCCTAATGACCTGGGCTCAAAATTTCCGCGAAGCTTCTTCGATTTCCGATTTCGCCCCGCTTACTTTTACTTCGCGTACACGTGGTGGGATCTGTGGAAAATATTGAGTCAGCTTTTCTGCCAGATTGTAACGTAACGCGTGCTACTCGATCACTTATCGTGAATACGTTAACCGCTACGGGATACAGGTATTGCACTGCCAATAAAAATCATCATACGTACTGCAGTGAATCATCGGAAATTTATCCAAAAGATAAATTTGAAAATACAAACAGTGCTTGATGCAATTGGTAACGTTGTTTTCATGAACTTTCGACCGAAAACAATATATATATATATATATATAATTATAGGTAAGATTAAAAAATTTTACTAGGACTTTGCAAATACTGTTTTTCTCGCGAATAAAGCATAGATATTTCGCGAAAATCTATTTGTTTATAAGCGCCGCGTTTCTCGTGCACCAATGAAATTAAAATGTTTGCGAAATGCTGCATAAATTTGCATCGCAAGACCAAGGGGGAATGACAGAACCGCGAAAAATACCGTAACACGATGCAATTGGTATCATTATCTGTCGTTACCTTCGTAACGGTGATGTGGCAATTTAATGAAATTTCATATCGGACAGCGTATTAATTAGAGGAGAGCAAGCGAACGGGTTAATCTGAGATTTGAAAACTTTCGTGTTTACCAGCCAGGCTATGTCGACGACGTATCTCTTTGTTTACGGAAACTTGCGTAGATCGTTAAATTACGACGTACAACGAAATAACGTGGTTGTGATGTTTCGTGGAAAAATTTTGTCCGCTGGCTTAACGATACGGTCAGCAATGTTTATGCAATGTTAATTAAGCTGGCTTAATTCGTACAGCGTAAAGTCAGACGAATGTTCGGCACACTCGATGCAATTTCAGGAAAGCGTCTTCGGTTCGCGTAACGAAAATTTGCAAATGTGCAAAAACAGTGCACGACGTTGGTAAAGGCGATAGAAAAAAAAAGCGAGGCAGAGAAGTGCAATTTTGAAAAATTTTCTGATGCTCGCTCGGTAATAGATACTAGAAACAATAATAACAAGCAAAGTTTCACTCGCGAATTGTCTTGAAGTAAATTTTTGCCGAGTCAGAGATCCACGGACGAAACGATTTTATAAATAGAGTCTGAAAAGTTAACGCGCATTTATACTTTACCTCTTCGCGTCTTCGTTTGAAGTTTTCCGCGGCGACATCTGCTTCGAGCAATTTTCGTGCAATCGCGAATATAAGATAGATTCGCGAAGCCAAGAAAAAAAGGCTAATTTTCAATTTCATAGAAAAATAAAATCTGCGAAGAAACGAAAGAAATCATTCAATCGTCGCAGTAGCTTCGTCTAACCGTTACATGTGAACTCCCTTAATTCGCTCCCACGACATTTCCTTCTATTCCTAGAACTTTTCGTTACACCCGAACGACCCAATCAGCTGAATCTTAAAAACGTCACGTTACCAGTTCCGTGTGTATTTTTGTCATCGAGGAATTCGAAAGTACCAAATTGACTTTTCTCCTCAAAATTGACAAAAAATTCGCAACATCCTTCCAGCACAATTTCGCGTGTCCAATTTTCATTTACGCCATGGAATAACCAATTTACGAGGTGTTAATTCCTCTCACGAATTACTCCAGTCACCATACGTCGTACGAAAAAGTTTTGCCTGGTGCACAAGCGTATAGAGACAAATTGATGTTTACAGATTGTAAATAAGCCACGAGTCTTACGGATCTTGACTTCCAGTTAATACCAGTTACAATCCTTCGTCTTTGTTACTGCTCAAACACATCTGGCAGTTGACTCAAGTCCGAAGTGACTGGTACAGGTTTGGTATAGGCATTAGCTATCGGTCTACAGTCTACAGTAACTATTTATAAGACTTGATACGATTCGCATGCAAGCGACGTCGGCAGATTAGAAACCCATAATATGTGTACGTACAGGAGGAATAGAATTGAGTACGAATCCTCTAGAGATATTCATCAACTGTCTATAGACTTTATAATATCTAATAAAACGTTCGAAGAAAGATTATCGATAACGCGAACTCTGCTTGTACAACTATAGGTAAATATTGCAACAGTCAATGAATCTAATAATAAATATCTAGTCAGAATCTGGTTTCTTTTTTAAGCATTTTTTTCCTCCCTTCCTCCTAATCAATTATCATAACGATAATTAATTCCGGTCCGGCGAGTCTCTCGCAAGACTCTTTACCTGGAAGTATTTTCCTTTCCTCTCCGGTAGGAAATTCGCAAATCGCCGCGGTGTCCAAATTCGTGGAAATCGACGATGAAACTTTTAAATACGCACTGCTCGGTAAGATACACAAAGTTTCAAGTCTTCTAGACGTTGCCAAATCCCCACAGACGCTATCGGGTATGTGTTAACGCAACGTTGTGAAATTTAATCGTCTCGGGATGTCCAATATTCAGCTCCCACGTTTCACTGAGATTTTATATCTTACGTTTGTTGACTTAAAACTTTATTCGTTATGGTTTTTGGCCAAGCATATAGTACCTACTGTTTTATTAGGATTCCCTGCCATTTTTATTTTTCCTGTAAACGATTACTTATACCTGCAGAACGAATTTACACAGAATAATGCGAGTAACGGACCGCCTTGCTTGATTACTTCCAAAACTTTGGAAAAACCCAAATTTCGGGTATCAGGAAATTCCATTTGACTAATTTCGAATGATTAACAATAGCGTTTGCTATAATTATTTCGATAATTACGCTCTTGACAACACAACGCCTCACAAATAGGGTTGAACTGGAGTCATAGGGAATTCAATGTTGAAGAAGGGGGGTACCCTGCTAATTCTACGTCCAATATATATATATGTATACGTAACCGTGTACGGCCAGAAGGAACTAAAATAGACAGCCATTAGCTATAGTACGTTATTGTCGAGGATACGGTTTACGTTTAGGTCTGCGATCGTGTATATTTAACAATAGTCATTTTTGCTTCCTGTCATTAAATATAGAATCTGAATCTTTGGATAATTTTGACGCGAGAACAGGTATCGTTCAAATTTGCCCAGTCGAGCTAGAAGATACACTGATGAAATATTCGATGAAGATCGATTAGTCATCGTCCTCTTTCGGCAAAATGATTAGTATCGTTGCTTGATTCTCACTGATATGAATTTTTGAGTGGTTCCATTTAAATACTTGGGTATATGATATAGATTGTATAGAGTTTATATATATGTATATGTTCCGATGGCAGCAGAAGATTTCCCTAGAATCCTGAGAAAATAAATTGTCGAGGAAAGAGATTGGGCAGACAAGAATTCACTACGCGTAGTAATGATGAGTTATCATGAAACGCGTCCGGTCGTTACACGTATCGTAGATATAATTTAAGTACATGCAACTATATATTATTCGTCCATTAGCGAAATTACATTGTAACTGACGTGTAACGTAGCAAAAACTATATATGTTGTAGAAGAGTACCCGTATCGATAGCGTGACATAAAACTTGACTGAATTATAACCTGGCATTTGTTAGTAACGAACACACGGCGGAATGTCATTGTCACGAGGTGAGAAATACATGTCATTGATAAGTTTATCGTCTGGTAGCCTCTTAGGCTTTGAAAAATATAGTTCAGCATATTTCGAAGTGCTTCAGTCAGACAATACCGGCCATGCCGAACAATGAACCCGCGGCTTTAAGTTCACCGTGAACTTTCCAAGTAACATAGACTCGTTATTACATACGGACCTTGAAGTAGCATAGTAGTAGGAATCGAGTATAGCTGCGTCGAAGTTATGTGGAACGGTGTCGATTTTTTTTTAATAAGGTGAATAAGACCAATCAGCATAATACAGCAGTGGGCACTATTAATGATATAAAGTCTTTCCATTAGACTCGGCGTTAGTATCAGATGGCAGTTGATCTCGTAACTATAATGTCGACAGATAGTCAAAGAAATATTCTCCGTCCGTAGATTACGTTATTCGAGGATGCTGACAGTTGCCAGAAAGTTTAAAACCGACAGTGGTTGGCGTCCGTCTAGATCGAGATCCGGCAGCAGTCTGATGAAAAACTTTTGACCGTTCAAATCCGAGGCAATGCCGTTCCGATTGGTCCCCGCTGGCAGGCGGTGGCCAATCGCATAGCGCCGAGTCGTGACGTCACTGTACCGTATAAAAGGGAGCTGCCCGTCACCAGCTAGCTCAGACCTCACACTGGCTTTGAGATGAGCGCGGCGAGACTTTCTTCTTACGAGTCTATAGCTCGCCCCAAAGCGAAAAGTTAAATGAAATTTCTCATAAAAAAAAATCACGAAGACCAAGGATATATAAAACTAGTCAAAAAGATAATTCAAGTGTATATTTTAAACTAAAAGTGTTTTTCGCGTATCGCGTCAAACCTGTACAAAGTGTAAATAAGGTATTTATTTATTTAACAAGCGTCGTCTGCTAACGTTGTCGACTGAAAGATATCGAAGGCGTTCAGTGCTCGTTCGTACGAAATAACAATCGAAAGGGACATAAATAAGAAAGAGTTTCGTATCGTGTGACAAAGTTATCACTGCTAGCGCGACTGAACTCCAGTGACCCCTTCGTTTATTGGTTAAAAACATTATATACGAGGAAACCACCATGGGGCCCAAGGCTTGATTCG
Organism: Calameuta pallipes; assembly: GCA_030142375.1. Lineage (NCBI taxonomy): Eukaryota > Metazoa > Arthropoda > Insecta > Hymenoptera > Cephidae > Calameuta > Calameuta pallipes. The sequence continues at coordinate 1,081,898 of JARQSW010000040.1, forward strand.
TTGTAGAACCGAGGACTTGTGCAAGAGAATACCCAATTGATTGGAGATTCTCGGAGCTTGGCTCATTGTCATTTGGGTTCAAGCCCATTGTATTGCTTTTATTTTTCCTTAAACGTCGAATTCTCGATTCGCTCGAGAGTTCACCATAACGGCCTGAAAATTCCTTCCACCGCCGCGAAGAAGCTCACGAAGCTGTACCTGAAGTATAAGATGGTCGGGAGCAACGGGACCATGATTGCGATCCGACTTGTCCGCAGCAAATTGCGGAAGAGGGAGGATCACTCAAATTCCGTACATCCTGAACCGCCGGTCGTGCAAACCGCCACTCCGATCTCTGCCATTGTCACGCCGTCTGCACCTTCGATCACACCACAAAGCGAAGGACCCTGCACTACGGATTTGGGCAGCACCACAGAATCGGAACTTACTTACACGACCACCACAGGACAGTTCATTTGGCAATTTCCACCGCCTTATCCACCACCGCACACGCCGCCGCCACAATACACGCTGTACAACAACGACCAGGTAAATATCCATTCCTTTATCTCATAACCAAAATAATACCGACCTTTATATCAAACTTCCATCAGTTTCTACCACGAACACGTTTCACTTTTTCGTATCCGTTAGTAATAATCGTTCGAAATCTTTTCTAACGGGCTCCTTGCAAAATTCCCCACCGTTTTACTTCGTAACACGGACTACCGAAAGAGAGAGTAGTCCGCAAAAAAGCCTTGCAAGACACGTTTCGCAAGTCGAACTTGTAGAGGGTTCGAAATCTTGTTAACGTCGAATAACGAATTTTCACCTACTTTTGCAGTTTATCGATAAACAAATGTAAACACGATTTTTTATTACAAAAAATAATTCCGTAGATACCAAGTGTATTGTCGGACTTTGTTTGTTTTGATTTTGATACTATATTATATCCTTTACCTACCACGGTACCACCTTCTTGTATATTATTATCACTAATATCGGTATCATGCGTTATCTGCTCAGTCACTATCATTGGAATATTTTAACTGAGATCATGGACAGAATCGTGTTTATATCCAGAGGATCCTCCACAGGCACATTACCGTTATAACTTGGTCTCTGTGCGTAAAGCTGATATCATTTCCTAGTAAAGATTAGTTCCTGTTCAAGATAAGAGAGCGCCGCCCTAGTCGAGCCACCATTAAGCTTCTGTACAATTTCAAACAGTGTCTGTTAACATACACGTTTAACAATATCATGTACACGATTGTCACTGGATAGAATTGATTTGTTAAACAATGGCGACGCGATGTACAAAGTGCTACGGCACTTAACGACAAGCGTTTGAATGATCAGTTAATTTTGCGCAGCGAATAAAGCATGGCGCTATCGTATGTTTAGGGACAAGACACTCGAAGGCCATGAAAAGCTTCGAAAAAATGTATCCAAGAATGTTGTTGTGAAGTTCTTGACGAGAATTTACTCGAATATCAAGTAGTCTTTTCGCCAAAGATATTACAACGTGAAATTAGCCGCAGTCGTAACGGGTCTCTGAAATATCAAAAGCAAACAGCCAACTTCACTGCTGGATTCCTTACGTAATATCAATTTAACAGTATGAACAAACGAACAGCGAGAAAGCGCCAGTCTGAGGTAAACAGAGACTCCTTTCGTTGTTATACCTATAAATTTGTAAGGTCAAGTATCTTCAGGTAGTCATCATTGTCTCGTGGCTGTGGCTCCTGCGAAGAGTCTAGAGTAAAAGAAAAATGTCTATCCCGATTGAAATAGGTGTCGAGTGACTATAGTAGGGAGGCTACTTTTGCGCTAGGTTACTTCAGCCCGCCTCTAAATTTAGCGTGGGTGGGCGGCAGCAATCCGATCGGCCATTTGCCAGGTTTTCTCAACAGGGAGCAGCAGCTAGGGTAGTACGAGACCCAGACACCCAGACAAACCGCAGCTGTCCCCGTGCCGACGAAATAACGTTAGGTGTCGAGACGGCTCTGGGTGTTCGGTTGCCAGTTTCGCCGAATCGTCGTTAAGGAGCGCTCCCATGTAACTGCATTCCAGTTGGCCCCTAGCTTCTTTTTACTATAGGTAGTATACAGGCGCTAGACTATAGGCGATAATGTGTATTGTAGACTGACGCAACAAGAACGATTTCGTAAGGGGCTGTCTTGCTGTAAGTAGTACTGCACGAAGTTTCCTTGCTTATAGCTTCTGTCTTGGAAACAAAAAGAACATGGAGAATGACAAGGCTGAGATGGATATATATGTACGTGTATGCATATATATATATATATATATATACACGTCGCTATCTTCGTTTCTCCTTCGCGAGAACCAGTCGCTTATGGCTTTGGCAATAGGACAATGTTCCTGGTGATGGTACTGGCATATAAAATGAGAATTGAGTCTAGATCGTCCTCGAAATAATCGTAATAGTAATTAATGGCGGCTATGCTCTTGGAACGTTAAGAGTAGCATCGGGGTCGACGGCTCTGGTTCAATGACCAAAATAAAACGCTGGCGCATTATCGATCATGAAACGACGCGTGTACGGGACGCCATACTTGTTCTCTTGGCGTTGGTGGCAAGGCCTCTAATAGGCTGACTGGATTGTACCCTATACTCGTCCCTCTCACGCACGGGGCACGCTATGAACGTGGGTAATACTACAGGCCAGGCGCCATGGATAAATATTTCAAAGCTTGTGGAACGGGAATCGGCACGGTGGGGGGGGGGGGGCGATATGTAGGGAGGGTCGTATGCAAATTTTGTTAAGTTATATATTTAGAAACAACTGTTCGAGACTGTTCGTAGTAGAAACCGATGATGGTGTAAGGCGAAAATGTCGGTAAGGTGAGAGTGTAGTCTTTCCTTTCCCCCTGATGCCTCGGGGCAGGCTCGATGTCAAAATTTAAGATACTAACGTTAAATGTATTTTTTGGATATTTTATTAATGTGGGAAATTTTTTTTTCTTCTGTGTTCTAGGACACTCTTGTACATGGATTATCGTCGGACAGGCCAGGATTTGCGAAGGGCTTCCGAAAGAACTTGGGGGGACGCTGGCGTCGCTTGGTCAAGAGGAAGCCGGAAACAGAGACATGTGCCATTCCTCCTGAACTCAAGGATCAGCTGAAGACCATCTACGTCTATTGACCCTGACAAGGCTAACCACGGCCTTCTCTATAAACCTTCCACTCAGTAATCAATGCTTTCCCATACCGTAAGATAGTTATCGTCTACCGATCTGCGAAGAAGAGAAGAACGCTCGAAAGAGGATGCAGCAGAGAGAAGAAAGGAAGTCAAGGGAATGGAGAAATAGAATAAGAGGCTGGGAAAGTTTCAGCATGGAAGATCGGCAGGGAGGGGAGTCATGCCTGTAAATGGAAAGCGCCACTGTATGTACAGTTCGGTTGAAGATTCGAAAAGGTTCTTGAAAAAGCAAAGTCGTGAAAGTGGAAAAAAAAGGGGCATGAAGCCCCGGTTCAGCACATATCAGGAGAAGTGCCTAAAAGTGTTCGAGGCCGCAAGCGAAGTGCCGCCACCTTGGTGGTCGGATGTGTCTTTGGCACAAGCTCTTGTTATCCGATCACTAATTTTAGCGTCCACTTGTGGTCCTTGAAAGGCGCGCATTGCAACCAACCATCCTGGAAAGCGTCGCATTGTACAATCAGCGCCATCGGCCGATTTGAATGACGACCCAAGTGCCTTTTCGACGATAGAAGCTCGCTGTCCGGAAAGTGCCGTAGCCGTTTATTATTCACACTGAAAACGGTATCAAGGCTAGAAGTGTGATAACTTCGAATTGGGAAGGACGATCGCGTAAGAAGAACTTCATGAGACTGAAAAAGTAAAGAGTACGACAAAACGAGTTACCTCGTAGCTTTTGTGTACCTTTTTACACGATTAGAAACTTCAATCACTAGTATTAATGTATACCTGAGTATAACGTTCGACTGCTGCTTAGGCTTTGGCAGTTTCGTCGTATGTAAATAGATGTATAAAGCAATAACGAATACGATGAACCAATTTATTTTTCTTCTTTCTCTACGTATACTTTTATTTTCTTCACGTTTCTTATGAGTGAGTGGCCAATGTTTTACCTTCTCTGCAAACCTCGTTCAAAACCTTTCCCATATAAACGGTCCAACAATTATTTTCGAAGAGACTCGTCCTCTGTTTTTTTTTTTGTTTTACGTTTCGCTCATTGTCCAAACAAATTGTTGGTAGGTCGAGCCTAAGCTAATGCTTAGACTCTTCTCTCGCCAGTGCGATATAATAATATGTAAAAGCCGTAGCATTTCGTAGTAATTTGTAACATAGGCCAATTTTAAGATTATTAACGTTACGACGGCTCATATTGAGCCCATACTACGTGCTAACATAGTATTTTAGTTGAATCGTTGTATTACACAGTACTGTAGGTAGTCACGATTTAAAAGATCGGATGCGTCGATCCCGATCTATAACGTAATAAATTACTAGGACGGAAATTCATCGTTATTGCGCAACTTTTCTTTTTATCGTCTCCGAGATATCCAACTGTGTTTTTACGTTCGCAAACGACGACGATGTTTCTGTTTTTCGTTTTTTCTTTTGTGCACATATACAATTGATTTTACCTAATTTAAGGCAGTTTTCCTGCAGATGAAAAAAATTGTAAAAAAAAAAAAATACCGATCGCATGTAGATAGAAAGGATTGCTAATGTTTTCAATAACGTGGACATGGAAAACCGTTAGTCTCATTCGTGTGTGTCCACTATGAATTTCGCCGTGGAATTGTCATTCGATTTTGTAAATATAGTGTACTGTAACGTTTAATTAAGTCAACGCAGTTGCATAACGTTAGCACGGAATGATACTATCAGGAAGAACCGACGATGTGCCTACATATCTACATAGTAAAAGGATTTTTGTAATGGTTATAATAATAATAGTATGGGGCTGCGCTCGCACTACCTAGTCACTTGTTAATATTGTCAAAAATCTAACGTTAGAAAACCTTCTGCGCAGCTTGATAATTTTTGGAGATATCAGAATACAAGAAATGTCGAATAAAATATTTCAAATGAATTATGCCTGTATACGAACCTTCCCTTTAGGTGTACTCTTTATTTTTCCAACTTACACGCATAGCTTATGTATAATTATTATAATAATTTTACGAGCAATTTAAACGTCATAAGTTTTTGTTTTCGAAATTCTCCATCAAAGTTTCTACGTTAATTCTTTATCAAACATATTTTGAATTTTCGTGTGTTCCTCGCGCGAAATGAAAGTTTCTTGATGTTAACGACAAAATGTAGAACGAAATTATGTATTTCGTGGATGGTACAATTCACAGTAGTTATCTTACTTAAATATCTCGTCAAATGAAGCTGATCTATTGAAAATATGAAGGAGATTTATACCTATAGAAAATCTATTACTGTTAGATATAAAACGAAACGCTTAAATCTTTCTAATGTTTACGCCACTGTATAGTTACGGAGTATTGGACGGTGTAGAAGGGATGGCGCCATCAGCCAATGAACGTTAAGGTGGGGGTAAGTTCAGTGGCGTAAACATTAGGATTACGAAAGAAAGTTTTGGAAAGTTGATGTTTAGATTTTCGACACTTGGCAGGATTCACAGTCTACTATATAAATTCCTGATGTATAAATTTTTAAATTCACGGACACAATGTAAGTTGCTGGACAATCGTTGATTTTTTTTCATTACCCATTTTAGGTGAAACGATCTGGGTCATCTTCTTAGGTTAAGTTTATTTTTCGCTTAGAATAGACACCCGTATGGACTGTCTAAATGTTTAACGTTTCCTCAATATACACTGTTTTATATTTGAACGAAGAGACGATCATTCGTTTTTTTAAAAAAATAATTGCTACATTTTGTAGCTTATAGCCGTTTATACGCATTTCAAAGAAGCATGAGTAGTTCAAGTGCAGAGAAACCTATTGAAGGGGCAATAAGAACGAAATTGCAAGATTTAAATCCATCTCATTTGGATATTTTGAATGAATCTTATATGCATAATGTACCAAAGGGAGCGGAGACACATTTTAAAGTAATTGTTGTATCTGAGAAATTTAATGGTCAACCGCTTATAAAGGTAAAACTTATTTATTTGTTTAAAAGGTATGACGGTATTTCTTAATTTATTATAAGATATTTGTATATTTTAGCGTCATCGTATGGTAAATGAGTTACTACAGACAGAATTACAAAATGGGGTTCATGCATTATCGATAGTAGTAAGTGTCTATTGTAAATATACATCAACTTCTATTAGTTGTTTGATAATACATGCATTTCTCGTTATGTATAAAGGCTAAAACACCAGATCAATGGAAGGATAGCAGCAATGTTGTTGAACCTAGTCCTGCTTGCAGAGGTGGTTTTGGAAAATGAATAGGAATCTTATAGCTTCCAAATGTACATATTCCATACAGTTCCAAGGTGTTAGAAATAAATATACCTCCATTATTTATTTCCTTACCTCAATGACTAATATTGTCTTATATACATTTATCAAAAGAGTAATTAAAATAAATTGAACATATTAAATATGCCTAGTTATTTTGCATTAAATTAAATCCAAATTGACTTCAAAGTAATGAAATCAATGTGTAATTCAAAATGCGAAACAAAAATATTCTATTAATGTCACAAGGAAAATGTGTCTAGTCTTAGCTTTCCTTCATTCTCAGTAAGATACAAAATATCAGCCATTGATTGCTCTGCTACTGATTCTTCAGCCTTATCATGCATCTGTAATAGAAATAATTATATTTATAATATGTATGTGTGAAGAATAACATGTGAATCAAAACGACGTGATTGATGATGCTTACTCCTCTGTAAGAACTGTTTGTAGGTGGGCATTTAAAATTTGGACCGAAGTTCACAGAAACTGTCGCACTTTTGTGAATTGAAATAGTCGGGAAATAGGCACCGCTATTGACGTCAACAAATGCCTCACCCTGGGATACTCCATTTTTATAAAATATTATTCTACTGCCCATCAATGGCTTTAAAGCTTTCAGAGCTTCAGGCACTTGATCTTTTTCCTCATAGTACAGATGGCTCTTGAACTTTACAAGAGGCTGCAAATCAAATATAGTTATAATTGCTGAATACAATTCTAAGTGATATACAGTTATTTATATAAACAGGGCTTACTCTGTCTTTATATGTATTGGGAATATGTGAAGCATTATGAGTATCGGGTAATGTTATTAGAAATCCTAAGGTATCACCTTCACCGTAACCTGAACTATAATGTTTACCTCTGCTTTCATGGAATTTTGTACCTTTCCTGTTCCAACAATACAATTATATAACCTTATGTAATCCATTATAAAATAATTCACTATTCGTACCTAGATCTCCAAGAATACCCAAACTTATCGTAACCAAGTGGTGCTTGTAGATTAGCATATTCTTGTCCCCACCCCAATCTAGTAGCTGATCCTTCAGGCATTTCTTCAATAGTTGCTTCCCAATACCACGAACCTCTGCTCACGCCTAATCAATATAATTATATTTATTATCTACGTCAGCTACTATACCATAAACAATAGATTACATATAATGGTGACCTACAATGAGTAGCTCTGACCATACAATATCCTTTTTCTCCAGTAACAGCCAATCTGTCTTCTGAAACTTTCAGTTGTGGAGCACGGTCGTGCAGTGCTAATAAAACAGTGCTAGGACTTAAGGCTCTGTAAAGCCAACCAGGAATAGGTTTGCCAGCCCAGTCACTACTTTCATCAAATTCCTATATAACAAAGAATAACGCTTGGAGTAGGCTGTCATTGTTGTTGAGTTACTAGTATCGCGCAACTTACCTGTCTGAAAGGTGCGTGGGGGTCAGGTTCTGCAAGAATGTATCTATAACCATCCTTATTAAAGGGATGTTCAAGAGGATAACCGTGTGCAGGTAATTTCGGTGCGGTCATATCTGATCCTCTTCCTTTCTTACCAGGCCCTGTTCCTGCACCTTCTCCAGGAAATTTGCGCTTCGCATTGCGCCCTCGTAGTCCTCCAGTCAGTGGCACTGTTTCATGACAATAGAAATACATTAGGAATACTCAGGTAAGAACAATTGGATAGTCATATTACTCTCTAAACAATCAATTTGCTATTATTCACTGTGCTTCTATCATTGTAAATGGAGGTAAAGTATAATGAGGTTGTTTCTGAGATCTAGTGTGGAACTTAAAAATGAAATAAAAACTTATAAGATAAATATAATAAGTAAATTGAATAAAAGAATAAATGTCTGATTATTAAGGCAAGAAGCATACCTGATTTCAACATCTCTAATGATTTAGAAGCACATTATGTGATAGCTTAGCGATATGTATTCTAATGATAAGATAACATGTGTAGACATGTGTGGAGAGCTTTGAATCTGTTAGGCGATTAGTATCCAGGAGTATCACACTTGTTATACAATATGCAATATATAGATTCTTAATCATTAATAAAGTTAGCGTGTTTTCTTATAAAAGTATTGGTGTCATTTGTGTAATTTAAAAAAACATCACTTACCAACGTGTTGTACACCCATTTCAGTTACTTTGAGATGACCACCTTTGATCATTGCTTCGTAATTGGGCTTTATTAAGACAAGATCTGGTGTTGTGAGTCCAAATAGCTGGCCATCTGTATTATTTTCATCCATTGTGAAAAGTGTTCCAACGTCTTTGAGCAAAGCTCTGTGAATCTATTCATCCATTGCATCAATAAATATTTGCATTATAGATTACAATAGGGGTATAAGGTTTGAACTACTGTCGTTTGTACTGTATGACATAATCTCATGATTTACTCATGCATACAAATTATAAAACTTACAGTTGCATGCCACGACTGTGTTACCCTGCGTGGCATAGTCGTCATACTTTCCCAATGACATTCTATAAACGGTATAATATCTTTGTCCTTATGAAAGAGTGTTCTTTGTTCACTGTCTTTCTGGCATATTTGCAATAAATTAGCAATAGCAGTTACACACATTTGTGGAAATGCTGCAATAATATAATAAGAAATTTTTATATAACAGAAGATTTGTTTTGAAATTTCAGTTAGCTAGTCTGAACACTCACGGGCCTGATTTTTTTTAAAACTTTCTAAACCTGTAGGTGAGCAATTTTTGCACATAAATATATAATTCATCATAAATGGTACCAGCTTTCCCAATTGGTATCCAATACAAGATTCGTGGAACCATCTAGAGCAACTTGCGCATAGTAATTCTGCAATATTGAGATTCCTTTCTTTTCCGCTGTAATGAAATATTCAACATCATGTCATTGATTTATTGATAAAAGTTTAATTAAATATGTAATCTATATGGTTACCAATAGCAATTTGCATTCTCATTGTTATTGTTGCCCCGGCCGTTAGTTTTTTCGGCGGATTCGTCCGGCTTTATAGACTTTTGTTTTGTCTTTTCTTCAGGTTTAACTTTTATCTTCTCATCATTGTAAATTGTAGAACAGCCATCCGGCTTATCTGAAATGCTGAAATAATAAAAATATATTTAATCTTTCATTAATGTCTTTTCTTTCAGGCAACATAACCTCTGCGAATAGTCTATATGGAGAGCGCACGTAAATAATTTTTGGAAAACTCACAAAGTTACAATAATCATTGTTTCTCTTACAAACGAGTCACTCCTTTTAACAATTACTTAAAAAATAACGTACCTTTCAAATTTTTGTTCCGACATTGTTGTGTAGAATGAATTTCTGTGCAACCATCAAGAGTGATCAAGAGTACTAGCCAGTGCTAACAAAACGTTCCTTTTCCCGCTGTACTGTTTAGAAAATTATATGTATAGCAGAGAAAGCATGTACCATAGAAGCATGAAATAAATTTTACTGAAGATAATGAATCTTAAACTGTTCATTGCAGTTCATTGTGTTTAGATTATTTGACGCTTACAGAATTGAGGATAATTGTGTGTAATAATTTACCATCGTATGGTGAAGTAGTACGGACAAGAACCTGATTTCACAAGAATCTAAGGAAGCATGTAAGATTCATGTAGTTTACCGATTCTACCACTAGATAGTGACATTACGAAATTTCGTAACCTCCAATCATATAATAATAGAGAGGAGACGAATCCTTTGCTTATGGAGCCTCAGATAATGCAAAAATTTTAAATTAAGGCCAAATTAAAATCTCGTAAAAAATACAAAGTTAATTTCAAACTTTCTAAAATTTCAAAATTGAATCATGATGATATTGAAAAATTAAAAATTCCAATTACTCAAGAGTTAAAGTTACTAATTAACTAAATATATTTATAAACTAACACTTGAAAATTATATCAACGAAGAACACTTAGAAGTACTGAAAGTTGCAAAATTTCTCGAAGCGCAGATTTTCCACGCAGGACATCAACATCAAAGACATAACCAATTACCAATTGCAATTTCATTATTTAAATTGAAAGAAACAGGTTTGCATTTAAAATAATAACCATATCTCGTAAACAGTTTGATTCATATAATTTTATTCGACTTCATTGCAATTGCCTGCGCGTACATATTTGAAGACTAGATTCATTACATTTTACAGTGCATTACAAATAAGGACGATTACTAACTGCTAATAACTATCCTTTAATCTGGCACCCGACTCCAACTGCAATCGTACCCTACTAACTGGCGGTCACCCTTAATTATTATCAGTACCCTAATTAACCATTAATATTCTCATTTTAGTGTGCACGAGATTGTCGAGCGAAGCGCCATTTCGAAATTGCATCATCACAGCATCCAACAGTTAATCTTACGATTAATCCCAGACGCTTCATACATGAAAATCGATTATTCCTTTAGGCTATGTGGGTAAGCGGATCATCCGTATATGGATATCTGACGAGAATACACACGTGTAACGCGATACGTAATTTCATCCTCCTAAATGCAGGCAGACAGATTCGCATCGTCAGTGAAAAGAGTTTTCACACTTTACTAAAAAATGTTATAATTACGAGAAAAAAATTAATTTTTGAATAAGAAGCCAAAAATTATATACATCCAGTATCAAATGTCTATCAGAGGAATTCTGAAATTCGGCCGTTATTCAAAAATCCGTTCACGAATTTAACCTTTGACCAACTGACGTTCACCTACGAATAAAAAAGACATTTGCGTGAAGTTCGCGGGTTTGAATTTTCTTGCTACGACGTTCGTGAGTCACGGCAGCTCCTAGGGTACCCGATGTAATGACAAGACCATAAAAGTCCATTAGATAATGGGGTTAGAGAAATTGATAGCAAGCTCATAAAACAATATACGAATTATTTGCAAATGACACTTGACGATTCCTCCGGATCCTTTGAATTTCACGATTAGGCCAACGGTCGCTGGGAGTTATCAAACGAATGGACTTTCGATCAATATAATTGCCTCGTTAGATTACATTTCATACGAATTCTACGTGCTCTTTATATTACTGCACTGACTGTACTTTTTCTCATAGGAATGTACAGACCTGCACTTTTATTCAAATAACAATGACGACAATAATCATGAAGTATGCTCGGGGCACTATAACTTGTCTCATAATTCTCTTTGTTTCTTATATCTGAGGTAGAGAGTGGAAGGTACTGGGGAAACACGGTCGTCACACAACGAGGAAGCTGGCCTACCGACGCCTCCATAGACTTTATTCGTTCAATGACGTGTAATGGGTGAGACGTGTGAGAGAAGTTGAAAAAACTGATATAAAAAAATAAAATGACAATTCAACAATATCCTAACGATATTAACTGACTGTACAAAAGGAAAGTGCGTATTCAATTAATTAAATGACATACAGTAAACTTATTGCTTAATTTTCTCACGTCGATTATTATTGACTGCGTTTGCCTCTTCCTTCTTCTTCTTCATCTTCTATGTATTACAGCCTCCGTATGGCTTTTCCGATGTCGCTCATTATTATTATTACTCTTGTTAGAAATTTATCTGTTTATCTACTAGCTGCGTATTGCATCCTCTATCGACTGCGCCATCTATATTTATATAATGTATATACATATACACCGAGCGTTTCAGCTTACATGGCCTCAAGCTACAAAGCGTCTATACGTATATACAGCAAGGAATTTCCACGATACTGGAAGACGCTTCCTTTTGAATGCCCGTCGTGTCTGATTACTTATTCTCCTTTTTCTACTTCGCTTATATAAGGTGCTCAGTTTCATTCGCATCGTACGTGATATTCATACCTAGAAACAATTTGATCCGTCATTAGATTTCAGCAAATAGGAAGCATTTACGCTTTAACACGGCTGTAGGTTGCCTTCCGGGAGACATAACATATCCATTGCACAGAGATTTATTATTATTTCAAATATAAAATATCTATTGATACGTTTCGATCGAATATCTGTCGTCCCGGTAGTCGTTGTCCTACAGCCACCTACAATGTATATCTCTAACGTAAAAATCAACGCGTTTCTATCTCGTGCCAATGTAAATTTCAATTTTCGCTAATTATTTACATTGCCCGAACCAGACAAATTTCTTTTTGGATCTCACATTATTTTAAATAATTTTCTAATCTTTTTCTAGCTCCACTTACAATTTTCTACACGTAGTCAACTTGCTCCGACGCCAGGACTTCTGGTCTTCCTTGTTATCTATAGTTCACGACAGTTTTTATCGACGTCGACGTTTCACCCTCCTTACCGTCGGACGAGTTATAAACTCGTCCGCCAGATGCTCGAGAAACTTTTACTTACGTTTCTCAGGAGTTTTCATTCTCGACGCTGCCCGTAGAAATATGGGACAGACTGTGCACGATACGTATCATAAAAAAAAAGTGTCATCGTATCGCCATGGAAAAAACAATTGTTCTTCGTTCCCAGTGATGAAATGTTAAGAAAACAAAACACCTGGATTTTGTGTATCTACCTTAAAAAATAATAAACCCTCAATTTGGTGCTAAAACTACGTCACGCACTTTTAATACGTTAACAAGACATAATACCGACCGACGCAACTGGAATGAAGTTAGGTTAAGCATAAAACTTCTATGCAGTGAATTAACGAAAGAGACTGCAGAGAGAATTATGCCGGCAGGGGGCTCAGGAGCGGCATAATACTCATCCAGGGCCCTTCCCTATTCCTTCACATTTGACCATATGCATTTCACATATAAACGAACATATTTTAATTTTAACTATCATTTTCATCTCTTCCTCTCTCATCCAATCGCACGCGTCACATTCGCAGACAAAACAACACCAGGCGACGTACGTTATCACATAAAATAATCTCATGCATACTTTCACACACTGTTTTATCCCGATTCAGAGGCCACGATCAATCATATACGATCATCACGCGTGTTATAGATACGCACGATGCAAATTATAATTAAGTGCGTGAAATTTCGTCAGGGAAAAATTATTCCCTGTATGAGCAATAGATATACAAAATGTTCGTTCCGTCACGGGGTATCAGTCGTATGAAAATTCGTGAAAAAAAAAAATGATAAAGGCCTGTTGCACGTATGTAGGGCACTGAAGGCAGTGTACGTTCCTGATTAAGTATTTCGTCGAATTCATAGGTATTTTCGATACCCCAATATTCGCGCCCAGATTATTCTCTTGTAGTTCGTTGTCTATGCTCTTTCCATCCTTATTAGATTTTATCAGCGAGACGATACTCGATTAATTATCACCGATAGTACAATTGGGAATATATATATGTGCATATGCGAAGTTTACAGACCCACGTCATAATCGTATACGCGACGAGCGCCTCTATCGGGATTCTCGTGCATTCGAACATTTCACTTTGTGTCTTTTAATTGTGATCTTATCCGTAATCATGACTTAAGAGATACACAAATTATTCTGCATGCGTTATGAACGCAGCGCAGTATTATTTTTTTTTAATTGTAACTAATACTCTCTACGACTTACGGTTTATTGATATCTTAATCCTTACACTTAGTTCTAGTACGTTTATTTGTGTCGCATAATATTCACTTAACAGGATACGCGTGACTTGTGTGTTCGGCGCTTATAAGACGTTTGATTATTAATATTATTATTAATTTCGTTATACCGTTCGTTTGTTCTCTACTGTGTATGTATATATATATTATTGTGAGTGTATATGCATACGAATTGTCATATCTGATTAATATATACGCGTGTCGTAATGTGTATGTATAAATTAACAACTATTCACACATATACATTATATACAGTTGATTAGGTCACGAGACAATTGAAAGAAGAATAATTGTATGTACATAATATATATATATTAAACACATATATATATTATATAAATTATCGGTATTATTTTTTTTACGTCGATATACTTGCTCCATGTGTTATCAATTAACGATTTTTTCATTCAGACAAATATTCAATTACATTATTGTCCAGTTTGACCACATTCACACGTATAATTCGGTGCGGTTTCCAGGGAGGCCTAATTTCGACAATCCCATAATAGCTATCCGTGTACGTAGCACACGCATTCGTTATTCTCTCATTATTTGATTTTTTTTTAAATGAAAATAATTCAAATATTTTTCTTACGTCATGTGCAAATCGCCCTTTAATATTCTCGTGAAGGTCTTTTTGAATTGTTGATTCGCCAGTGCATAACAAAATGGATTCATTGGACTATTCGCGTAGCACAGAAAATACGAGAACATGTACAAGTGCTCGTTGGTGCAGGGTGGATTCGCACAGAAACCTTCGACGAGCGCCAATATATGATATGGCGTCCAGCAGGCGACGAAAGCTCCGAGAATGAAAGATATCGTCCTAAAGGCTTTGCGAGCTCTATTTTCAGTCCTGGACTTTTGCCTTCCTACAGTGGGATCCTTTTTCTGTGTCTTCACCTTCAGCCTCTTGCCAATAGTCTTAACGAAGTCTCTCCTGGAGCCGCTCTCTTCTCCGTCGCCAGCCTCCCTCTTCTTGGACTGCCTCTTGGCTTCCGCTCCGCTTGTGGTACCGGAAATCGTTGGAACAACACTGCTGGATGATGAGTTCTGAGGTGGATTGACTGGCTTTGGTGCACGATCGGAAAGTCTGTCCGTTATGCTGTTAGATGATTCAACGGTGGGTGTTTCGTTCACAACTGTCGTTATGGTTGTCACCGGTTGACGACGCTTGATGTCCTCAGCTTTGACAGTGACCTCGGTATTGACCTTACTCACTGTCGGTGAGGTCTGCGAGGACGCGTTACTCTGATGAGTAATAAACACGCGAGGCGGAAGTGTTTGGCTCGAGGCATGTTGAGTGATTGGCTCGTGCTGAGAATTGATAAGTGTTTGGGTTGTTCCAGCTTGCTGGGCGGTTGCGCGGATCAGTGCCGCCTGAAGAAGACTGGTATTTGCAGCTGAGGTGCCGAGGTTTCCTAAAAGTGGCGATGACGGCGCTGTTGATAACGGATTGGCTAGACTGCAGGTAAACGAAGATGGCGGACTCTCATAAGAAGGACTCGGTACTATCACTGAACTCTCATCCATATAACGAAGATCAGCACCGTCCAGACCAGTCAGTATGTCATAGGTGATCTGACTTTGAATGGATACCACCAATGATTTGGGTCTGTCCGTCGATGATGACGTGGAGGTGGTGTCAGAAACCGGTGGGCTACTTTGAAATTCTGATGGAGGTGGTATGATGATCTGTTGAGCGCTTGATTGAGCATTGATCACAGAGAATCTCAAATGAGCAGACGGTGTTGTGTTTAAAGATTCATTGTTACCCATAACCTCGCTGTCTATGGTACCAAGCCGTGTCCTTGGATTCGTTCCTATTGATTTCAGTGATTGCTCTGGGGTCAGGGTACTGCTGGACCTGTCAGGCTCAATTGGATTGTCCGTATCCAGCAGGCTCTGCTCCTGGATCAGAGGCAGAGTTTGAGTCTTTGACAAATTCCCAGTGACCTGATCACCGCCGGGACTCGTCGGGGATGGCTTCCTCGCAGGGACGTTCATCTCCACCTTCACTGGAATTATACCATTTATTCTACCATTACTACTGAACACTTGGAGCGCACCTGATTGTGCTACCAGACCAGCTAAAGATGATCTTTTCCTACCGCAGTTCAATTGCTGCGCTGGACCAACCGTACTATCCTCATCAGAGTCAAATGCTGGGCTGCTTGATCTTTCGGATTTTTCTGTCTCGGATGCTGTAATCGGTACACTCATTTGTTTGGTATCAAGTTCTCCAGTGGTACCTGTACCAGGTGCCGTTTTGGAGGACGTCTTCTGAATAGCAACGTTATCCCCATTTCCTGTGGTGTTAGTTGACGCTACCGGAACTCCACCTCCTCCACCACCTCCACCACTAGGTGTAGTACCCACTGCTTTCGGCTTGTCCTGACTGAGCAAAGTACTCTGTGTCTTTGATATTCCAATACCCGCGGCACGTCCAGCCATCCCTGACATTGCACCAGCACTCAGTGCTACCATAGACTGCATCTTACGTTGCTTCGCCTCGCTCTTCTTCTGCATGTCGTATGCCGTCTTGTAGATACCGCCGTACAGTATAAACAGCACTATCAAAGTGGTCCAGTAGTAGCCAATGATCAAGGCAGTATTAAAGACAGGATCCTTTAGGAACTGTACCGCACACTGACCAGGCATTAGATCCCTATATCCCACAAAATGTTCCCAACCAAATATACTGATGAAGAATAGCAAAGCTGGTATTATCCACGTGATAGTCACCATCCATATCACGCGGCTCTTCGTTCGCCAGTTTCTGTACTTGGCTGCGATTTTAACCGAGCAGAACCGATCTATAGTGATCAATAGAACCGTGTACTGCGACACCAGGCACACTGTGTAATCCACGGATAACCATAGATCACACAGTAACGGTCCCAAGTCCCAGTATCCCATGAGCACGTAAACCGTATAAAATGGCATGGAAACTGTACCTGAAATCAAAGATAAAAATGACGCCTGACAATCCCAAACCTACCGGAAACGTGAGACTCACCGATGAGCATGTCAGTAGCGGCGAGTGAAGCGATGAAGTAATTACTCGGCTGTCTAATTGTTCTGTCCACGATGAACGCTAGTAATACAAGTATATTGCCGCCTACGGTGAGTACTATACATATTGCTAAGCACAGCGCGATCAGGATCGTCTGCCAAAGTTCGAACGGCGGAAGCACAGGACTGAGTGACTCATCTGCAAAAAAAAATGCAAAATAAAAAAAAATGCAATGGCAAAGGAAATCAAGCTAAAGAAATCTATTGCGAACCTTGAGTAGTTGGAGAAGTTGCATTGCCGATGGAGGAGGCGTTCGTAGCATTGGTAGGGAACCAATCAGGTAAAAGGTCAGCGTATTCGCCACTGTTCCAACGTGGGTCATCAGGATCCGGCCAGGAACCATTTAATTGTGTACACTCAGCCGTCAGGATCTGATTGTACACATATCGACAAAGACGTTCCCGCTGTCTCTTTAATTTCCTGTAAATTCACAAGAAGGAGACTCGTAAGTACCATGACGTCACGTCCAGTAAAAGACGAAAAAGAAGGAAAAATAATCATAATATACCCAGACCATCCTAACAACATACGTTTAGGTAGAGTCTAGCATGAGGTGCGACAAAGAATAAAGTCTCCGCCTAGTCCTTAAATACCTTCTCGCTCTATTTGACTCCCTTTTGTCGCTTACAGAAATAGCCTTCCAAGCTCGAGTGAAAACATCCCTGAATAATTCAAGCTCTAGTCATAGGATAGGTAAGACCACTACGTAGATGCCTACTTACCGACCCCTACTAGCTCAGGCTTCAATTAGTTATTGGATATGGATAAACGCGCGACGATTTTATTAGTACCGTTGGATTTGCTCTACTTCACACGTGCAGACAAACATAATTATTACTACGCGAAGGATCGTACAGATAATATATATGTATATATAGCACACAAATTTATTATCCATATAATGGATATCGAACAGGTAAATGATTTTTGGTCACTTTAATAAATTGACTACTGAAATCATTTGTAAGATTCTGATTAAAAATTTCGTTATTAGTTGTTATTATATCTTTACTGTACCTAAATAATATACGAGTACGTATTTCTTCGTTCCCCTGACGACGTACATGGACCCAGACTCTTTATGGCCGCTGCAGTGGCAGCACGACTAGAGTCAAGTCAAAGGCTGAATACACGAAGCGCACAATGAGCTTGAAATAAGGATGAATGGAACCACCATCCAACCTCCTACCCTTGCAGTGTATCCACCTACTCGCTGTATATAGATATACAAGTCGGTGGGAATTGCCCGGGGCCAAGGAATTACGAAATGTGCCTTAAAGAGGGCGAACTACTTTTTTTTCTTAATGATTCAACCTAACGATCATGTTTCTGGTATCTGGTAACGGGGCTGCTATGCGTAATTAATGCATGAGGGGGTCGGTTGTGACGTATTATTTTTCAAGGGCTGATCGCTTAAACAGTCGAAATGTTTATCTCAGCATCGTCCTAATGGAAACGGTATAGTTGAATAATGATTTTACGGCTGATCAAAGGTCATCCCATTGATAACACAGGTGATGATACGGATAAGGGCGGAAGTGATACGAATCTGAAGAATGGAATGGGGGGCGCCATTATCTCTGATATCTCCGGGGGGTAAATACTCGTCCTCATTACTTGCTCGTCTTAAAGCTGCCCTTTTGCGAAATTATCCGAGCGTAAGTCGAATGAGAAAAAAAATGATGACAAAGGGGGCGGTGGGGGAGAGAGAGAGAAAGTTGAAAGATGAAAAAGAAGATAGAGACATAGCACTCTACTCCTCGCTGGGCAACACTGTACTCGACTGATGGAGGATGAAATCGCTTGGACGTTAACGGACTGTATGAGATTGGCGGATTATTTGTTTCGGACTTTGCGACGTTGAAAAGTGGGTCGTTTGAGTACAGTCTGGAGCGAACAAATGAGACTGTATGAAATTTTAAATTCTTTGGAAAAAAAAAAGAAAGAAAACGAAGCTCATTCGTAAATAATAGTTACCTGAACGAATTATATAATTTGGAAACGAAGGCATTCATAATTTTGGACAGCCATTGTTTCCGAGACTGATCCATTGACGTTAGATGAATGTAAATGAGCCTCGGTGACGTAATAGAACTACTTGCCATGCAGTAACGTTAATATTGTCGATCGACGTTCCGATGACAAATTACGGGATTAGTGTGTGAAAGAAGCGATAAAGAATTTTTCCCTGACGGCTTCATTGATCGGCCTTATTAATGGAGAAGGGTATGAAATAAAAAAATAAAAAAAAAATAAAAATAAACTAAGTATCCAGTCGACCCAGAGGAGTCTGCATTGGTCCGTGAGACTGAAGTAGTTGCAATTTGACGAGGATCGAGCAAATCCCGCTGCTCACCGGATTGCAATTGCTTGTCAGTTTTCTGCTGCATTACCGCTGCAGATTCGCGTTCCGGTGCAATAAAACGAGTTTGCATTTATCGACAATCCGCTTTTCTGACGTTAATCTATAAATTTTCGCGAATAACGATGAATTTTCGATATAGCCGGCCATTTTTAATTTGTTCAACTTTTTTTTTCCACCCTCCCACCCTTAAAAAGATTATAAGCATTACGTTATCGATTTTCGCTATTTACCTGCGTACTAAATGCATCTGACTACCCGTAAGAAAGCAGACTACCCTCAATATAATTAAGGGTTGTAAAAGCCAACAAACAGGGTTGTATATGTACTTTGTCTAATGAGTTGTAATGCTCGTTCGTCGGGTTTTCCCAAGCGTGATTACTGATTAGATTCCACGGTTCCTCTAGAATTCGCTTGCTCGGAACAACCCCTTTTCAATTCCATCCCCGTGTCGAAGAGATTCCAGATGTTTATACGCGCGTATTAGATTTACGTAACTACACGCAGAAATACAGAGAAGAACTCTTACATGCTCGTACGATTTCAGCAACGTGCGCCGCGCACGATGGAGACCGGTGAAATTTCGGAAAATTGCAAATGGCAAAATGACCCTGGATAACAAGTCAATTTGCACCCTTTGAAAAAACAAAATGAAAAATTCCCAAAATCCTAGCCGAGTGTCTGACCTTCCATTGTCTAAAGACCTCGTCGAGGATGTAACGTGTATGTACGTCCCAGTGAATGAAAAGGATGCATTTGTCTCTTGTCGACGTTCTACATACCCAGTGACCTAAGAATATTTAATAGGTATATGCGAAACATGCGAATATCCCGAGCCTCCTGTGTATAAAAGCCCGACATTCCAGCCAGTCAACGAGGTTACGGCTGGAGAAATTTGCACTGGAGGATCGTGCGGAATTGCACAGAGGGTGGGGACTGACGGGGGAAAAAAAAGAGAAA
Organism: Calameuta pallipes; assembly: GCA_030142375.1. Taxonomy (NCBI): domain Eukaryota; kingdom Metazoa; phylum Arthropoda; class Insecta; order Hymenoptera; family Cephidae; genus Calameuta; species Calameuta pallipes. The sequence goes on from JARQSW010000040.1 coordinate 1,102,281, forward strand.
GAGCAAGGGAGAAGGACAATCGAGAGAAAAACAGAAACAGCCAGAAAGAACAGAAGAGCGTTGATATTCATACAAATGCCGCGTTCTGCATGGGGTCGGCTAAAAGATGAGTGGCCCTGTGGATGGAGCATAGTCGCCTATATGCAACCCCTAGTATGTACGCCTTGTCTCTGACGGGGTTGGTCGCTGGGAAGGAGAATATAAGCCCCGCTGAGCAGAGGATCATCACCGTGGAATGGCATGATCATACGGACGGATAAAGGTGGAAAGAGAAGGGGGCGAGGGGGGAGAGAAAGAGAAGGAGGGTGAGATTGTGTTGTGCATCGTTCTGCATAAGGGGTCAGGAGAGAGAAAGAGAGAGAGAGAGAGAGAGAGAGAGAGAGAGAGAGAGAGAGAGAGAGAGAGATGCTGATTATAGGGGGTGGTTCGAGAGAATAAGAGAAGAAGCAATAAGGGATGGGAGACGTCGGAGAGGCAACAAGTACTCGGCGTGGTTCCAACCTACCATGAATTTTACTAGATGCACTAAACTGTTGCATTGTGAGCCGTGACTCGTTGCAGTCCAGCATACTGTATTGCTCCCTGGTGCAGAGATTACCGCGGAAATATCGGCTTTTTTGCGATTTACTACAACTTTGGACTCCCTAAGTGCACCCGGACGGATCGTCAGAATCGTTTTCCACTTCTAGGCGAATCCGATATCCGCCATTTTAGAGTAAATACGAATCTTTCGGGAGAATGCATCGTACGTTTAAGTCACTTTCTTCGAGCTACTCGACGTAAAGCTATTGTTCTCATCGTAAAATTTCATGGTGCAATAAAAGTATCTGTCTTTCGTAACCTCAAATTTTCTTTTATTTTAAATTTATTTTATGAGGATTTCCGTATCTCGTTCTACACGGTAGTCCTGGCAAGACAGACTTAACGTTTCATGTATTTATATACCGTGTCATAGGCTTGTGTCACGGGGATTTTGCATGAATTTCAATATACATATATATATTCAGTATATATAACTTTCCCAAATCCCTGCGACATTTGGATTACGTAACTTGATTTTCACAATGAGTCTGTTAGCATTGTTGAAAGAAATTATTTTTGTGAAATGAAATTACGAGGGGTGTATTATTATACTTCCTTTTTTCTAATGCTCGTTTAATGAGATGAATAATTAAATATTTTTTCTCCATAATTCACTACGCTTTTGCACGTTCGATCGTACTCGCATACCGGAGAAAATGTTTCATCGACTGTGATACCGTCGTTGCATTTTTTATTTATACCTTTGGCATGTTTTCTGGCAGTAGAAATATTTTTATTTTTCGTCTCAGTGCTAGTTCAGCCTTTCTAAAGACTTCGCCCTTCCAGCACACGAAATACATAACCCATAGCTCCGGGCAGATGATATCGAGGCCAACTCTACTGGCACAGCAGATCCTTCCTTCCCAGGGCTGATGTCATTTCCCTAAATCCCTAGATGACCTTAGGCGAAATAATTTTCTAGAAGAATAGGATACATTTTTCATAATTTTCAAAAAAAAAAACAACGAAAGAATAAAATATTCCCATGATACTTTGTCAATCACTCAAAAAATTTTTTTAAATAAAAATCGTTTTTATTAAAAAAAAATAGTAGATAATAATTTTACTGGTTGATCCCGAAGTACGGCGCATGCTTGCTATTATATAAATTAAAAAATCGTTATCTTATCCTCTTCTCACAAATCGAAAATTCCCAAGGATCATTTCCCAATTCGTGTTCTTCCCATTTTCCTAGAGTTTTTTTGGATTTCATCGTGAAAGGCTAGAAAGGATCCATTCTGAAAATATCTTCGAGAGATCCCAAACGTCAGTGTCCCATTTTGGGCGATATCGTTCGACGCGTTTATCACCCTCTAAATCTAAAACTCTCTAGGGTCGACAGAAGCTGGGGCTGATATAGATTAGAGAACGAAGTATAGTGCTGGATCTAGAATGAGGTGGATAAGGTCATTCACCACTATGGATACTGTAAGAGGAGAGGATATCCTGAGGGAGGATATCCCAGTTACCGGTTAACATTTCCTGGATCTATCCATGAAAACGGTCTTAAAAATTTAACGAGACCTCAGATTGCCATGACACGACAAAGCTGCATACAAACAGCTTCATTAGGCATCTTCCATCGCGACGAACCTACCAGTGCCTACTGTATGTACCCTCGACTCAGTCTTTTTCAAACTTTCGACTTCAATCAAGTCTAATGCAAAATTGACGCCCAGACGTGTAATCAGGAACCAGAATATTTTCGTTACGGTTTTCATGAAACGCGTCATATTTATCTCGTCTGTATCTTTATAATTCAAAGATTCCACAAGTTTTGTTTTACAATGCATTGCGATCTGTTTACTTAAAAACGACGTAGCCAACGTGTTTTGTATTACTTTTCGTCTGATGTTCTCTTGGGAGACATTTTTCGTACTTTCAATCTCATCTGCCATCTCGCTAAGGGTCGTTCACACTGTGCGACTGAGAAAAATATAAGAAAACGCGAGGTCTGCCTGCACTAGGAGATGTTTTAAAGATTTGCCTGTATGTTTTAAGATTTTTTTTTTACCTTAAAGAATTTACTCTTATTTTTTATTACGTGAAAAATATTAAGTAACAATATGAATATATTGAAAGAGATTCAATTAATTATGTCGTGGGTAAGAAAATAATTAATCAAAAATTTTAACACGGTACATTCAATTAGCCCTTATGTATGAAGATTACAAATTTTTCATTTTCATTTAATTAACGTAACGTAATAACTTATCAATCAGTTCGAGCTTTAACTTAACTCCAATTTATTTCAACGTCGTGCATTGAAAAACCGAAAAGTTGTTCCTTATAACATTAATTCGTACATTCGACAATACTTGATTAGCATTTCTCGTGCTGCTTTTCCATTCCCCAAAAATTTTTTTTACCTTAATCACTTTCTTTCCATGCTACACGCTCGAGTTTCTTCCAAAAAAAAAAAGAAAAAGATTGATAGCATCGGTAATAAAACAGCCACGTAGGGCAGAAAAAGTGTCACATGAAAACTGCATAAATATTGAAGTACAGGTTGAAGTATTTTAATACATTTTTTCAAACCCAATATAATTAACGTAAACATTGCATATCGCAATATGCTACCAGTAAGACGTCTCAGTCATTGCCACAAACTTGAAGTAATGAAAATTGAGCTTACTTCGTGCCTCAACAGTTTCTCACTGACATACACCAAGCAATTTTTTGTGTTCTTTCACAAACTCTCTCTCTCTCTCTCTCTCTCTCTCTCTCTCTCTCTCTCTATCTCTCTCTCTCTCTCTCTATCTATCTCTATCTCTCGAGACTCATTCTAAAGCTCCTGTAATTCTTAATGACTAGGTATTAAAGTTCTTATCAGTAAGCCCATTATTCTAGTAATAGCCTCCATCGTTGACACAGCTGTCCGCGTAAAAACAGGATTATACCAAGACAGGATTTTCATTGTCACTAAGTGAGCTATCCAATTATTAATAACCAACTCGTTGATAACCTTTCTAAAATCGTGCCTTAAATACTGCCATACAACGCAAGATAGAATCACTCCAGAATTGTCTCTACGAGAAGGAGAGAGGACAGTGTGCAGGAGTGCCACCTTCAAAGAGAAAAATAAAATTAAGCCGTAGTCACTGATTGCATCAGGTACCAATGCATGCCAAGACGCCATTGTAAATCGTCACTAATTCTTAGGATCAGATAAACAATCAAATTGGACGTGTAAAAATTCCGATCATACAAGGCTTGACAGTTTGTGCCAGGGAATGTGAAAATGTCGAACGACACAGGTCGATGGTGGTTTGAGAACATCGCGGTAGGCCTATAACGATAAGCAAAGTAGAGATCGATAAGCTTCACATAAAATACTCGAAGCTCAGCCTGAATTAGAGCTTGAGTTGCGGTAGCCAAGTCCACGACCTCGACACACGATCATTAAGGGTAGAAAAGCGGCCTTGGCTTTCCGGCCTCGAAAACACAAACAGGACTCCAGTTTAGACTAGGCTAGGTTCACGAGTACAACAGCTGGTGGGACTTTACGAGTGGTGACTATAGGCAGTTGGTATAGTTGGTAGCTGGTATACATATTATAAGTTGTTACAGTGGCTCAACCGTTGAAGTTGGTCGACTTTGCGAGTGTTCACTCAGGTTTCGTTAAATTGACAATAGGGTCCACCAAATCCCGTTGCGATAAGATATCGAGCTGGGGGTAGTTTCAGGCACGGATTCAGAATACTTTCCAAGGGAGGTAATAAACGTGGAAAATGTATGTATAGTTAAGGGAGACCTTGAAATTCAAAATATAACGTAAATGAGAATATGACGATCGTCATTCTGCTTGACGAAAATGCCTCGTAGGGGTAGTGAGAGAATTTTACGATTTTCAAAAAATTTTAATTTAACAAAATTCACGGTCGTGTGTTAAGCTATCAGCGAAGCCTTCAGTGTCAACCCTCTACCCCTTCTCGAGGTTTGCTGGTTAAAATTTTTTTCAGACGAAGGACTTATGACGTGTTTAAAAGAAAGACGGAAAGAACGAATTTCATAGACGTTGACGAACGAGCTCCTTGGCCTGCGTATTTTTCCTTCGCCCTTAAATAGGGGCTCGTAGCTCCTGGTCGTGACATCACTTATTTACAACAATATTAATGCCAGGAAATTAACATCGATTCCCTTCGAATGCTTTTGAAAAACTCCCAATCGCTCTTAACGAATTCCCTACCCTTAGTCAAAGGGATGATCACACCTTATTCCCTATGTACAGCTTTGATCAATTGACCAACCCTCATTGTCAAGTTATCCAATGAAATTTCGTTCAATTATCTTTCAAATACCAAGGACTATATATCTTCTCAAAATTGATTTACCCTCTAAGAATAATCTATCGAACCGGAACAATTTTACAATTTCCTGCTCTAAGCTTCATTTGAGCTAATTTGTAATCAGGGAGAGGACTGATTACCTCCGCAACGTCACATTCAATTGGCGTTTAGGCCACCACCAACAGTGACTTATGAGAGGTGGGCTATAGGTTGGTATATGTATGTACACTGTAGCTCTACTCTAGGTTCACTAGCTAAGGTATAGGTAGGTAGTAGCGGTCTAGGCGGTGGCTTTGGTTTCCAATGACAGGAAGGACCGATGCACTCTGGAACGGGATACGAGCTGTTTTCCATCATTAAGGATCCATCCCAGATTCATGCAGTCGCGCATAGCATATATATAGGCGAACGCTCCTGCAACGTGTATGTCGACAAAGATGTTGGCTAATTGACTTGTGACAAGAACACCAGTGGCTGGTATTTCGACCGCAGGTTTGAGCCATTGCCTTATGTATAATATGTACCTCAATAATACTATACTATAGGCGCACGTAGCTATTTCGCAACGTATGATCAATTTCCTCTAATTATACAACCAATGAACGGCTAAATGGTCCACATAGTTGTTAATTATCTGATAAAAATTTTTAATTCCTATGAATATTTCAGACTGTCAGAGTTATCTCGAATGTCATGTTTATTTACGCGAAGAGTAAATGCTTAGAGGATGAATTTACGATATGTAAATAAAAAAGAAATAAAAGTTAGACGTATCCTAAGAATGGCAATTAAAACTTGCGAAGATACGAGGTTGTTAAGAAAATCAATCCTTATCGACGTCATCGTCTTGGATGACAATTTCAATTGACACAGTTTCCGTTTTACTGCCGAAACTCAGTTTGAAAAGCTCCCGGTGTGGTAACCTCCAGCCTCTGGGCAGTTTCCACGTCTATTGCTTGGCGGCCGATACACTTCATCGCACACTTGGGGATCGATAGGATATTTCGGGGTATCGATCCATCCCAAATGCTGACAAGTATGTCGTGTGAAACAAGCCAGTGTAAATGGCAGTGCCTTTGAAATATTTAATCCGTATAATTTAAATGGCATCAACTTCAAGACGGTTTACAACGTGTAACCGAGGCTTCATCATTGAACGGAGGGTCCGAGTAAATGTAAATGTTCACGTAAATTATATCTATGTATAGTTATTTTAACCCTGTTGTCCATCGACTGTATACGTTTCCTAATATATTTATTTACTGGTGGACCTTTACCCCATGTCAATAGTTTACATCGACTAACGCGATTGTCGATAAGGAAGAAAATAAAAATTTTTCAAACACCCTTAACTCCATTTAACCTATTGTTATCCAGAATCATTTACTGCCATTTCATCTTACGTAAATTTGATGCCCGAGAAGATGCAGATCCATCGCCCCGAATGAAGTATTCATCCGTGCTAAAAGCGCTTCTTAGAAATTTTATCCGACTATCGGGATAAAAGTCAAAGGTAAGAACGAACCGCGATTCAGAAACGTGGTCGAGCGCGAAAGAAACTTTTTTAACGTCTTATCCGAACCAAGTCGGAAAGTTCGACTCTTCGCATTGATAATTCATTGCTCGGCCACTTTCCCAGTCCTTTCGCCTGTATGTTTGTGCATTTTCCTTCTGACCGTATCGGGTTTTTCAAACGTGATATTATATTCCGTTAAATATATACAGTGTATATAGAACGTAAACTACTATGTGGTAATAACTGATTTTACGTAGTTTCGATTAAAAAAAAAATAACTTAACGACTCATACGATATTTAACGGCTGAAATCACCGCTGAGCGACACTCGTCTCGATATCGAACTTCGTTAGTGATATCGATCGATTATTAATTGCCTGCATTATTTTCCCGAGGCACGATTAGGCAATTAGGATAATGAATTGCGCGTACATTGCGTTAATCACGAAACCGTTGCTACGCTAATGGGATGCCGATAGCTCGCTTTTTCTTACAACTATACGATTTCCATGCGAAAGCCCTCGTAAGTGAATCATACAAAAAAAAACCAGATATTTCATAAGACAATTTTTTGTTAGGAATCAAAACGTCGTTTCCAGTACCTACTTGGCTTCAGTAGTCAAACCACACATGGATCAGCCTGTCAATCTTTCCATATTCACAAAGTACTAGTACCAGATAGGATTTTTGATAGAGTGAAAATATTCGCTGGTACCTATAATCATATTATAATGGCTTTTCCGTAGGTTATTTAGACTGGCGTATACCGCGTGTGCCATAAAAGGATGTTAACAGGCTTTCCCATGGAAATTTACGTGGAAAACGAATTCTTCACAAGCATTTTTTCATGGTTCAGATATTTCTATTATATATATATATATATATATATATATACGTGGGATGATATAACATTTTTTTTTAGTCAAAGAAAATTCCATTTGCGGTACGCGTAACTGCCCCCCCCCCCCACCTTAAGGAACATAATCCTGATCGATTAACATGTCCGATGGGTGAGATTTTCCAACGTTCTTTGTATACATATATATGGATAGTCTATTACGTGGTACAGTGCGTCCATGATAACTCAGAATTTTTATAGAGGCAGTGAAAAAAAAAGGTATAATGAAAAATTATGATAACACTTGGGTAGTCTCCTGATTGCGTCTTAAGCACTTGTCAGAGCAGCGATAAAACTTTTGAGCTTTCTGAGAATTATTATCAATCCCGTGTAATCAGTAAGAATAACGTATAAGAGGTGGCGTACAGTGCAAATGAAACTGACTGTCTTGGTTTACGTTGGCAGAACATTTATTTGGAAAGGTCGCGAGTGAGTGTAGGGTTTGAGTTTTCCAAGGGTGAAAAATCTCGAAGGAAGCTGCGACAAGGGGCAGGGAGGTATCGCGGTCGGATAGTAAAGGGGCGAATAAGAGAGATTTTGCGGATCGCATTGACGCGAAAAAGGCGGGTTGGAGAGGCCATTTTCTGTGGGGATATGCTAGGGTCGTTCTGGTCCCCTAAACAGCGTCCGACCACTGTCTCCAGCAACGCGATTATCGAGGGATGTACTGAGCGAGAGTAGGTAGTAGCTGGCGGGTAGAGAGAGGGAAAAAAAACATGCCAACGTAACAAAAAAAAAATTAAGGGCGAAAGTAAAAAAGAGAGACTGAGAGTCCGGAAACATTAACATGCCGTTCCGACGCTTTCCCGTTGTTGGAATTATTTTGGACAACCTGCCGTTAGACTGTCACATATTGGCATAACGTGTTGCATTCAGTCAGGTGTAAGAAAAGTAACACGTTATATCTGTATCTCTAGTTCATACATAGAATGCACTTTCAGCCGCGGAGAGTGAAGTTTCAAAAGGGGTTTCAGAAATGGATTCATTGACGCCTGTAGCCATACAACGAAATGTCCTCCAACTTATGTATAGATAGTGCGGCGTTAGGATTTCTTATGAATTCACTTATCCGTCAGACCGAAACTTTTTGTTCAGAGCAGCAACAAGCATCTGGGAAGGGTATAATATTTTTTTCAAACTGCAATGGATCGGCCGATAGGTGATTTATGCTGACTCGAATTGGTTGCCAGATCAACTACGTTTTACGAAATGGAACAAGTGTGGTTTTCGTTGCTCGTATCAGGACCGCGATATCTGAAAGTGTCCTTATCAACCTTATGCCACGTGTAACGTATCCTAATCCCTTCGGACGCTTCAGGGATTTACCCCGAAGCCATGCCACGCAAGCTCTTCTCGTCTGTCCCCGAGATATTTCGGTCGACTGTCACTTGGCTAAAATGTTGTCTGTGATAAGGACAGAGTCAAAATAATGATTGATAAAAGTTTGAAAAATATAAACCTGCTCGATGGGATCTTTGTGAAAGTAATACATTTATCAAATAGATTGCACACGGTATCGTGACGTATATGGTTCATTAAGGTATCTGGGGCTTTGTGACTATCCGAAGTCGTGGTAACATACGGGTAAGATGACGGAGGGTCATGGGGGATTGGTGGTAAGGGAACCTGGGTGAAAAAAAAAATCTTTCAACAAATGGCGGTAGATATAGATTGGACATCCTTGAGTGTGATTGATAAGAATGAAGACAGTCGGGGAACCACCCTACCAGGATCAAACGTCGGAGTTTCACATTTCAGCTGAAAGTAAAACGGAATTATTGGCTCCCTTTGGCTTTCAAGGGGCTCCCCCGTCTTCGTGTATAGAGTTACAGACTTCTTTATAGCACAAGCAAAAATATATGAATCGTTTCACCTATGAGAATCGCTAGGTGTAGAATTGCACTATGCAGTCTTATGGTCGAAATACGAATTCTCGAATACCCCATACCTAGCTGTCAAAAATCAATATTTTGCAATTGTTTTCGTAACCATAACAACGTTACACGACATGCCCAAAATTTTTTCACATACAAAATTATGTATAAGAAAACTTTTTTTTTTACAATTTCACACATCCGTCAGTCGACTATGAAATTTCAAAAATATATAAACCACGTATCATAACCTATTTTGCTCAATAAATAAATTCATAGTCTATTTTTGTCAAAAATAACTAACAGCACCTTTTGCATGGTAAAACGCTTACGTTAAAAAGACAAATGACTAAAAAGTGAAGTCGTCAGTATGTGACATAGAAATCCGTAAAGTTGAAAGAAAAAGCTGTACAAACAATTTATCGTGATTAATAAAGAAGACGAAACAAAGCAAAATACCCAGTTCAGCCTCGAAGTCCTGCTAGTGACTGTTACCCAGAATTGAATCCGGTTCCAAATATCCAGAGGACGTAATAATCTCCGGGCCAGTGTTCTTTTATTGTTTAATCAGGAGTAGAAGTGGTCCCGTACCTATTCGCTCTGGAATATTGTGTCTACATGAAAGACAGACAGTGGCTCTCCCACTTTCCCACGCTGCTTCACCTAACCCCCCCTTTTGGTATTTCCACTATATTTCCCGCCGTCGGCAAAAACCATTGAAAAGTACTAGAAGAGAAAAAAAATCCACAAAATTATCATACCCCGATATTCAATAGAACGTCTCTGGAAAATAAACTTTGAAAAAAAGCTAGCTTTATTATACACTAGAAAATATTTAAAATCTCTATCACCGTTATATTTATACACAAAATTAGAAATGTACACGTATAAGATGCAAATTGCATATTTTATACATGCTTTCATAGTATCTTAGAATCCTGCTCATTTTATGCTCGAAATACAATTTTCCAGCTGAGAGTTTCATACGATACCAGTAGACTGTACTGAGTATGCCATTTATATGTATGTATATATACATACATATAATATACCCACGTCATTCTACAGCATCCAGGAAAATGATATTCATTTCCAGAGCGAAAGGGTATCGAATGCAATTCGAAGGTATTGCAACTACATCGGAGAATGCATTGAGATTTCGTTCCCTGCATTTGAGCTGATTCGAGCGCGACTGTACATATGTATACGTATATTCTGTAGGATATATTGATTGGTCGATTCTTGCGTCACGGAAACGCAGTCACGCAACTTAAAAGGAGCTGGATTCGTGGGACATTGCGTGTACAGAGTAGGAAACACGTGAGGCGTAAAAATATCGGATTGCTTCTTGGGTAAGGTCTGAGATTATAAATTAGACATATCAGGTCGAATCTCCAATGCTCGGCTAAACGTGCCAGGAATACGTTTGCTCAACTTGTATAACGAGTGGGATAAAACGATGACATCGAAATTTGATTGATTAGTTATTTATACAGAAACTAAAAAAAGCACCATTAAAGCTCTCTATGTCTGTTTGTAAATTTTGATACTGAGAACATATACCGGATATAAACATAAAAATACTTTAAAGCTTCGCATCTGGTGCTTACACTAAGGTAGAATAGAAACAGATATTTTGCATGGAGAGAAATCGGGGTAGGAACTCGATTGTGGATGCGGCAACTTCAGGTGTCTTACTTGGGACGGGATATGATTGAAGTTAATACGAATTTACTTCAAGACCCATATAATGTAGGTACGTTAGATGCGCTTGTGGTGGCGCCACCGTTTGACACATTTCCCATAATGCATTGTAGGATTGAAATGGCTCTTTTTACTCGTATAATACCTTAGCTTACAGTTAACGAAGAGTTTTACGTTCACCCTGTAGTAGGAGCTGCCACTATGATGGACTGTATAGGGTGTTAATCAATAAAGAGACGTTATCAAACTATCAGGTAAACAGAGCGAGTAAGCAGGCCAAGGCGTTTTGAGTCATCTTTTCTATCTAAAAAAAAGCTTTGAGAAACTTCGTTTGGTCCATCGACGTTTTGCACGATGATATACAGAGAGGATGTATTGGTGGTATAGAAATAATACGAAAATCTAGATAAGATGTGTGATAGATCCTTTAAGGATTCTATGGAGAGAGTCAATCTATTCAGTCGTACTTGATGATATTCAATACGAAGCATTTCTCGTAATTACGTAATTCATTGGAGTTTTAACGCAAGAGGGACAAGAAAAACTTTTTGAACAAGGTATACTTGTTTATAAGAAATCTTGATTTATTAAGGATGACTGATAAGGGGTATTTATGTAATTTGTTCGTTTGTATTGCCTTTAGGATACGATAGGTACATATGTATATAAGGGATGATAGTCTTTTTAAGAGATGATGGAAATGGTCTACGTTCCTTTTTCAAGGGGTAAATGCATTCTGACGTGAGTCGCATCGCGCTGAGGATTTTTACAAATTTTACTGCTATACGGTCCCGTTTTCATTTGACGACAGAATGAAACGTGACTGCGAATACAGGGTAGTTTGGATTTTAAAGCGCTGGACTAGTTCTCATGGATATTCTGATCGCGATCGGAAAACAAGAAACTCATAAAATTTTTAATGCTTTGAATCTCAGTTTTAGATCGTCCCTTAGGTTACAAAGGGGTACAAGGTCAATAAAAAAAAAGGTAATTGCCTTATCAAAACTTCGATCATTTTATCTTCGATCACGACTCCTACCAGTGCGTATCTTCGTAGGAGTTTATATCCTCACAAGGTGTTGAGTTCGATCGGTTTTTTTTTTTATAGAATGTACTATTCAGTATTTTCAGATATAAATAGATTATAGGATGGCACGAGAGTACGATTATTGATTTTGGAAAAAACTATATTCAATCTTTTCAGCAATTCTGTGTCAAGAGTCCTTCTTTGGATTGGGTATCTGATGAAAAATTATCGAAAATTCATTTGCAAAAGGTCATGGGTCAATCTTTAAGGTTATGTATGCTCTGGTCGAATTTAAATTAGTATATATATATATATCAAGAATAAGAACTTTATTCAGTGCTACGTCAATACACGAAACTCTCCAAATTAATAGATTTTCATCTTGACCCTTTCACTCGACCTTTTCATCCCTTCGTACCAGCATCCCTCTCCCACTAATCACTAATTTGAACTACACAGGATGAACACTGAGGCATCGGCGCTTTGGATCGTTCAAACGAAATTACTGTTTTACGATCGTAAGCAGTATAATTGAAAGACATCTTTTTTCTACCCTTAATTCGTCTGTCAATTCACCAAAATTCTATGTCGCGCGCTAAGCAATCCTTAAAAAGTATATACTTCTGTTCCTCCCCTAAAAGAGTCATGCTAGATTCCTTCCTTTAGCAAAAGATCCATAAATTTGTAACTCCATAAAAAAAATTGTAATTGCTGCTTAGAATTATTTTTAGCTGATATCTCAAAAACGGCTGAGTTCTTTTAACCCTTTAAGGGATACTGTTTCGGTGGGCGCACAGTAAGCGCAATAGTCCTCTAATAAAAAAAAAAAAAAATACAATAAATCAAAGAATTCTCTTTCAAAATCAAACAACCCTTAAGAGACTATCTCGAGTTTCTATAGGAATAAATATTCTCTTACGACTGATGCATCATCCCTTGCCAACGTAAATATCAACCCCGTGAACCCCTTGAAACTCGCAAAAGTCGCCAAGAACGAAAGAGCCTGATACGTCAAGATTCTCCGTTACGTAAGTTAACCGAATCCTTTTCCCTTGAATAACCAATAAATAGTCCCACGACTGAAAACATTAGGTATTCCGTATCCCCTAAGAATTACGTGGCCTCATCGAATCCTTTTCAACCCCATAAAAATAACCCATGAAGGATCCTGTCGACGTATCAGAAATTCAACCAGCAACCAAGATAGATAACGTAGCCACTAGTCACATGGTATAGCACAAGCTTCCAATCTTGAAGTTGCGGTTACGTAAGCTCGAAACAGTTTCGCACGATATTTCACCTTCGGAACGAACCCAGCTATACTTGTTACATTTGTACGTATATAATATAACAATCCCAGCATATGTAGTTTTGACCAGATAGTTTAGACAGGTCAAAAAAATATTTCAAATTCCACAGCTGAAATAAAAATTACATACATTCTTTTTTTAGCTGCCTGTACCATATAGCACGACTAGCTTGTCGGCTTCTTTTTCTTTCATCTTTTCCTGTTTGGCTCAACTGCTCTGCTCGCTATTCATTGGCTTGCGGTAGGTCAAGGATGCAATTTGGACCGGATTCGTTTATACGAGTTTTATCGTTTGCCAAGGGTCCCGTGAAACACGCTCATCAGCGATAGACCTTTACGTCACTGAGATTACCTTATTTTTATTAGTCTTGAGAATGCGAATGGGATATAATTAACGAAAAAATAGAGACTTACTGTTATCGGATCTTTTCTTTTTATTGCGGTTGTATATAACCATAGACTGATATCATCGAGTCCAGTTATCATTTTAATTAATGGCGAGCGTGTAACTGTGGTTAAGAATATGAATGCAGGATACCTAGTTATAACCCGATAAATCGATCTTTATAATTATTTGCAAATTCTAATGTGATCCGTTAATTAGTCTACTTCGGTAACTACTTCAAGAGTACAAATCCCCCAGATGCAAAAAGTTCTCAGTGAATTCGCAATTGGCCTGTACTTATAACCGATAAACGTTTTATATAAAATATATGCGAATATTTATAGCGATAAATCGAGAAAAAAAAATTACCTACCAAATTTTCAGCAAATTTTTTTTTAATCAATACAGTTTGTATGGTTAAAAATTTATATGAAAGCTTTCGATACTAATTCAGTTCATATAAATAGCTTCGATGAATTATTGAAATTCTTTTTTTTTTCACTCTTATGCAATTTCCTATACTTTACTTTGCCTGTCTTTCTCTGCCAATGAAATGTTTCGATATCGATCGCCTGTGGGAGGATATCACGCGATATTATTACTCCATTCTGTAATAATGACCATTCACTGGAATTGGTCGAACCAGAGAAATACTTGAAAGTTAAACTTTCCTGGATTTTCCGGAATTGACGTGCCACGTGCTTTCGTAATTTCGCCTCCATATTATCTTCTCTTTTACTCTTGAACGACTCACTCTGAAGGAATTCCAACCGTGCAATTGCAGCCGCTAAATGCATTTTCAAATGAAAAACAGACAGTTCACAGAGATGTTTGCAATTTTCTCATCTCGTCGCTTCATATGAAACTGCATTCGTTATTCGCAATTACGAATTTCAGTAAAATGAAAAAAAAAAGAAAAAAATATATATATTTTTTTCTCTACCTGATAACAAGTCCTCAAACTCGATCCATTATAATATTCTTCGTACTCCAGTATGCGTCGTGTGATTATCAACCTACATATCTCCTACATATTCTCGTAAGAGTGATACGACTGTAAATGGCTGTTTATATGAAAAGCAAATAATTATGTGCTTTCCGGAAAAAGAATTCTCCGAGGAAAAAGAAGTGTAGTCCCGGGTAACCTATACTTTGGTATCGATCGGACGAGCAGTATATTTTACTATTTTTCACGCAAGTTTTTTAACGGTTCGTTTTCTAATGAAATCGAAGTTCCTTATAAACAGTCGATAATAACGAGGTTAACCTTTCGGAACAGTCGTACAGTGGTAAATAAAATTTTGGATAGTCTACCAATTAACTATAATAAAATGCTTCAAGTATACCTATACGTATAATACCCAATGGTTTATGTACAGAATCAATGATATAAGAGAAAACACTGGCCCACGTACAGCCGATCAGGAACTCAAGTAACGTTAGTAGAAGTATACTAAAATGTATACATATAGGTACATATACATACAATATATATACAAACATATACGTAGCACTTGTGACTGTCAGTTTGCCTTATGATTATCCTACACACTTCGCGTAATTGAGTATTTTCTGTATTATATACGTAAAGCACTTCGCATAGAGTAACGAGCGACAGCGACACACAAGAATATATATGTGTATAAATTCGATCGATGAATTCTTGAAAAATGTTCAGGATATGAAATTACGTTTCTCTTTATAAATATTTCGATATATCAAGTATACGCACGGGCATTACGTTACACGAATTATCGACAAGTCTTCCAGAGCAACATTACCGAATGAAATTAAATTGCAATATGACTCACCATTGCGTAATGAAGTCCGTGCCTATGGTAAAAATTGGCGTGACAGTCCGATTGGCTTCTGTGCCGTTCAGGCTACTCTCAGTCCCGTTCGCCTCCATCGCCTTTGCTGCTGCTTCTAGTCCTTCTCCTCATCGACCTCCGCCTTCTTCTTCTCGGCGGTAGCGACCTACCCAGGCACGCTCCACCTTTACTTTGGTATCCAGTCACCTCGAGTACATTCTGCGAAGTTCGTAAAAAGTTTTTCTTTTTTTATTGGTCTGACCTGCGTGTTGGAAATAATGTTGTTGGTTTACATCGATAGGGAGAGCTTGTTAGGATGGATTCTAGAAATGTGATTGAACGGCGGGGCGGGATGGGAAATTTAATTGCAGTGACTTATGCATAATTAATATATAGAACGAGATATTGTGACTTTTTTAATTATATGGTCAATTATGGCAACTAGTAACGTTTGAACATGACGAATTGTGGGGTTATTTTTTTTTTCAAGTTTTTACAATTAAAATCGTTAATTAATTCCTGATATATTTACTCGGGCGGGGAATATTCTCTAGGGAATTTGATTTTTGTGATTTTTATAGATTTGAATATTTTTCAATTTAGGGGATGGTAGAGATTTTTAAAATTTTTGTACTATATTAATTGTTTTAATGATTTTGTTTTTAGATACAAATTTATCATAGTTCCTTATTCATGCAGTGTATCCTTGTTGAATTTGAATTTGACCCCTAACAGTTGAAATTGCTTAGGGTTGGCACTAAAAGTCATCAGTCAACATTATTTTGGTACCATTAATGTTCTCTAACTTTTCCATACCTATGAGAAGTAATATTGAAAAGTCGAAAAAAAGGGGGTGCAAAAAATCGAGGGATGGAAAAAAGCATATAATAAGAAAGTAAGAAGATCTTTGTTATTTGACTTTCGTTCAAGTGTCTTCATCGCGAAGCTACTGAGAATGATTAAACGTTCAGGATGATTTCGAGGTAACAGAAAAATTTTTGAAAAAGGTCAAAAAAACTTCACAGTACTTATTATTGGCATTTCAAAACTATCGCAATAAACCACCCCAAAGTTAACCAGGCATTAAATACCCGTGAGATAGGGAAGACAAATTGCGTGATTTACGTACATTTTCCCAGGATCAAATATCCAAATGTTTAAATTCTAATAATAGATCAGATTAAACCCTAAAGACTATACTGACAAATATATCCCTTCTATAAAAAAATTGTAACCTCCAATTATTCGTCTGATTGCTAGTATTTAATTAAAATATGAAATTTTATTTCAAATAATTCTAAGTAAAAAGAAGTAACATTAATTCTACATTAGTATACATATTACAGCCGGGCGTGTAAATATTTAACATGCAGAAACTATAAAACGAATGTAAAATGGATATTGACAGATTCATCTTAAAATGAACGCCGTACTATAAAAACGCGAAGCGCAGCGACATTAGCCTAAAAGCTCTTGAGGACACCTCTTAAAATTCAATCCGTCGCTTCGTTAAACATTCTATTACCGTATCTCAGTACTATAGTCATTTGACAACATCTTTACCCTCCCAATGTTCCCATACAATTTTTTTGTGTTCCCACAAAAAATATTACGAGATAAGTATTTAACGTGCTCGAGAGCATCGTAAGGGGTTTCTTTGTCAGGAGCAGCTCGTAAAAACATTATGGAACCATTCAGTAAGCATATCACATTCCGAAAACCAACAGTGTTCGTTATCATTTTCATATCAATTTTATCATTCATATGTTTTTACATGCAATACGAATTGACTACATAACTATCATATGTTATATAATCTATAAAAGAGAGATTGTAAAAGGTGATGTAGATCGTTTTCCATATTTTTGAATAAAAACAAACATAGAATCGAAAACAAATAGTAAATGCGAATGCATGCACGACAGTCCTGATACCCAGCTTTGCTTTTTCATGATTCTGGATTTTTGAAAGCTTTTTCGAAATAATTTTTTTAGTCAGTCTATACTCCTTTCCCTTTTTTATTTTTCTCTTTATTTACCTCCTTTCCACACGATGGCTTCTCTTTTGAATTTTCGGACCGCGTTCAATTCAACTATTTTCGTTGATTCGTGTAATTTAATCGTAACTCGACGTCACGGTGATAACACACGTCAAAATTTGGTTGGTATATTTTAATCTTTTGAAAAGGAAATTTAGATGTTTTTTTTTTAATTATTCTTTGAAACGCAATTTCAATATTATTTTGATGCCTATCACATATGATAACCAAGAAATTTAAGCTATATTTCCAAACGACAAGTGCATCGTGCAATTACTGGCGATCGATTTTTTCGCTATTGTCAAACGACTACCCTCTATTTCCGATTCATTTCCCCTTTTTGCATTCACTTGAAAAACTCTCGGAAACTAAAATCCCATGCAACAAATACCAACGAATCGTACCGCAGCTTCGATGTCGTTCGTCTTCGTTATTTTTTATAGAAAAAAAGGCGATATTATTCAAAGTCACTTTGACTGATTATTCCTTTCTTCTGGAATTTTTACAAAAACCCAAACTCATTTAACTTGAAAATTTAACCAATAGTTTGTCGATCACGATTCAACATAAGAATAACAAAAAAGAATATACCTAAACTGCCTGTGGAAGCTTTGAAAAAGGTTGGTTGAACAAAACAATCACAATTAAACATACAAGAATAACAAAAACGAATATACCTAACCTGCCTGTGGAAACATGGATCAGGGTTGGTTGAAAAAAACAATCAGAATTAAGCATACAAAATTAACATGAAAGAGAGGCGAACAATAAAGACCAAAACAATTATTAAAGCTATCGAGTGATCGATAAAACATTTACAAGATACACGTGGAACAATGATATCCCGTATACAACAGTTAAAAATTATTAATTATTTTTATTAATTTCGCCTGTCACTGATTCCTATTATCAAGTTTCTACTAGGAGTTAAATCTAAAGCAAAGATAACAGCAAACCACTGTTAAGGTATTATCCAATTCACAAAGTCATCCATCACTTCACCTTAAATTACCCCATAAGCGAGTAACTTGAAAGTCATTAGTGTTTCCTGTCTTGACATTAAGGAGCCATATCCACTATCATGATAACACCCTTTACTACTCACCCTGTATACCTAAACCCTAAACTTCAGCGAGCCTACAGAAGTTTCGTTTATGCTTGATTCAAGATTTGGTCCTGATCGACAGTTATCGAGGATCAGCAATATAGTAGGGAGAAGTGTGTCTGATTGCGAACGAGCGTTTCTACTGACTGCGTAAGGTTAATGTTCCATCACGTCGAAGGAAGGAAAAAAAGAAAATCCAACTATCCGATTTTGTGCTTTTTTGTACCAACGGTCAATTGAGCTGTGTTTTTGTTCGTTAGTTCGGCAGAGCTTGAAGGATTTGACTTTTGTTTTTATCTATGAAACGAATAAAAACATTTCGTATGACGAGATATATCATTCGGCAGGATTCAATTTTCTTTTTTAATATCCAACGATATTTCGAAATTTCGATGAAAGCGATAAATATTTTATTGACAATGCACGGCGCATCGAGGATTAAAAACGAAAATCGTGTCCATTATGTATGTACATAAAAATGATATAGAAATATTTTTTCAATAGAATACAAAATTCCCTTTTCTCTTGCAAAAAAAAAATCATTCCTCGTGTACATACACGAAACTTCGCCATAATTGCTTGGCGATTAAAGTTTCACGTTGACGTGGAACTTCGTCAAAGAAATAATCGATAACCTTGCATTTTATACCTTGAAAATAACTTCATCGCTCGCAACGGTACGTACGAGGCAATAATAAATATTGACATTTATAACTAGCAAATTAGACAGTCAACAATAATTTTTTTTTCACCCATGTCAATTAATTCTCTCAGAAGGGAATCCGCTCTTGAATAAATGCCGAATGTTACAGTTTATTAGTATTTTCCACGCCAATAATACAAGAACAGTTCCAATACTACGTCCCTGGGCGTTAATTATTAAAGCTGGAGGCTACCTACCCCATCGTTCTAACTAAGTTTGTGGCTACGTCAAGAGATTCCCATAAACTCAGGCCTAACTTGGAATTTCCAGACTCCCCCCCCTCCCCCCTCCCCTCACCATTTACTCCCAGTCCAATTACAAATAATTTGATGTACCTACCGGCGCGAGATCTTTTTATTCCCTCTCTTGAAGGGAAGCTGCTGTATTCGAAATTTATTCGATTTGCCTACTCGAATGACGAATATGCCAATTGCGCAGCAATGCAATTGCTTCGATACATGTATATAGTATATATATATATATACACATAACTTTACTGACAAATTGGTACCTTTCAGTAAAGTATATATCCGATAAAGTACACTTAAAATTTTGTAATGAACGTTCACAAGATATCATAACAGGGTTATACATTATTTGCGTATATGATGTGATAAATTGAAAAATCAATAAATCCTCGCCAATTTATTTATGCACGCGAAGGTCTCCCATCCACTAAAGTAATATCAAGTGCACCGATCGATACAGTGTATATATATATAATTTACACAGCACCTACTTCCTTTAATCGGATGACGATCACTGAAAATCAAAGAGACTCGAGCGGAATAACAATTAACACTTAATTCAAAGCGATTCACGATACTCGAGGAAATCTCGTTGGTTATAAAAAATAAAAATATTCCATCTTAAATATCGAATGCAAATTTTTCGGTAAGTATAACTGAAGGAAAAAAATCAATAAATAAAATAATCAAAGTTCTTCTATCACCTTGAAGATCAATAGCGATTCAGGATAACGATATCAGAAATCAATATAATAGTCAGTGCTCCTAGCGAATCCTATAAAGAACAGTTATCATTATTTATTGAATCGATTAATACCTAATCAGTCAATTCGAATAATTTTACTGACACACATATAGAGCCGAATATGTTCTTACTGAAACTGAACTCGATTGAAATTGCGATCCTGGTTTTGTCCGTAAAATTGGATTTAACTGTTTCGGGGGTGTTAGGGAGTGGGTGGAGTGTGGGGGATTTTCTCGTCATTCACCTGATCCGTTATTAACTAACCGTTCTTTATGTTACACAGAACTTTCATCTTGGTTAACTTACCGCCACAAACGGATCACAGACAAAATCCTCTTAGGATTTGCCATTTTCTCACTCACCCCTATACAATTTTTTATTTACAATTGTCAGAGGGATTTCACCTCCGATATCCTCTTGAAGTTCGAAGTAAACGTACTTTGCAAATATCCCTGTGGTTCAATTAAGAAGTTCTGAACCATCCACTTTCGGTCTTTTATAAAGTCTGTTATACGGTTAAACGTCTTTGTTACACGAGACTTTGTTACATTAGTGGTTTTAGTAATAAAAAAAAATTTTGGATCTTTTATGTAAAAATTCAACAATTTTTATACCTTCCGAGCTCTTAATATCTTTTCTGTTATATAACATGACATTCAACACTTACAATTAATGGAACTGGGGGTCGAAACAAATAAACGTACTTGGGCTGGATATTGTAGCTTATGTGGATAAGGCAGATGGAAATTGGTTACACGTATTTTGTTTTGGTTTATTATGAAACTCCATGTAAAAATTGCCCGTTATAAATGAAAGTTAAAATAAGAACACAAGGCCAGCTAATAATCGATGTGGTTCCATCGAAACCGTCATACAGGAATAGTTTTTGGTACGTACCGACCAAAGCATATGCAGAGGTCCTTTCGATAACAAAAAATGTAATCCATCTTAGGTGCTCGCGCGTCACCAGCAAAGAAATGAAAAATGACAAGAGCATTAACCGAAGCCACTACGAAAGATGGTTAGAGAGGTTAAGAACCCGAAAGGTAGTAGGGGAGTTATAAATTGTTTTCCCTATGCAATGTCCAGTCGCTTTTCATAACCACTAAGAGCCTCCGTCTTTCTTACTAATTTTCTCCAAAAATACCGTTTTCAACGGCGTGAATGAAGCGTCGCAAAAGCCAATTCGCCATTCACTCCCTAAGGCGTTGACTAATTACGCAAATGTCTAGGCAAACACGTGCTTCGCCATTGCTGACAAGTAATTTATTATCACTAAGAAAAATTTGACACGTGAATTAAAGTTTACGTAAGAAGTGAAGAAGGATAACAAAAACTGAATTGAAAATCAAAAATGTAAATATTTTTTTTTCAAATTCAGTTAAATTTTTTAAATCAAAAATTTTTATTTTACAATATATTTTTGTTTTATTGTCACTCCCGTAAGGTCATTTTTTTTGGTATCTATCGCGAGTGCGATTATCTTTATCTATCAACCCCTGCGGATACGACCCCCCCCCCCCACCCACCCCCCCGCCGAACATCGTCTACCTTCTGCGGACACTTCCGGCCCCTAAGCACAGCTTCCTTCCATCAGACTGAAGTTTCCTGTCCGCGTTTCTATTGTTGACTTTTATCGTCCTGCTGCGAATTCTCATTTCCTTGGTAGCCGAGGATACGAATTTCAATCAATTATGGAAAATCGTGAAAGGTCCTTCTGGCGCGACCCTGAAGATAGAAAAAATCGTTTTGACCCCTGTTGTCAAGACGGGTCCTAACTGCTTGACCCGACCGTGATGATTGTCTTCAGGTGATCAAACCCATCCCAATTCTAATATCATGTGACATACGCTTTAGAATCTTTCAGGAATGCACTACAGATCGAATTTTATTATTCAGACAGGAAACAGCAATTTTTTAAGATTTATTTATATGGACAGTATTTTAAAGAAAAATACTGCACTGCTCATTAACATTGAGCCATAGGCGAGCTATTAAATGAGATATTCGTGCTGGTTACTCCTTCCAATGCAAAGTTGATTACCTACTGTTCACGCAGACTGGCGTGTGAGAATTCTTATCCAGTGCTTCACGAAATATTTTATACCTTATAAAATCTAGGCAGAAATATTATTTTTCTAAACGTTTTATGTCACCCGGACAATATGGAACATACGTGAGAAATAACATAAGGCGTATAAATATGACTATTAAATATTAGTCATGTATTTTGACGATATTCAATTTTTTAAATACAATTTTCTCTTTGTTTTCTGATACAAATTTAATAATCTTATCGAAACTGTTTTTCTTATATTCAACGTAACATGTGGCAGAGTTACCTTTTTTACCGCGTCAAGTTTTCCTGTTGTCTAACTTATATTAAAATGGAACAACGTTTTTCATTTTTACGGCCAATTTCGGTATCGATCGTTTATCCAATTTTGAATTGGAGCAAAAGCAACGGGTAGATAATTAATTGTTGTACTACAACGGTACGTACAACATTGAACCACAACTCGTCCCAGTTCAACTATCTCATCAGGTTGGTTGACTGTGCAAATACGGAAGACTGATACTGTGCAAAATAATAGAAATGTTTCATGCACTGCACGAATGTTAATGGCGTCCTTGTTAGATGGAGGCAGAGAGTACCGAACTTTAGTAATATTAGCCAAGGGATGAAAACGGTATCTAATATTATTTACTCTTATCAGAAACATTTATCACGGGCTCTAAACTTTTTTTAAATCATACAATTTTGCTATGGTATAAGCAGGTTAATAATTTTGCATTCTAATTATAGTCCCTAGGGGTTGAATTCGCGGCATGATAAATCAGAGGGGTAAGTGATAATTATTGGGAGTGACGTAGCTGCTGACTTGATTTATCATTTCGACACCGGAGTCTCGGGGTTGGTTGTGAGAATCAAATGACACATCAGTCATGTCACACTTGAGTTCTCGATCATTTGCATACTGATCTTTTTTTTCATCAGTGTAAGATTTGGAGTCTGATCGTTGCCGAGTTTGGGGAAGGATGTTATCTTGCATAGGGATTTCGATGAATTATAATGAGTGGAGAGACGCAGAAGAATTTTTTTTTAATTTTTGTAAGAATTTTGTTTACCTTAGGGTGGCAATTGAGAATTCAAGCCTTCGTCGAGCTCGATGAATTTTAAACTGTTAAGAGAAACTTTTAGGTTTACATTTCAGCGTGTTAATACGATTTACGCGCACACGACTACACGAAAATTTTATGAGGACAGCAAAAAATTATTATTGATAATCGTCACTTTGTAATTTAGTAAATCAAGTGAAAATGTATATCGGAGAAAAATAACCAATAACAAGTTATAGTAAAATAACGTAACGAAATACATTAAAAACCAACAGGCCAATAATATCGATACACTTTTCTATGATCATCGTGTAAAAAAAAACAAGAATAATTATTCCATAGTACAAAATCTCTTCGGTTCAAATTTCAATATTTTTTTTCTAAACTGACAAAGTTCTCAAAACAGCCTCAAAATAAAATCGTTACTAAAGACATTGAATTTTCTCTTACTGATCCGCCGTGTCTGACTTGTACAGTGTTTTTGTAAAAAATAAAAATGCCATAGCGCGACGTAGTGAAAGAAAGATGAAAGTAAAAATTAGTAGGGTGAATTGATACGTAATTAAAGAAAAAAAAAGTAAATCAAACAAAATTTAATCGACGGATCAATTTAATCGAAGAATCGCGTAAGGTGGTTCCGACATGCTTATAGTTCTTTCAGGCTCACTAGACGAATTCGTTGACAGACACGCGGCGGCGAGGATTGAAGTGAGCGCCGAGAGCGTCGCGACGACGTTCCCGTCGTTCCCGTTCTTCAAGCGCATGCGCACTGTAGGAAGGTTTGACGCGAAGCATAACGTTCCCTTGGTATTATTAGACCAGCGATTTCTTTGATATAAAGAAAAA
This sequence comes from Calameuta pallipes, assembly GCA_030142375.1. Taxonomy (NCBI): domain Eukaryota; kingdom Metazoa; phylum Arthropoda; class Insecta; order Hymenoptera; family Cephidae; genus Calameuta; species Calameuta pallipes. The sequence continues at coordinate 1,126,481 of JARQSW010000040.1, forward strand.
TGGAAAAAAATCTATTGTTCATTGTCGACTGTCTTGAATTTTTTACCAGAAATTTCACAAAAAATACTTGATGCTATTTATACACATTGCCAGACACCTTTAAACACTAGACGTCTTCAATTTGCGACCTTCGTGACGTAAGCCTCTTAAATTTCCTACCTATTCCGAGCTTTTATCCAGTGGAACAATCTGCAACTGTAATCATTCCTATCAGAGAAAGGATTGTAAACCTAGAAAACTGTCGCAGAATTAAATACGTGCTAAACTTAACGTCAAAGCGAAGAATGAATTGTCTATTGGCGTCACGAGGATCGAGATTCTTATCTTTGAAGAATTAAATGACGTCAAGTTATATTTCGCTAAAGGTCAAGAGAATGTAGATCGTTGTCCTCAGTCACTTATCAGTATAGATACCAATCTAGATTTACGTATACCATATGGTTTTCAACGTATTAAAAAAAAATGAGGTAGAGATAAAAACATCTATATCAATAACCAATGCTGGGAATATGTCATTCTTAAACACTTTTCGAAAAACAAAGTGCCATTTTAGGCCCCGAGCATGCAGTGATAAGACCAATAAAAAATCCTAACGAACAAAGCTCAGAACCGTGGCCTTCACAATCGCGAACGAGAAGTCAGCGTATCATTTTTATAAATGCCATTTTTTTCTACCATTGCTAAAACCTATCAGAATTTATAAAGCTGCGTGGGATGCGAAGGGAACTCCAGGTTTTTTTTTAGATTCCAGCACATAAGATATTCTGTCCTCATGCTGCCAGGTAAATAGTGCAGAAAACAGAGAGCAAGCGAAAGAGAATGAACTAGAAAATCGGAATCCCTTCAGCAATTAAGAAACTGGGGTCCTCGCCGGAGCTGGTTCGGCTGATCCGTGGGGGCCAGAAACTGTATCCAGGGGACAATCAGGTGGAAACTGCATCACTGCACTGCAAAATCTATAGAATTTGCACAATGTGGCGAAAACGAACGCGAGAACTACACTATGGAGAATTTTCTGTACCGTATAGGCAATACAGCCAGAAAAACTATTAACAGATAACGCGGGAGTGCGACCTAGCTCGAGGTACCTCGTCGGTGTCCCAAGACAGACTGTTTTGACAATAGCCAAAATAGCCATTTTCTGTAACAAATCATTCCGATTGGTCAAAATCCCTTTAATCGATAACTATTATTTATTTCCTCAAGACGTTCGTTTAAATTATATTGAGAGCATCTTATGGCATATCGGTAACGTGACGAATCGGGAAATCTTCCACGAGCGCTTACCTAGGGCATAGGGCGAAAGCAGGGTCGAACATCAACTCGGGTCAGGGGGTTCCTCCCCTGCCCTTAACAGTACCACAGCTCCACCGTCTCCAGCTCATTGCCTCTCTTGAACGGGGCGCCGGTATCGCACCCGAAATCCTGCACGTCCTTGAAGACGTCTCGTCAATTAAATAAACAGGATCTTGGGGAGCATTGGCGTAATCGTACTAATCTGTTCAAGAGTGAAATTTCTGAACAGGGTGGCGACTCGAAGGGGATCAGAAAGGTTGAAAATTATCCGAAACTATAGCTGGAGTCGTTTGTGACCGTGAATTGAAAAATCACGTCACAATACGTTACTTGATCTTTGTAATGATTTTAGAGCTACTCTCAGAGATAAATGTAAATCATAACTATTTCCACGCTTTTTTTCGACATAGGTCACCGAGATTGTTTTTAAGGCTCTAACTCTATACGGTCACGTTTTTGAAGATAGGTGCGAGTGTATAAGTTTTGAGGGGTAGAATATTTTTATACAAGTCTCATGCCTGCATACGTCGTGCCCAAAGTCCCCGTGGAAAAGAACATTGTTTTTTTTAACACTAAAAAAATCTAATAATCAATTTCTCAATCGATACCAATCGTGATTCCACATGCGAAATTGATATTTGAAAGTGTGCAGCCGTGTCCGGGCACTTTATCGAATTCATTTGATTGAAAACAGTTTATCTAAGATTATTTTATCGAATGCACGTTTAACCGCCATTTGATCGAAGCGGACAGTTGATCGAAAGGGAAATTTGATCGAAGAGGACAATTTTAGTTCGAAAGGGACATCTGAATGAAAATGTCATAATTCAGTTATTACGTTAGGTTAGGTTAGGTCAGGTCAGAAGTCCATTCGATCAAATGTCCCTTTCGAACAAGTATCCATTTGGCAAAATTTGGCAAAAAACGGTTCGGTAATGTGACTTTTCGATCAACTGTTTTCGATATAGTCCCTTCGATAAACTGTCCGTAAACCATGTGCAGCATGGACTAAGTTGAAGTAAGTTTGTTTAGTACGATTAGAATGCAGTATTGAGGGAATGAAATTTTTTTCTAATGGTTCACAGGTCAAAGGACTAAAACGGAAACGACTTTCTTGTATAATCGAACAGTTCCGGAACCCATTGGCGGAGAACGAACTACTCTTCGAAGTGCGTTCCTGGTTAACTAAGCAGTCGCCGTCTACTGGAAAGCTTGTAGGTTGGTGACTACGACGGGATGAAAAGAAGAAGGAGTTGGCGGAGGCCTTCATCATCCTCCGCTAATATTTACTCGTGCGAACACAAAGGGAGTCGCTACTGTGACCAAAGGCCTCAGCCACGCCTCTGATAAAAATGTCTCGAAGCTGCTAAAACGACCGTACATACGTATAGATACATAGTAAACCTTTAAGCATAGAATAATTACCTTTAATGATTGATTGTTCAAATAATTATTTTGATTAAAATTGACGATGCACATCGTGTGCATAGTGTTATAATGAAAAAACATAAACTTACATCTAAATCCCGTTCGTTAACCATAGTTAAACCATATGACGATGCAAAAATGAATATGGTATCGTTATCATAGTTTTATTATCGTTAACTTTTCTCTGAAGTTAGTTACCAGTGAAGTTTTAAATATCGTTAGCATCCGGGATGCAGAAAACGAATAAAATAGATTGCTGCCCGAACCGTTGGCCGTGAAGCTGGTTCGTCAGGTTGCTGGAATCCTGGTAGGCTTGTTGGTTGCTTGGCCATGTCTACCAGAGAGGCCTAAAGCTTTGAAACAAGCCTGTAATGAAATTACGAAGCTTCCAGCGTCCACGTTGCCGCTATAGCTATCAGTTCTGACGAAGCCAGAGGCAAAGCGTGCCTTTGGTTAGGAACCTATTATAATTCATGGTCGTAGAATCCAATAATTTTTGACCAATTATTAAAAAAAATTTTGAACTTTAGAAAATGGCAGAGCGAAAGGAACAACTAACGTGGATGCTGTAATTTTTTTGTGAAGTACTACTGGCCTACGACTCCGTTCGGGCTTTTCGTCCTGAGACTGGATCGTAGGCCAGAGGAACTGACATGACTTGGCCTTCAGTGTGTCCAGTCGCGACTTACTTCTTTTTTTAACATTTGTATTTCTAGAGCAGATTTAGCCTCTTCTTGCTCATCGCGTAATATTAAAACGATTTATTACTTAATAATTCTACTTCGTAATTGTTCTCGGTCACCAGTTGCTCGCAGTGCTTCATCATTTAACAAGAAGAGTTGGACACGAGTGTCTTTTATGGGAATCCGGATATAAATTTCTTTACATTCTATTGAAACTTAGTTCGTCCATCCGGATGAAGGTAAAATGCAGGGTTTTCAGGTTTTGCTTTCACGGTTTTTTTTTAATTAACTTTTGTTCAAACAAATTGCTAATATCTCTTTTCGAGTCCATCCATGAAATCAAGATGTGACATTTTTACACTTTTAGCTAATCGTCAAGTAAATATATTTTATTTGACCCAACCAGCTTTCAAATGAACATGCGAGTCCTTCCTGTGCCGTGGTGCTACAGGCCTGTAGACTTCGAAGTATCCGCAACAATGGAAACCAGGCACGTTTGGTCTTCGCTGCTGTCACGTTGACTCTATGCTTTTGCTTTTAAATCTTTTTCTCCTTTGTATATTTTGCTTCTGTTATTGCTATTCTAGAAAAACAAGTGAAAGACACAAAAGCAGATTTTTTTTCTATGAACTTATATTATCATTTCATATAAAATTTATACGAATATATCGCTGGAACTTAGATTCCACGAATTTTCTTTTCCTTTATATCTCTAAAAGTAAAGATATATAGAAAAATTCCAAAGGATCGCCATTGTAGTTGCTCCGGGCATTTCTTGATATCGCCGTGGACACCGTAGATGATTGTAGCGTCGCGACGCCATCGCGCCCCAAGGCATCCCATTCAAAGGGCCTGACTCTGTCGACAAATCTTAAGGAAACGTGAACACCTCGCGAGAATACTGTCAAAAGCGAGGGGGTTGCTTTTATGACGGTTTTCTCCTTCTTTACTAAGAAAGCGAAGACATCACGTAGGTTATACAAATGAATGCAGTAGCCATACATAACACATTCAAGCGTATATTGCAGGTAATATTTATTTTGCTTTTCTAGAAAGTATTGGATTTCATAATTTATTTTCATTTTATAATGTCCTTTCGAAATTTTTACATGCACCGTGGTGATAAAACGCATGTGCGACAATACATTTTGCAGCATACGAGGAAAGTACATAAAATTCATATGTAGCAGCGAAAGGGTTAATTTGTATTACGTGTTAATAAAGCATTGCAAATGAAGTCAGATACCTTCGGGCACAGAGAATTTGGGTAAATAATCGAAAAATAATGGTCACGCAGTGAAAATCCCTCTGTGTCGAACGAATGAAAAAATTTTCATGAACATTTCTGCAATTTTAAATTTCAAAGTTGAATTAATATAGTATATAACAAATGCCTGTGTTCGTCGAATTACATTACAATGCTGTTTGATAATCTGATAGCTGAAGGCATTAAGAAACAGTGAATAAATAAAGAAATCAAAATGATCCAGCCTCATTGATCATTACTGGAGAGAAAAAAATGGAAGATAATGAAAGAAGAGCAGTAAGAGTGTGGGTTGCCTTCGGAATCTCTTTTAATGAGAAAACAAGCCTACGCGCTGTCACTGCCTGGAGCACTTTTTACTCGGCAAGAGAAGTACACTTGTGAAATTCTTTTCGTGGATTGTGAGGAACAAAAACCGCGAGAAAAGTGGTGCACTGGAAAATCTAACAGCACTCTTAATTTGCAAATTTTGTTATTTCATATTTCCCGCGCGCAGAGAAGTTCGCATTAGGGTAGCGTATCATGTTACACAAAGAATGTGTACCTGTGTTTAACGTAAAAAAACTGTATTTTTATTTTTAGGACGACCAGACGCAAGATCATGGTGCTCTTTGAATTTCTAGAAATTGGGGGAAAAAATCTGAAAAAATCTCATTTTACTAGACTTTGTTCAAGCCTGACATAGTTTGCAGTACGTTATAAATAAAGTGTACAGGTACAAGTAGACTTGAGGTATGTGTGCTCACTATGATAATATACTCACAGTGCCATCTATGGATAAGTTTTGGATGGGATACCTTTAGGCGTAATGACGTAAGTGGATTCTTCATTATGCAAACCAATCAAGAGTGAAGTTAGTCGAGGCGTCCGATATGAATCTTTGAATTATACTAGACAGACATGCGCGGTTGGTCTAGGACAAAAGACAGCAGCGCTGTAGTAGAGCACTGAATAAATCCAGTGTCCCATTGATCAATCACTTTATTTCAAGACCGAAATTAGTTTCTATCAATAATTTAAATTCTATCTATAATTAATCAACATTTCGGAATCTAGAATGATGAATATTTTTCGATACTAAAAAGCCTGCTTTGCAATTAATCATTCTCTATTTTTTGACGATAGTCAACCAACAGTTCTCTCAGTTAGCCTACTTTTCAAACTGTACCGTCGCACTCGTCGAGTGACGACACCAACAGCCAATCACAGTGCGAATAAATCGGCAGCATTGCTACAATCGACACCGATAAAATTTAACATGACTTTTTGGAAAAAAAACGAAAGGAAGGAGGAAATTAATAATGGAAGAGCATACCGTTAGCATCCTATTCAGTTTTTTGAATAAGCTTGCCATAGATTTTCAAGTTTAAGTTTTGGCAAAATTTCCAAAAGGAAATGCATTTGTCGCGAATGCTTATAAAATTTTCAAAAATTTCATACAGACCTTTTTGTTTTAAACTTACAACTCGATAAGTGGAAATTCGTGAGAATTGATATCCAATTCCAAAGCGCATACCATTTATCCAAAGAAGCTCAGGTAACCTCATTAAGTCAACCAACTCATTAAATAGCTTCAACGTCACCTCGTTAAATCCGTGTAATTATTCATCTCGAAGCCATGATGCATTGTTCCGATCTACTGGGATTTCCATTGTTTTTGGCATGCCGAAGCTGCGTTTTCGTTAAAGATTTTACTACTCGCTTGCATTAACAAAAAGACCTAGTAACCCACAGTAAGTTTAGAAAGTATTAAACGTTTTATGAAAACCTGGTATAACCGTACAATGTGAAAATTTAAAGATATTTTTTGTTTTGAATATTACCTTTGAGATATGTACCTTTGATACCATTTATTATTTCTGATATTTTATTTGAGTCATTTACAGATTCGAAATTTCTCTTTACGCTGCATTAACTGCAATATTATGTATTTTGAAAAAAAGTTTTTTTTTTACTAACACTTGATTCAGCACTATCTATTGATACTTTGGGTAAGTTTGCTACGTAATCCTCCGGATATGGTACTTTTGAAGTTACGCCTAGTAATAAGAAGGATCCAAAGGGGTATAGCTATCCTATCGGTTGAGTTTCCAATATCGAGGTTTGTGGGTCGTGAGCAAACTCTATCTTGGAAGCCTACAGGAAGGACATGCAACCTACCTCAATTACATGCAAATCCTGACAAGTTAAACCGAAAACCTCAACACGGTCTGGATCTTCCTGTTCGCATTGGATACAGATGATTCTGATGTCATTGGTAAACAATTTAATTTGAAGGGAGATAATAATCTTTCAAGTATTCAAAAATTAAAGAATAAACACAGAATTTTTTCAAATCGAAATTCAATCAAATGGACATTTCTTAATTATATTTTTTGTTAATTTTTTTTAACTTCCAGTTGTTTCTTTTTACACATAATTTAATTGATAGTGTTATCTTATCTTTGACTAGCTCGAATAATCAAGTAACTGAGAACCTTCAATTATTGATGGATTGGATGAGTACCTCTTGTATCAGACATAATGATTGAGAATTTGAGTTCTCAAAGAGAAAGAGAAAGAGAGGGAGAGGGAGAGGGAGAGAGAGATAGCGAATAACACTATAGTATACAAGATCCAATTGACAAGTTCAAATGCGGGGCAATTGTAATAGACTGAATGGAGCCATGTGTCAGAATTTAAATAGAACGAAAGAAGCACAGAGGAGACGAAGTGTCAGAAGTTTGAGGTCCGAAGACGAAGTCGTGCGGATGTAGAACGTAAAAGTGATACCGATTGGAAAAAAGCGAGTGTAAGTAAATTGATCAAAAATATAAAAACTAACCAAAAGTCATAATAGATTGCAGAAAATATCAAACGAGACTATTGCTTCTCACAAGCCAATAATTTTGTTCAATCAATTTAGTAACAATATCTAATAAGCGTATTTTTAAATGACATGATAAACTTGAATGTTTTATAACGTCATTGTCGAATAATTCAATTGTTACCGATCAACCGTAGACAGATCGCATTTAATCACTTGAATTTAAAGCGATGCTGTATTTCGATAAAGTTAATTACAAGTCAAGACTGTTCCATCATAATTACGGCTTAACAAAGACACATCTTGATAACGGATTCTTTCCAGATATTTATGGAATTATAATCTTTCAGCGTCGCTACTCTCACGGCGATGTTCCTCGAATCAGCAGCAGAAACCGAACGATAAAACGAGGTAGTAAAATTAACGTGAACCGTATGTTATAATTATTTTTCAAATTATATTATCGAAGTGCTACATTGCAATTGCATTGCTTATATTGAGTTAAAGTGTTTTTCTCAACGTAGCAAAGTGATATTCCTCGCTGTGAAAAAGTGACCAACTGCACTTAAAATGCATCGACGCATCCTCAGTGCAACGATATTTCTGCTCGCTTTTGTAATCATCGAGAACGAGGCAAAAATGCCGGATAATATTCCCGCTTTTGATTTGCTACATCCAAAAGACAATTGGAATGATTCCGTCTCTTATCGACTTCCGGCTGAAATTGTACCGCATCACTATAATCTTCAGGTTGACGTTAGAATGGACGAAAAGGATTTCAACTTTGCCGGCACTGTTGATATTTCAGTGAACGTTAACGTACCGGTGAAAAAGATCGTTTTACATGCCGATTCTCTGGTTATTCTTGAAAGTGCAACCAGAATCGTTGAAGAAAGTGGTAACAGTTCACTGGTGATTATTAGCCAGACATACGAGACCGTGCCACAGTTTTATATAATTAACCTAGCCGAGAATCTTCGATTAGGAAATTACACAATTTCTTTGTCGTTCAGTGGGGATATTCTTGAAAACTGGATCGGACTGTATAGGACCAGTTACGGACCAAGTCGGTCGAAGTATGCATCATTGATTACTGAACAATGAAACACAGTTGAAATTTTTATGGAAATTGATTTTTTATTATAGTTGGATGGCGATTACGCAATTTGCTACTACGCATGCGCGACGTGCTTTTCCGTGCTTCGATGAACCAGGATTTAAAGCAACTTTTGATATTTCTATTATACATGAATATTATCGATTTGCTTGGTCCAACACGCGCGCCACCCAGACTCTTGGAAAGTACGTAATAGTCGACAGATTCTTCAAATTGAAAAAAAACAATAACGATTTTGAATTGACTTTAATAATTTTAAAATTTTTTACACAGCTCGGGCAGATTAATTACTTACTTCGCTCGAACGCCAAGAATGCCAACTTACCTCGTGGCATTTGCTGTTACCAGATTTGATGGGCAGCCAGCAAGACCTGGTTATGCAGTATCCACCATTGCTCGTCCAGAAGCAATGACCTCGGCTGAGTATTCAATTGTGAAAGGGGAGCAGCAATACAGAGCTATTCAAAATTGGACGGGACAGCCAGATTTTCTTGATAAAATCGAACAGTTGGCTGCGCCGGATTTTTTGTACTCTGGCATGGAAAATTGGGGATTGATTACTTACAGGGAATCGGCATTGCTGCAAATTGATGGAGTTACCAGCTCGAGAGATCTACAAACCATAACCAATATTATGTCCCATGAGTATTCTCATGTGTGGTTTGGCAATATGGTCACCCCATCTTGGTGGGAGTATGTCTGGCTGAGCGAGGGCTTTGCTACTTACTTTGAATACTTTGGTAGTTCTCTGGTACATACTGATTGGAGACTCATGGAACAGTATGTCGTAGATGTGGTACATTCCGCTTTGAACTCTGATTCTGTAACCAGCACAAGAGCTATGAATGGCCAAGGAATTGGTAGTCCTTCGACTATTGCTCAATCACTCGATATCATTTCTTATCATAAAGGTTAAAATATATTCATATTAAGTGTCAGTAAATTAATTTTGCACTTATCGATATTCATTCAATTTTAGCCGGCTCAGTTATCCGGATGCTGTCTCATATAATCGGCGAGGAAGCTTTTCGTACTGGACTTCAGAATTACTTGAAAACAATGTATTTTTAACTTGCATATTAGAATAATGTTTCTCAAAATATTAATCATTTTTCATATCACTTTCAGGGCATTGCAAGCGGCTACTCCATCCGACCTTTACCCACGGTTGCAAGCTGAAGCTGATATCAGCGGAATCTTACAGACACACGTTACTGTAGAAAACGTGATGAACACCTGGGCCAATCAACCTGGATATCCGTTAATCACTGTAACCAGAAATTATTCGAATACAGTAACGGAAGTTTCTCAGGAACGCTTTTACTTGGATGCTGATTTAAGTACAGTGAATCCGGATGAATTTCGTTGGTGGGTGCCCGTGAATTACGGCACTGAAAATTCACTATCGAATTTCAACGTCACCAATGCCATCGACTGGATACGGCCTCAAGATAAAAGCATAATAATTAGCGGATTTAACAGTAGCGGCTGGGTGATCTTCAATGTTCAACAAGTTGGATATTATCGTGTCAATTATGACACGACTAACTGGCATCTCTTAATTAATTATCTTAGGACTAATAATTACGACGTTATCCCACCTATAAACAGGGCATCCCTGATAGACGATGCATTCAATTTAGCAAGAGCTGGTTATATTGATTATTCGATAGCGCTAAATCTTACTAAATATTTACATCTGGAGACTGATTACATTCCGTGGGTAGCAGCAAGCAATTCTTTTAAATTCCTCGACAGACGACTTCACAGGCAACAGATATATCCCGTCTACCAGGTACATAAAAGAAATACAGTACAAAAACGTGTTATCTTATTTTAATCGCAACTTTTTTTTTGCAGAAATATATTAACAGTCTGGTCAAGGATTTTGGAAATTCTCTCAGTTTTAATGAGGGATTATTTGATCTTCATCTTACCAAGCTCTTACGAAATTTAATATTAACCTGGTCGTGTAATACTAACGACGAAGACTGCTTGCATAACGCGCAACGTCTTTTTGATATTTGGATAGAAGATCCTGCTTCCACGTATAAAAATATATATTTTTTGTCAGTCTAATTCTAATCGTAATTATCGTATTTATTAATTTACTTTACAGAATTACGCCCGACCTTAAAAGTTTTGTCTACTGTTCGGGCTTACGCAGTGCTTCCCAAAAGACATGGGAAATTGTTTGGCACCGATATATTAATACTGATTTAGCTAATGAACAAAATTTGTTACTTTCCAGTCTTGGTTGTACAGCTGATCCTACTTTAATCGAAAGGTATATATACATAGATATTTTTTAATTGAGAATAGAATTTCTGTAATTTGTAAATGGTGATTAAATATTTTATTTTATACAGATATTTGAACATATCAATCGATCCGGGGAGTCCTATTCGTTTTCATAACAGAAATACGATGTTCAGTACTATACTGAAAAGCAATGTTGATAATTGGAGCGTGGTTAATCAATTTGTAAAAAATAATGCAGAGAGAATTATTGATACGTGAGTGACTTATTGTATCATACTAGGAATTAACAGTTTCAGTTTCTATATACTCTTATCTTATGTGCAATTTTCAGCTGTGGAATTTCTAGATTGTTAACTATGTTGAGCTCATTAGGAAACACCATAGTAAGCAGAGAACAGCTTAATGAGGTAAAGATGAAGTATTTAATTATTTAATTTTCACTGTGATAATCGAATACGTTTATTCGCCTGGTTGTTTCAGTTTCAAAATACTCTGAGTGACTTCAATGAAAATTATTTTACTGTGGATGTTAATGTCGATGATATTATAGCACGTGCTGAACAAACTTTATCCTGGATTGATACGTATGTACCTGGTATTGTAATTTGGCTCGAAGAAAATATTGAAAAATCAAGTTCGACCGCCATTACTGTAAATATTTTCACAATTGCGACAGTCCTCCTTATAACGATTGTAAAAATGTTCATTGATGATCTCAATAAATTTTAATATAATCTAATCGTATATCTAAATACAACTGTGTAAGTATTAATATATGTCAGCCATTAATAATATTATTAAGAACAGTTCATTCATGATGGATATAGACCTTTTTGTGATGCATTCCAATCGATCGATTTGCCTGTGACATTCGTAGTACAGCTTCTCTCTTTTTTTTAATTTGATAAATCGATAAATTAGAGTTCATAGGTATCAATATACAAATTGAAATAAATTGCTGAACGACTAGACGTGAACTATATGTTAGTGAAGACTAAATGCGAAGATATTTTTATACAATGTAGAAAAATAATCAAAATCAATTAATGAACAAGACTGGAGCATAAGTATATTAATTATAGCAAGACAGCATGAAGCGTATAATAAAAATTGAAATTTTTAATACGATAAAGGATATATTAAAATTTGGAAAAAGTATTCATTTAATTTTGAAATAATTGTTAATTTAACTTATTAAAAATCCCTTTAATTGATTGCAAATAGTTAATAGATCGATCATCATAAATCATCACTGTAATTATCAGGGATTAGGAGCGTCCTGATAAAATATAAATTATTGAGCATGATTATATGTACATTTTCAGAATATTCAGGAAACTCATGACATTGGTAAATATTGGTAAAATATTAAGAAAGAAGCATTGGTAAAATATTAAGAAAGATAGATAGGAGAAATATCTCATCGAACGCAGTTAATCATTCGTCCACCTCGGTTCGTTGAAAATAAAAATTTTAAAACCTATTCTTCTACCAGGAGATACCGCAATCTCAAGACACAAATAAAATATTTTTATCACCAGCAAGTATATCTAGAGTACCTGTGTGAAGAAACCATTACTTGTGCTCAGTATGTCAAGTGGGACTTGAAATAATAGATCTTCAAGTAAAATGCATCGAATTGAAATAACTGTTTTTCTTCTATCACTATCATTCGGACTAATAGTTGCTAACAATTTTCCACAATATCAAGATCCAGAAATCGTAAAAGAACTTCAAGATAGACTAGAACGCTCATTGACCTATCGACTTCCCACCAACGTCGTACCGGATGCTTACGATCTGAAAATATACACAAAAATTGCAATTGGCAATTTTACTTATCAGGGAGAAGTAAAAATTCAGCTGAGAGTGCTCTCAAGTACAAATATCATCACGGTCCATAAAGATGACTTGACGATCCTCGAAGAACAGACAACTGTTTATTCCACTGTGAATCAGTCAAACAATTTTTATACGATATCAGCCCAAGATTACGATCTGGAGACACAATTTTACACAATCAGACTCCAGGAATTTTTGAAACCAGGCAATTACGTCCTGGAAATTTTCTTTGTTGGGGAAGTTAATGATGGCTTGTTTGGATTCTACAGAAGTTCTTATACCGTTAACGGAGTTACAAGGTAAGTCTACATGATCAATGGTAATAATGATTTTTTAATACTTTTATTATAACATATATTGAATTATCGTAACAACATTTCATTCATATTTAATTATTAGATGGATTGGATTGACACAATTTTCACCGACACACGCACGTCGTGCTTTTCCATGCATGGACGAGCCACACCTTAAGGCAATTTTCACTATTCATATTGGTTATTATGATAATCAAACAGTAACAAGTAACATGCCATCATTAAGAACGACTATAAAGTACGTATTAAGGAAGCTAATATTGTTTTATTAATAATCAAATATATTATTCCTAACAATTTCCTTATCACTAGATCAAATTACTATTTGACTACTATGAGAGACACGCCTGTCATGTCAACTTATTTAGTCGGATGGATAGTGCACGATTTTACTAATACAGAATCTGCCGATTCAAATGTCAGAATGTGGTCACACGATGATACCAGTGCATACAGAAATTATGCATTGAACGAAGGTCACTTGATTTATACCGCACTCGAGAAGTGGATGAACTTTACGAACCCAATTGCCAAACTGGATCAATTTGCAATTCCCGATTTTAATTTTAACGCCATGGAAAATTGGGGATTGATCACTTTTAGGGAATCTGTTGTATTGTTTTTTAATCAATCGACACCAACAAGACATATACATACTGGCCTTACAGTGATGGCGCACGAATATGCTCACAAGTGGTTTGGAAATTTGGTTACGCCTCATTTTTGGGACGTTGCTTGGTTGAAAGAAGGATTCGCTTCATATTTTCAATATTTCGTTGTATCATTGGTACATCCTGATTGGCGGATGATGGAATTATTTGTCGTTGATATTCTTCAACCGGTTTTACTTCAAGATTCTGATTCACACACAAGAACAATGAATGGACAAGGTGTTGGAGATGTTCAGTCAATTATGGGTACCCTTGATTTTGTATCTTACAGAAAAGGTATATTAATTCGTTGAACTTAATTAGTAGGTAGACAATTTAATTGTGATTAACACAATTTTACCTCCGTACAGCTGCATCTGTAATACGTATGCTCTCGTGCAGTATAGGAGAAGATGCTTTCCATGCTGGATTACAAAGTTACCTGAAAGACTTGTACGTTACGTAATTTTGTACTGTTATCTAATCAGTTGGATTTTTTTGTAGATTTGATGTTATCATTATTTTCTTTCTTATCAAAGAGCTTTCTCAGCGGCTACTCCGTCAGACGTTTACTCGCATTTACAAAATTCCTCAGATTCCTATGGAGTTTTGCAGACACATATCGAGGTTGAGAGAGTTATGGATACTTGGACGAATCAACCGGGTTTTCCATTGATTACAATTCTCAGGAATTATACGACTGAGACACTGGTGGCTTATCAGGAAAGATTTTATAACAATCGTTCCTCTTCCACTGCTGATCCTCATGCGTACAGATGGTGGATACCAGTTAATTTCGCGATGGAGTCATCGACTGAAAAATTTTCTCAAAATAATTTTACTGATTGGCTAAGAGGGGAAGACGATGGTATTATATTTAATTATATCACATCCAACGAATGGATAATTTTTAACATACAACAATTTGGATATTATCGTGTTAATTATGACCAAACTAATTGGTATATGTTAATCGAATATTTGAAGTCAGTCGATTTTGAAAAAATACCACCAATTAACAGGGCTGGTTTATTGGACGATGCTTTCAATTTAGCCAGAGCTGGATATATTGACTATGCGATTCCTTTGGATTTGTCAGAATATCTTATACAGGAAACTGATCATGTTCCATGGGTTGCTGCTAGAAATTCTTTTAATTTTTTGAATTCGATTCTTTCTGCAAAACCTGCGGTTCAGGCTGCGTTACAGGTAATATAGAAAATTGTGCCATTTTTTTGTAATTTTTTAACAGTTTTCTCTTTTTTTATAGGATCATGTTAATAGTTTACTTATGCATGAGTATCATACTCTGGGTTTTCAAGAAAGATTTTCTGACGAACATCTGACGAAATTGCATCGAAATCTGATACTGTCGATGGCTTGCTCTATGAATAACGAACATTGCGTGAGAAATGCTATTTCATTGTTTCAAACGTGGATTTCGAATCCGGCAATAACGTAAGAATTCACTGTTTATCTTATATTGTGCAATATTACAATACTAACAATAAAAGTACATAAATGTGCATTGTTCACAGAATAACACCCGACTTGAAAAGTTTCGTCTATTGCATTGGAATTCGTACTGGAAGTGAGGATGATTGGAATAAAACATGGAAACGATTTTTGGAAACTAATTTATTTACGGAATACGAATTAATATTGACTGCACTTGGATGTACAGAAAATCCTGTGCTGATAAAACGGTATTTTCAAAATTGCATTTGCTATGTTATAAATTTGCATATCAGTTTTGAAATTCAAATATTTTATTCTTTGTACAGCTATTTGAATTTCACGATTATTCCGGAATCTAAAATTCGAAGACAATACAGAGTTTCAGCAGTGAATGCCGTTGTAAACGGTAATCAAAAAAATCATGAGACTATCTTAGATTTTATTGACGATAACATACACAGCATTGTGGAGTCGTGAGTATTTAAAAACTTTTATCGGTAGATCTAGTTTAAGTCCGCCGGCTGTACTGATTTGCACGTATGTCTTGATCGTGATAAGACAATATCACAGATCTGCTTCTGGTGCAGCACGTTACGAAACATTTCTCAAGACATTCTTAATTATCTTACCATTTTTTTCAGACGCGGTTACAGTTTTCTTAGTAGCATGCTCAGTGCCATTGGAAAAAAAATATACACCGTGGAACAACTTGCAAAGGTAATAACAAGTAGAAATTGATATATCATATACTGGCATATATTAGAAATTTTGATATCGTCTTCAATATAAAAATACTATTTTTACCCTAGTTTCGAGATTTTTTAAAACGTCATAGCGATCATCTAGGAGATGCAATGGAGGCTGGACAGAAGTCTATAGGTGTTGCTGAAAATAATATAGCCTGGATTGAACATTATGCACCCAGTATTGCCGAATGGTTACCAGTCGCTGAATCATCAGGATCATCAAATTTTATAAAAAATAATGCTATAACGATAATATCTATAATTATTATAATTATGCCGTATAATCTGTAAGCAACCAAATTATAATGTTACAATATTTTTGAAAATCGAATTACAAGCGATACTACAATTTTAATGAATGACTACTTTTTCCCTTATTTATTCGATTCCAGCAGAGAGTCCAGAAAGAATTGTAGAGACAATGATGATCATTATAACTATCCATTGAACACAATTTCACAAACAAAAAATATATCTTTGATATACTTTTAAAAATATCTGAAGTAACTTTACCGAGTGAAGTAGCGATGAAATTGTATACGTCCTGTCCAAGAGGATCTACGCACGTATTTAAATAAATTCTGCTAATAATATACATTGATTGAAAATAATTCAAGAGAAAATTCAAAATACTGGTAATTAATTTATCAAAGGCTTATATCATAGGTTGACGAAGTATTAGAACATCTGGATAAAAATACTGTTTGTCACGACATTTCACTTTCACGCTCACAGAGACACTTTTTGTCTCTTCGTGAACTAAATATCTTTAGCATGACTGAGAATAAGACGGATAATGTGGCTTTTCTAGTGGCAGAAGTTAATTTATAATTAATTACATCCATTCATTTTATAGGGATTTAAAAACGAGATTAAATTTAATCTATATCAAAGATTAGTAATAAGAAAATAGTTATAATCCGCCTTAAATATGAAACACTGACTGATTTCTTTTTGATGGCCTTTCAGTCTCGGACATCACAAATACAACATTTTGCCTGGTAACGTGTCGTCGAATCACAAAAAAAAAGATCCAGTTAAATACGTATAAAATTCTTCCAGTGACATTGAAGTGCAAATTTCAAATGTATCAGTTTCATTAAATCTAGTGATCCGTGCATATGAATAGTGTAGTTTTTGGTGCATAAATTTTTTTTTAAAAGAACGACAATACCAAAAATTATAAAAACACTAAAAATCGACAAAAAATTATATATATTTTTTATTTATTGCAGACATGCATCAGTCGGGTTTTGCAATCGGGGTGCTCGCAACCCTGATTGTTCTCGCATCCGGGAATCCACTAGAATTCGAAAAGTTATCTACAAAAAAAGTGGACCTTCGTGATAATAGAATTTACAGATTGTCCGACAACGTTATACCAACGAATTACACCTTGAAACTCGTACCATACATATCTGACCAAAGTTTCGTTTTTACTGGTGAGGTCGAGATTGACTTCACAGTCACCAGTTTAACAAACGTTATAATTCTGCATGCACTTGACATCACAATAAACGAGAATAATACTGCATTATATTCAAAGGTTGTAAATAATAGTTTATCAATCCACGCTCAAAGTTATGATCCCATTAGAGAATTTTTCCTTATCACTTTGCAAAGTAATCTTCCTCCGGGAAGCTATAGTCTTTACTTGTCATACACTGGACACTTAAGAGATGACATGTTTGGATTTTATAGAAGTTACTACGATATCGGTACCGAGAGAAGGTATTGAAAATGAATATTTTTGAAGCATTCAACGCGACAATTAAATTTATATTTTTTCAAAATCTTTCAATAATTTTTATTCTAGGTGGCTCGCCACTACGCAGTTTCAGCCAACCTACGCGAGAAGAGCATTACCGTGCTTTGACGAACCCCGCTTTAAAACACCATTCGATATCTCAATAGCTCATTTCGCGAATCAAACTGTATCTTCGAACATGCCTGGTGAAGTTAATACCACTGTGGAGTAAGTTTTATTTCGATAAGTCAATGCATCAGGATTGAAGATTTTTTAGTATCCGTAGAGATATAAATATATTTATTCATTTTCAGTAATACGATTGGTGGCAGAATCTGGACCAAATTCCAGCAGACTCCTCTAATCTCGACATATTTATTAGCATTTATTGTCTCCGACTTCACAAGTAATACTAACATCCATTCAAACTTCAGCGTATGGTCGAGAAGTGCTGCTGTTAACGCTCGAAATTTTGCTCTCGTTTATGGCGAACAGCAATATTTGGCTCTTCAAAATTACTTGGGTGTTCCTGATCCTATTCCTAAGATTGATCAATTTGCCATTCCGGATTTCTCTGCTGGTGCTATGGAGAACTGGGGTATAATTACTTACAGGTAAACATCGGATAGACGTTACTTTATTAGTATCTTTATCACCATGATTTTTTTTTCGTATTATAGGGAAAGATTGCTACTTTGGTACGATGGCGTATCCACTTCTCGTGATCAGGAAAATGTTGCTACAGTCATGTCCCATGAGTTTGGTCATAATTGGTTTGGTAACCTAGTCAGTCCCCAATGGTGGGACTATTTATGGATGAACGAAGGCTTCGCTAGTTACTTTGAATATTTTGCGACCTCTTTGATCCACCCCGATTGGCGTTTGATGGAAAGATTCGTTGTTTATGCTCTACAACCAGTTTTACTAGTGGATTCATTGGAATCCTCTAGACCCATGACCAATTCAGTTGGTAGTTCAGCTTCCGTCCTTGGCAGTTTCGACAGGATTGCCTACAGCAAAGGTCAGCCATTTTTTAATATATTCAAAATCAAATTGTATCCCGAATGTCGAGTCTCATTTATTAAATTCATTACAGCTGCCTCCGTTCTTCGTATGTTGAATCATATTATGTCGGAACCTCTTTTCAATCAAGCTCTGACCAACTTCCTCAAAGAGAAGTATGTAATTTTACTGTATTTTTTTGTACTTTATATTACATGCGAATCCAATTTTCTTCAGGGCTCTGGGTGTAACAACACCAGAAAATCTATGGCGTCACATGCAAGCTGTTTCCGAGGCAAATAATCATGTACAAGCTCACACAAATATTGAAGACATTTTCAAGACCTGGGTCAATCAACCGGGATATCCGGTTCTGAATGTGGGAAGAAATTATTCTACAACCGTAGTGATACTCACGCAGAAGCGCTTTTTCCTTAATCCACGATCTCCAACTGCTGATCCAGATGCTCAAAGATGGTGGATACCCATAAACTTCGCTACACCAAACAATCCATGGCGATTCGACGTAACCAATTCCAGTGATTGGCTACGGCCTCAAGATGGGTCCCTCATTATTTCTGGTTTTGGACCAACCAATTGGGTCATCTTCAATACTCAACAAAGCGGATATTTCCGTGTTAATTATGATCCTATCAATTGGTACATGATAATTGACCAATTGAAGGGTGAAAACTACACCATAATTCCTCCAGTAAATCGTGCTTCTCTCATCGACGATTCATTGAACTTGGCTCGTGCTGGATATATTAATTACAGTCTTGCTCTCGATCTGACTACATACTTGAAGCAGGAATACGATTACGTACCTTGGTACGCTGCTTGGACCAACTTTGGTCATCTTAATAGAATGCTTGCTCGAAATAAAAATTACGCATTATGGGAAGCTTACATCAAAAAGCTCATTGAACCCAGTTATAAAAATTTGACTTGGACAGCTTCACCCGATGACGATCACGTGAGGCGATTACAACGTGGGCAGGTACTCAATTGGGCTTGCAATTTCGGAATTCAAGGTTGTCGTGATGAAGCTATTACTAGATTCAATAAGTGGATCAGTAATTCTACAAATACGTAAGTACTTTGTAGAAGGTATTTTTAATCTAAAAAAAAATGATGAACTAATCAGGATTCGTTGGTCCATTTTATTAGAATCTCTCCAGATGTAAAATCAGTGGCTTATTGTTGGGGAATCAATAATGCCGACCAAGCTACTTGGGATATTGTTTGGAATCGATTTTTGGAAAATGACATTTCCACTGAGGAAGTGCTTCTTCTTAACACGTTGGGTTGCAGCAAGGATCCAGCTATTCTTCAGAAGTATTACTAATTGCTTTCTTTTTATAATTTTTATTCGTACGGTCGTATGGTATTCAGTCATCTTTTTCTTCTCAGGTACCTAGAACTGTCTATCACTCCGGATTCTGGAATTCGCTCTCAGGACAGTGCTTCGGTTTTCAATTCTGTACTCAACGGTCCTAACGGCAATTTGGAAGTGGCTCTCAATTTCATTGAAACTAATTTCACCGCAATTTCCGAATTGTACGTATAGTCTACATTGACAAAATAATAAAATATTTTTTGAATTTTTGAATTCACAAGACGATATGATATTTTAGTTACGGTGGACTGAATCCTGTCGCCAATATGCTTACCGCCATTGGCAATAGAATTACCACTGAGGATCAACTGATGCAGGTAAAATCTTATGAGAGGCATAGTAATTAATTATTTTTATTTTTTGAAAATTCTTCAGTACACATATCTAACTTACTTTTTTTTCCAATTCCAGCTAAAGATATTCACGACTGCTAACAATTTTGGCGCAGCCCAAGCATCTATTGCTAGTACCATTCAGCTTGCTGAATCAAACATCAAATGGCTATCGGAAAATGCTGATAGTATTTTCAGGTGGCTCGAGGATCAAGATTTGCCAATAGTAGTTCCTCAAGGAAGCGATGCATCGCCATCGTTCTACATATCCAGCATGCTGATAACGCTTATGATCAGTTTAACAATAATTACAAATAATTTTATATAAGTTATGAAATCACTCTAATCAGCATTATTTTTTCGACGTTCCACATTGAGATGCATAATTTATCGTTTCAATAATATTGATTAAATCAGCCTCTGATTTCTTGAATGTTATGTACTGTAAAATGAAATGTGGAAATAAAATAAAATATGCTAACATAAATTTCAAGAGTGTCATAAAAAGAAAGCAGAGCAAGGTTTTTTTTCTAATCATAATTCGAAGATTACAGATTTTTTAATGGCACTAAATGTTATTTAATTTTTCGTTAAATATTTTATCATTACATAACTGTAAATATGAGAAACATTAGCGTTGGATTTGAAAAAATAAATCGGCCGACATTAAGTAAGATAAATCAACGTCAGATTTGTGTGATACGATGATCTTGCAAGAAAATGGATTAGATTAATTACTTTAAGGAATTAACGTATTACTAAAGTTTACAGATTTAGATAAGAATACTGCTGGAAAAAATTGTCGTCTGCGGTACACAGGACGGAGAAAAAGATCTAAAGATCAAGATTAGAAATTACTTCTAAGTTCATCTGCTGGTTAACAAGAGACAGCAAATTAGATGAATTCGTAAAATTTGATGAATATTAGTATATCAACAAAAGGTTAAGACTCAATTTTTAAAATTTCATTCATATAATGGACAATTACATTTATTTATTTTTCACTTTCTCTTTTAGATGCAATGAGCTTTCACATCGCCAGTTTAGTGCTGGCAACTTCATTACATCCGCATATGGCTGTAATCCAATTTGGCTGACATTTTTCAATCACGAAAACACCAACCACACCGAGTGCGATTTCAACAGCTGAAATTCGGTCTGAGTCGCACACTATTCGCTAGACACTATGGCCTAGTTGGCAGTGAATGCGAAAAATCCAAGACCAGAGATAGCTGGAGCCATAAATTAGATAATAAGATGCTAAAAATCCAAATACTTAAAATATGACTCGTTCCTATCGTCAATGTCAAAGAATTACACAATTTTTAAGAATAAAATACAACTGCAAAATAACTCGCTAAGCTATTATCAAACACATTATTTATAACGTCACTATCGGTATAGATATCTTAATGTACTTTATCAGGTGACTAGGACATAAGTGATACAGCTTTTCTTAAGCGCAGAAAATAAAGTAATAAAAGAATTTCCAAGACAAAGATCTAAGTAAACGTACCTCAGATTTATAATGATTTGTATGATTCATTATCGTACGAAAAGGTGTGGCAGACGTTATAAATTACATCATTTTACGTATACACTCCTTATAACATTCAATAAGCAACAAAAACAATGCCCAAAGGCCACACCCAATTATGTCTAATTAAGAAAAAAAAAAAATTTTTTTTTACCACCACGACATTTACTTCAAGTATCTAATGCTATGGTCTGATAAGATAATGTGCTATGCATGATAAGGTGTTTATGGATGCGGACTATGGCCACATACTTACCCATATATTCTAGTTCAAGTGAAGAATATGTGACAAAGTCTGCTAGTCCCCCGGTGTCGCATACCGGCTACCAAGGTACTACATAACTCTTTTGTTATTGCATCTTAATATCTCAATAAATCACATTGTTCGAGGAGTGACGTGCAAAGATATTAAGGTCTTTAAATCTCATAATAAAATTGTCTACAATTAATTATTAATTTCTGAACACAGATGAGCCGCACCGGATTTCTTCTCGTCGGTCTGTTGTTAGGTGTTGTAAACGGGACGCCTATTAACGTTAAAAGTGCTAAAACCAGCTCAAAGGGAATAAGTGCAAAGGCAACGACATGGGCTGATAATGATTATCGTTTACCAAGTAATACAGTTCCGATATCATATGACGTGAAATTAGTACCATACCTGGAAGAAAATATATTCACGTTCACCGGAAAAGTCAGCATTTTGGTTTCCGTTGTGAGTGCAACGAACTCTATTGTTCTACATGCTGACATGTTGAACATTACCAGTATCAGTGTTGTTAATTCGAATGGCACTGCTGTTAACGTCAATAGTACAACTTTGAATGAGAATTTAAACTTTTTCATCATTTCCTTCAATTCCTTATTGACTACTGGCAATTACACTGTTAGGATGACGTTCGATGGTAAGCTCGAGGATAACATGTATGGTTTCTATAGGAGCTACTACTATACGAATTCTGGAAAGAAAAGGTGAGAAAATTTTGAAATTTTTTTTATTTTGCACAAGATCATTTTTTCTATCCTGATCGTTTTACTGACGAGTGTATTTTTGAATTTTAGGTGGCTAGCTACTACTCAATTCGAGCCAGTTTACGCACGTAGAGCGTTTCCATGTTTCGATGAGCCTGCCCTGAAAGCATACTTTTCGATTAGTATTGCTCACCATGCCAATCAAAGTGCAGTATCGAACATGCCAAATATAACGCTCTCGGCAGCAGAGTTAGTATATCATTTTATTAGGTCGTGATGTTGGTTACTTTTTTTTATGAATTTTTAATTTTTTTTTCTTTCTCACAGCCCATCCATAGGCAATCGTGTCTGGAGCACTTTTGAAACCACGCCCTTGATGTCCACTTATCTTTTGGCTTTCGTTGTATCCGATTTCCAGCATATTTCCACAGCTAATGAAACCTTCAGAGTTTGGTCGCGCTCTAATGCATTGAATATAGCCAATTACTCTTTGGAAGTTGGTCTACGGGAATTAAATAGTATGTCTGCGTTTACTGGATATAGCTATTACAGAGCGCTTCCAAAAATGGACCAATTTGCCATTCCTGACTTTTCCGCTGGTGCTATGGAAAATTGGGGTCTGGTCACTTATAGGTAATATAATTAGGTAACGCGGCCTTTTATAAAATTTCTTTATTTATCTTAAACTTTCAGAGAACGTCTGCTGCTGTGGAAATCTGGTGTATCCTCCAGCAGAAATAAAC
Source organism: Calameuta pallipes (assembly GCA_030142375.1). Classification (NCBI taxonomy): domain Eukaryota; kingdom Metazoa; phylum Arthropoda; class Insecta; order Hymenoptera; family Cephidae; genus Calameuta; species Calameuta pallipes. The sequence goes on from JARQSW010000040.1 coordinate 1,150,079, forward strand.
AGAGCGTAGCTACTGTAGTGTCGCACGAGTTTGCCCACCAATGGTTTGGAAATTTGGTTAGTCCTCTATGGTGGAAATACCTTTGGTTGAACGAAGGATTTGCAACCTACTTCGAACTGTATACAACATCTTTGGTGGAGACTACTTGGAGACTCATGGACCAGTTTACATTGGAGAATTACCATACATCTTTTCTTACTGACAGTTTGGATTCTTCTCATCCAATTAATCAAAACGTCAGCACTCCTAGTGAAATTAATTCTATCTTCGACACAATTTCTTATCAGAAAGGTACGACAGCCACGGCATTGCAATTAGAAGGTAGCAGAGTGTGGTACATTTTCAATATTATTTTTTTACACATACGAAGTGATATGAAGAAATTTTTATTCGAACCACGTTCAAAATAATAATTGGATAATATATTGTTAGTTAACATCGACCTTGTCACGATTTTTCAGGTGGTTCTATAATACGTATGATGTCACACTTTTTGGGTCAAACTGTATTCCAGAAAGGATTGCAAATTTATCTAGCAAATATGTAAGATAACACATTTCTTCGTACGACTAGGTCAATTCAGGTCAATCCAAATAAGTTTTATTAATAAATTCCATTGATTATCCTATCAAGGGCTTTCGGTGCAGCTACCCCTGATGATCTTTGGAATGCTTTGGAATTAGCATCAAACAGTTCATCGTCAAGTCTTTTAGATGCCCAGTATAGGGTCAAAACAATTATGGATACATGGACCCAACAAAAGGGTTACCCCCTGATTACGATAACAAGAAATTATACATCCAGAACTCAGAGAATTTCTCAGGTAACAGAAGCACGCATGCGATAGATTTAATACCAACATGATAATTTTTGTTTAATTTCAGGAACGTTTTCTTCTGAAAAGTCGTGGTTCGTCCAATGATACTACGAAATACAGATGGTGGGTGCCAATTAATTTTGTTTCACAAAGCACCCTTGACTTTTCAAACACTTCTGCAAGCAATTGGATTTCCGATCAGGATGATAATAGTATTCTGATAAGCAACTTTCTGCCATCTGATTGGGTCATTTGTAACAAACAGCAGACAGGTAATGATAATGTTCATAAGCTTATTCGGCTATAATGATAACGTTATCTGCTAATTTAAGATTCTTTTACTGCGAATAACAATGAAAGAGTAAATTCCGTATTAGCTACGATTCTGATATCATTTTCTTTATCATTGTCTTCTTAGGCTATTATCGTGTGAACTACGATGACAGGAACTGGCAGTTGATTACGAATTATCTTCGTACAACCAATTATCAGAAGATTCATGTTTTAAATCGCGCACAACTTATAGACGACGCATTGAATTTAGCGCGGTCTGGTTATCTTAGATATGATATCGCTCTTAACTTGACTACATACTTATCACAGGAAGTTGATTACGTTCCATGGGCAGCAGCCTTTACGACCTTTGGATATCTTAACAGAATGTTGAGCAATTCAACGGGTTATGAAATCTTTAAGGTAAAATTACAGGATTGTAGGATTAAATTACCAACGTAATCTAAATGACTTTTATAACGCAGTCTAAACTTACAGTCTTACATCTCGAGTCTCGTTACTCCTTTGCACAGTCATTTAACCTACGAAGAATTAAATTCGGATGATCATGTAACAAAGTTCAATCGACTCAACGCACTTTCCTGGTCCTGTCAAATGGGTAATGCCGAATGCGTTAAAAAAGCTGAAAATATGTTGCTTCAGTACTATAGCAGTCCGGATCCAAATAATTATCTGTGAGTTATCTTACGTAAAGAGCAAGAGAAGGAGAAAAATGAAATATATTAATTATTACTTTTTTATAGCGTGCCTCCCGATCTAAAGGCTTGGGTTTATTGCGAAGGTCTAAGAAACCAGAATTCGTCTGTCTGGAAATTCATGTTGGACCGATATTATGCAACTGATTTATCTACCGAACAAACTTTGATTCTTTCCAGCTTAGGATGCAGTCTGAACGAACAAATTATTACCGAGTAAGAATGGAATTAAGAAAAAATCTCAATGTCAAAATTTCACAAAAACGAAAATTCTATTTTTTTTCCCAATTTCATACAGCTACCTCTTGCTCTCTATACGCGAGGATTCCGGAATTAGGTCTCAAGACACATACTACATATTCACTTCCGTTATTTCCGGAAGTATGTCAAATGTTGATGTCGCCTTCAACTTCCTCTCCAATAATTACACAGCTATATCTAACTTGTAAGTGAAAAAAAAAATTCATAATTGAATTTACTCATTCGTCACTCATTAACATTCTTTTGTACATGTTTAATGTATTTTACAGTTACGGCGGATTGAGCAATATTGGCAACATGTTGAACAGTCTTGGGCAAAGAATGGTCAGCGAGGAGCAAGTCACTAAGGTAAGTCTGTCTTTATAGGGATTATATATCTCTATCAAAATATCCATCAATGATACACTAATATATTTCCAACCAAGATTATATAGTTGGTTAAGTATTTATCATAACTATCTGTCCGTCTTGACTTAATGACAAATTTATCAATGAACGTGACATGTGTCTATCTTGATTCCAGCTTAAAGCCTTTGTTGCACAACACAACAATGACCTTGGCACTGCTGCTCCAGCAGCTAAACGGGCTATTGAGCTTGCGGAAGAAAATATCGCTTGGCTCAAAAATTATGAAACCAAAATTGCATCATGGCTGTATCATTGGCAGGCGAATCAAAGTAGTAGCGCCGCCACGTTTACGCTTAGCATTGTGGTTGCTGCTTTCAGTATTGCAGCATTTAGAATACTGTAAATTAAGAGTAAATATATGTATATATAACTTTATAGTAATTACTGTAAATATTGTTAGCACATCTGTTGTCATTAAATTGTATAAAAAAATGTTGACTAATTTTATTTTTAGTATTGCTTTCATTGCGTGCGTCTTTTCATTTAGGGAATTAATGTACGTGAGTATTAGGAATTTTGTTGATAAATTCTAGCACAATGGTTTTACTGCTACTAATTGTTTACTAATTAGGGACGATGCGATTGCCTGTATTAGTGCGATTGCCTATATTAGTGCGGTTGCATTGTAGTATATTAATTTTGTGTTTGAAAAATTATTGCAATCCGTACCAGATTACTCTATCGAGGTCTCAACAATGACCAGTATCGGGTCGTTCATAGTGCTTGGATTAATTTTTGCGGTGTATTCGTATATCCCAGTGAAATTCGATACTGTGTATTTAAATGACATGATATATCCGAAAAATTATAAATTACGATTCAATTTGATGGATGCTGATAATTGTGATTCGAGACCCTGTTACTATTCGGTTGAAGTTAATATTTCGTTATTCATAATGATTAGAACTAAATCGATTTTACTTCATTGCGAGAAAGATATCATGGTATATAAGAAAAAAACTCGGTAACGATTTTACAAAATAAAAAAAATTTTTTTGAATCATCATCCAATGATTTGCTTACGGAATCGTTTATTTTGTCTTACAAAGGTTATTGAAGCAATTGGGCAATGGCAAATTTGAAAATTTGATTATTCTCAAACAGCAGAAAATAACGCGAAATAATATCTCGACTTTGCAAATTGAAGTTGACATGTTCCAAGAGCTGCACGTCGCTAACTACTTACTGACGCTGTACTGCGCGAGAAAAATAGAAAATAATTACGGCATCTTTTATTCTGGATCAGCAGACAAAAATCATAGGTAAGAGAAATGATTATTAAAGAAAAAAAAATTCGTTTTCTCAATTATGGAACGAGCGAAGAGAAGAGATGATTTTTTTGATTAAAAAATTTTTCTAGAATCCTCGTGGCAACCTACATGCTTCCAACTTTTGCACGACGTGTATTTCCTTGCTTCGATGAACTAAAGTGGCGGTCGACTTTTGATATTGAAATAATTCATAATAAATCGTATCGAGCTATAGCCAATACTGCTTTGCGACATCGTAAAGCACTTTCTAATCAAGCTGACATATCAAAATTCACAAAAACTTCACCTATTAACCCATCTCAACTATTTTTTTCTGTCTTGTCTTACGTATCATTGAACAAAACGAATAAGAGGCCATTTAACATTTGGTACAGACCAAGTATACCTTTCAAAAATATTCAGTTGGTAGCGAAATACGCTGCAATATTTTTTAAGTTTATGACAACAGCAACTAAGATAACAAATATAACTGATGCAAAAATGGATATTATTATTGGCGATGGATTCCACACGTCACAATGGTACAGTACGACGGGTATAATATTATTCAGGTAAATAGTCAAAATAATTTATACAAAAACTTCTCCGCTATATTTGATTTCACTTATTTAATTTATAGCGAAAGAAATATTTTAATCGATTGCAACGAATCTTCGACCGTTAGTAAATTTCACGCTATATCAAATATTGCAAATGCTGTTGCCATTCAGTGGATTGGAGTTTTAATTCTTCCAAATCATTGGAATCAATTTTGGATATACAAAGCTATGGCTCGATACGTTTCGTATTTTTTGATTCATAAAATCGAACCATCATGGAGAATATATGATCAACAATTGGCACGCTCTTGTTTGACAGCTAGAAAGGGAAGAGAATATTCAGCAACATCACCTTTAAACTATTATTTATTTGATTCATATGAAAAAATCTATTTTCGCGAAGATCTCAGTGTCGTTGATCTAGGCGCAACTCTCATAAGGATGATGGACGAAACAATTGAATTTAGCGGTGTTCCTAAATTATTAAATATTCATTTGAAAAACTGGTACGTATTAGTTTTGGTGGTATAGGATGAATCGCCCAATCATCGGCCATGTACCGGTATTCATCAGTGTGTGCTTTGACTATAGTAAAATCTACAGTATTATAACACAACTGACGATTACTGGTACGTGGCCGATGACTGGGCCATCCACCTTAATTGGCACATTTTGTGTTAACGCATTTAAAGATTTTAATTCTAAAGGGTGAACACTAAGTATGGACCGACGATTGAAGCTTTTTTGGGTAACAGGACATCTTCCTATGCTTCGTTAATAGTAAACGATTGGATTAATAATCCTGGTATTCCTGTTATTCATATTTACGAACACGTGGATAAATCGAAAATATCTTTATTTCAGGTCAGTCCAATTTATTCAAAAGTAACAGCATTTTATATATTTTACATAATATTGTTACCTGACCTTCATATTTTAGGAGCCGTCCTATGTTTTGGGCACGTGGTCACGTTTATTGTACAAATGGTGGATTCCGCTAAAATGCTTTGAACAATCAAAAAATACGTATCAGTATTTTTGGATGGTTCCTACAGAATCAAAATACACCTTACCGATACGAATGAAATCCTGTCTTCTCAATACTACGATATTCGGTAAATAAGAAAATGAATTTAATGTTAAATCAAATTGATGATAAGCATAAACTGCTACTTCAGCCGTATATCGTTTTAATTATCCTGCTGTATGGTGGAAGTATATTTTCCAAGAATTGACGAAAAATCATCGTTTTATCAACGAAATGCAAAAAATGCGTATAATCGATGATTTGTTTCACATGATCGTCGCTAATCATCAACAGCCGTACTTACTCACTCACTTATTTGAGTATCTCGAAAACGAAGTTGATTATTTTCCATGGCTCGCCGCAGCAAAAATTTTCAAATTTCTTCGAACCATTCTCAAATTTGGAACAAGCGAGGAACGGAAGGAATTATTTCGGGTTTGTTATTTTGATTGATCGTGCATAACTAAATTAAATACTGTCAGATAGGATACTGTGTTTTTGTCAATGATTAATTGATGATATGATAATTTATGTAGATTGAAGTTTTGCGTATTATCAATAAAATGTGCAAAAAAATTGGATTCCGCTCAAACAAGAACGATAATTACATCACAAGGATACATCGAGGATTGATGATGGATATTTCGTGTTCCTTTCGATCTGAGGATTGTCTGAGAATCATGGAAAAGAAACTTCATTGTTACATAGCATCGCCTACTAAAAGGTCCGATATCGTAATGAAAAAATTTTTGTAATACAATGATTTTCCAATGACGCGTTATATTTTTAATGACTTTTGCAGATTTAATCATGACAGGGAAAACTTTACTAATTTATGCTTCTCTAACGCTGACATCCGGGAAAACATACTTTGCCAAGGCTTACGTCATGCCAATTATGAAACTTGGTTAAAAATTTTTGAAATATTAAATGATCCAAATATATTTCCAGCTACCAGATTGGTGATCGAACGATCCCTAGCGTGTACAGAAGACCCAATTGTTCTTGCCAGGTAAAATGAATATCTTTCACCTGTTAAATATTTAATCTATTCATAGAGATAAAAATGCATATATTTCAGATTTTTGAAAAAACTCTTTAACACTGAGCATCCAATAACGGAAAATCTTTCAGTGTTACTTCTTACGGCAGCAAAAATGAACGAAAAAAATGCCCAGACAATTTTAAAATACATTATCAGGAATTATCATGGATTCATTCAGAAGTATTACACGTGTATACAGATAACGAGTGCTTGAAAACTCTATTCACTAAAATTTGTATTTTTCAGAGTCGTCCCACACGAAATAGCAATAAGCATCTATAACATTCTCACGGAAGTTTACGATTATCATACAATAGATCAAGTGGTAAATAATTCACGAATATATATTAAAAGTAAAAAAAAATCAATATTACGTATACAAAATTCGTATTACAGTTTTTACCATTTCTGAAACACAACTCAGTATCCTTCGATTTTTCGCTGGTATTAAAGATGCAGGAAGTTGCGAGAACAAACCTGATAATAATCAATGAAATTCGACCAATTTTAGAAAAATGGTTTGACGAAAGACCAAAAATCGATTCACAATAAAAATATCAATGCCAAACAAAAATTATTTCCTACAAGTCACAGCAAACACGTAAGAGCGTCCCAGTACATCAATCATTATTGGTCTATTGATAGGCGTAGTAGGCCAACAAAGGTCAATCACTGATCCAATTCAAAACCTTTATAGGGATCTTACAATAAAATTAATTAATTGACTCATTAAAAATAAATAACACGTAATCGATCGACCTAAATATATTCAAGATCGCCAACACTAATACTCATGGTTTCCGGATGGAAGTCGCGTCTGTGTTCAGCTTCATGCCGACGGTTCGCAAACGTTTCAGTCTGCATCATCAGGGCTAGTTTCCTGAACTGATGAGGAACTGATACTGAAGCTCCCTGTTGTTAGGCAGTCTTAATATACCTATGATTGCTTATGCGGATCAATTCATCAGGCCGTTCACAAGTTGTTTAGTTGATCAGCTGATCAATTAAAGCTTCAGTATAGGAGCCTCCTAGCCTTGATGATGCAGACTGAAACGTTTCCGAAAAGTCGGTATGAATCTGAACACAGATGCGGCTTCCATCCGGAAACCATGAGTATTAATGATAATATTAGCTTCGAAAGCCTAAAATCTTATCACCAACACTACCGATACCATCAGAGGAAGGTCATTCGATTACCTCACCACACCTAGCTGTCAATAAGAACGAATAAAGAGACTAAAAAAAATTCCAATTGATTAGGAGATTATTGCTTCGATGTCGTCTCAATACTTTAACAATGTCTTATAAATTATGCGAACATCACATTACTTGCACATCGATAACCCACATCTGATTGACATCTTATCAGAAGATTAAACAGGGACTAAAACTTTTTCTTCTCACTGATATCTAATAGCCAGCAGTATCACAGAGTTTTATACGACTGATACTTTTTCAACAGAGGTTTCAATCGAATGATAATAGTTTCCTAGAGGCTTTTCATACACTCAGTCCATGTTCTGGTTAACTAAGGTATGTTTCTCTAACAGCTAGTCATAGTGTAACTAAGGCAGTGAATGATCACAATTTGATTCCCGAACATCAATTTGATTCAATCTATAAAAATAATGATCTACCATGTAAAGATCAATTAAGTTGTTTGGTTACATAAGAAATTTATTTAATTGTTTATAATTATTCATTAAATTCCTATAGATCAACCAGGATGGCGAGAATCTTAATTGGCCTACTCATCCTAACGACTCTACTGGCCGTGACAGTGTCCAGTCCAATTTCTCGCTCAGTATCAGCCATTACGGGAGATGGCATCGATTACCGTCTTCCAAATAATTCAATACCAATTTCCTATAAGGTCGCACTTATACCATATCTAGTCGCAGGAAACTTTACGTTCGATGGTGAAGTCAGCATAGATCTACAAGTTGTAGAAGCTACCTCGTCCCTTACGTTACATGCAAATGATCTGACGATCGACGAAAGTGCAACAAGCTTAACAGGAAATAACACTGTACAAACGATAAGTAATCACACATATGACACAACGAGACACTTTTTGATTATCAATACTGCAACTGTGCTCGCACCTGGAAATTATACGTTGAACATCAGATATATTGGTAATTTAAATAATGCCATGAAAGGATTCTACAGAAGCTCGTATATCAATGACAACGGGGAAACTGTGTACGT
>JARQSW010000041.1:0-23632 GCA_030142375.1 Calameuta pallipes
TCAGATTTTCAAAATTGTGCACAGTTTCACCGCAAATCTCAAACGTGCATCTTAGCTGATACACTCTGTATATATCACAAAAATGTTTCTAGTAACGCAATGAGGAAAACTAGTCGAAAATTTAATTTGGGTAAAAGCAACATTTTTTTTTTACTATTTCTCTGACATTTTTAGAAATTCCTCGTTGCGAACTTCAATTTCAAGATAGACCAGCAAAGCTTTTCAGAAAATATTAAACAACAGAAATTGCGGAGAATACCCACTACTTTCTCTCGCTCTCTCTTTCTCTCTACTTCTCTGAAATGGCAAAGTGGGTGCGCGAGAAAATTAAATTTCTCACCCAACAATAGCGTCTAGCACTCTACTTCCTAAGCATTGGCTATTCACCAGAAAGCTGAGAAGATACAAATGAAAACGCACCATAAATAATTTCAAAAAAAAATTGCATACTATACGATCTCGAAAATATTAATTTATCATACAACATACTATGTTATGCCATTATTATCACGTCGTCACGTAAATATAATTTTATCGAATCAACTATAAAAGATGATAAAAAAGTCCCTCCAAAAAAAAATACAAAAATTCAATTAATTAAATTCATCGCGGATTAAACGACCGTTTAAATGAAAATTAATTAATTCCCTGGACCGGTAATTAACCACCGTATGAATAGTCTATACTCCATTAGTCTTTTCATGAAAATTCAATGAATCACGCTTCTCCCCTCCACCCCAATATCACCACCCCTCGCTGTCATATGTCCCACGAGATATGACGAATGTAGTATGGCTAAAAAAATTTTGATTCCGACAATTTACAAAAATGTCAATATACCAAAATTTAATATTAATTATTCGAATAAGCACCTCGTGACTTTATTAATTATTATTTAAAAAATCATAATGAAAATTAAAAAAACGTCCGTAAAATTTTCATCGATAAACGTTCCAACTGAAATATTCCAAAATTCCCTCAAATTCCAAAAACAGCACGAAGGAACTTGGTTGCAGCACATTAAAAGCATTAAAGCGATCAGATCTTGAGAGAAGAGACGTTCTGTTTCTTTTTCTAAAAGTCAAAACTAAATGATACAAGAAGTCAGGGCCGTCATAATATTTTACAGATACGTTTTAGCTGGCTCCTATAAATATTTTTCCAAAGTCAAAAAAGTCCTGCATACCGATACCCCCATATGTTAAAAAAAAAATACTACATATACCTTACTTTCCGCAATGTTATTTTTTCGTAAAAAAATATCAGTTTCCCGAACACAAATAATTTTACGAACACGCGTGAGAAGTTAGTCACTTTCGAATGTAAATTTTATATAAAACCATTCGAGAATCTAATCGTACCGGAAAAACACTAGAGACTCGTAAGAGCCAATAGTCCCTCAACTGACTCTAGCAGTGAACAAAGTATTTTAGCCTCGAACGCAAAGACTATAGCAACACTTCAGTCTAATCCCTTTTCATAGCACTGAATCACGTAGTCCTTGTCTCGCGTGTTGCCTTGTCGTCGGACAGCAACAAAAACAACCGACGCACAACTCCGATATTCACGACGCGTCTGCGCTCTATTCTTTGTCTTTGTCCTTATTTCATTCTCGTCGACGCGAAACTACATCTATTTCTTTCCTATTATCCACCAGTCAACAATTCGTCCACGTAAGTTTTCCATCGCCCAGCTAAAACGGCTTCGCCGACGCCTCCTGCTGTCTCGTAGCCTCGGCAAAAGGGCGCGCGAGCTTGAATATTTGAAATTTTTTAAAAATTTCAAATTTCTTACATTTTTTTAAAAAAATCCATTTTGAACTTTTTTCCCACCAAATTTTTTTAACTACCAGTACATTTAATCTTGCGTGTACTTACTGATGAGTCGTGACGTTGAAGAATAGATGGGAAAATTGCGGCGCTGAATCTTCCGGTCCGTGCGGCGCCGGAAAGCTGGCAACGAGCATCACCGGTTTACGTGCAAAGTTGTGCTTGCTCTGTCGCAAAAAGGCAACGCTGTCGTTGGCTATCAAATCGGGATAATAATCCTTGCCGTATTCAAAGCCGTGCTTGATCTTCTTGCCGTTCATGTTGACGCTGTAGTTGTAGTAGCGCGAATTCATTATGAGGCCACCCCACTCCCTCCATCCCGGTGGTATATACGAGCCATTGTATTTGTTCAGATACTTGCCAAAGTAGCCTGAAACAAAAAAAAATGGTCGATTTACGACTTTGCCCTTATTATTATTATTCGCCGATAAAACAATACCATTGATAAATGGTTACTGATAAATATTTTTTATTCGAATAATAATGACCGAATGAAATTTTTTTTTTTTTTTTCACCTAGTCCATAAATCCAAAATTAATATCATTTTTGGGTTTTACGTAATTCTTTGATAAAGGCCACACTGGGAATATTCATTATTGAGATAAATCTTCGTAATCCTCCCCCCTTGAATAATTCATGCTGTTGGCGCATCAAATAATTAATTCAAAGAACGCACGTTAGAGGCCACCAGTGGTGCATCTCTTGACCTTACCTGTTCTTAATATCTTTCTTTGCCTTTCCGAAGGCCGACAAGTAAAAGATACGAAAAATCCTTGCATTTTGAATTTCTCGTCCTACGTGTATAATTAATAAATGACCAGGTAAAAATTTTTCTATGATAAGTATATATGTATATTTTTTGTTCAAAATTATTCACGCATCGTAGGAAATAATTCGAATGCACCTGTTGCAGTCGTGCGATTACCGTGAAAAAGAGGTAAACAAGGGAGGCACGTGTAATTAAAATGAAAAATAACGGAACGTCCAAGTGACGGCGGACATTTACGGTGGAAGGAGAGAAGAAATGTTCGCCGCCGACAAAGCCGCCACGAGCAAAAAGGAAGGACGAGACTGCACGTGATATCCTGGCGCCAGTCGGATGCTGCATGAAAAAAAAAAATGTACCTATAAAAGTACAAAAAAAATGGAACGAGAGGAGTACGGATGGAATAGCAGGAAAATATAGGTCAATGCAAAAGATGCAGATATGCAATTTCAATGACGGACGATCGAGATCGATGAATACTGGAAAATCTGGATTAATCGATATTATCGGATTATCGATCGGGGATGGTAACTTTTAATTTTATTGTGATTGAACAAAAAAAATCTTATTTATCATAATGACAAAAATTTTGCGTAATGGATTAAAAAAAAAATTTATCCAATCATTATAGTCAATATGACAGATAATACATGTGCAGTATCACGATTCTCCGAATTTCTTACGTCATCATCGGCATCCTGTCTTCGATATCATTTTCTACTTTCTGCTACGTAATCTGTTTATAATGGCGGCTCCACATGACTGGCTCCAGTCGGGTCGAACGTAGTTTATGTAGCAAGTCAAGAGGATTTTAGGTCAAATACATAAGAAACGGAGTCGCAATCCCAGAATTCCGTTCGGTCGAGTCCGTGTATATGAAGTGGATAAAATTTGGTGAAAATTTCGAAAATTATTTTCAAAATTCGTCCATAGTCGCGATATTACTCGATAATTAATTTCGCTCTTTCGCAGCAGCCGGAGTTGAGCCGCGAAAATCGCCAAGAGGCCTCTTTTTTTTCAAGCACTCGCGGTACATGAAAGGGGTGAAAGTGTAAACGTGTAAAGGAGTGAAAGGGTGAAAGGGAACAAAAAAAAGGGCGCGGATGCAGAGTCTACAGTCTGCAGTCTGAAGTTCTCGCAAAGCCCGTTAAGGACTCTGAAGGTGTTCAATGGATCTGTATGCTTCAAAAGGATCCTTCAAAGAAAAAGAAGCCGTAAAAATTGTCAAAACCCTTAAGAAAAAAAAAAATCCCACGTAAAAAAGTTTTTAAAAAATCGTCAAATTTTATTCCAGTACATACCCAAAATACCTAAATAATTACCTCCCCCCCCTCACCCTTTCCCCGTAGTTTCGTCTTCATTCTCGAAGAAATTTTGTTTTGGGTAGTTGGCACGAGCCCCTTGGCACATGGTCTTAATGCATCTGGGCACTGATATAGCACGTTCCTAAAAATAGTCAAGATATACCGGGTCGACTATAAATAACAAATTGAATTATCTTCTTATCGTGTACTCGCACGCACGGGCCTTGGTCGGTAAAATCAATCAGTCCGAGTTATCAAGACAGTCATGACGGTCGAGATTGGTTAGAGATAAGGATCAGCAAGGTCATTTATTTTCCACGGGTTATGGGATACGGTGACTAAAGTCACATCCAATGATGTCCAAAGCAAGTATAAGCATGGACCTGTCATTTTTGTAGGTTAACTTGACTCAAGGTTCATAGGTTAGGTTAGGTCAGGTTGGGTCGAGATAACGATATTTTTTTTTTTTTTCGAAAAGACAACAATAACATCCTTGTTAAACCTATTAAAATTACAAACCGGAAATTCCCTGTACACAATCTAACCCTAATCTAATCTAATCTGACCCAACCTAACCTAAAACAGACGGTAACGCCACCTGGCATTTTCAAAACATCATAAGCGCTCACGTGGGTACACGCCTAATTCGCCACCTACGGTAACTCATTAAAGGCGTCTGAATGTTTTCACATTGCCAACAATCGAGCTGATCAAACAATCGAGCTTTGTTGTACAGATCGATTTATAATATTTTGACTGAGACGCTTGAAACAACGTTCGTCGCATAGCCCACGACTTGGCTTCCTTAAGGCTGTATTTACGAGCGCTATTATCGCTACGAAAGGAATGTATTAAACGTCACGATAATTTATTACGAACGAAATATGTTCTTTTTATCCACTTATTTCGTCCTCAAGGAACGCGTACCCAACATTGGCGATATTTTGAAACGACCTGTAGCATAGGTACCCCTTACGACCATAAGAATGAAAAATGTACAAAGTTTAGGATAAGGTTATATATATATATACGTATTGTGTATGTATATAATGTATGTATATTATTACCTAGCAGAAATCCTCTGCTACAGGTCGTTACATTCTCGTGATGCTCGTGGGATAAAAATAAAATACGATAAAAACGTCAATGAGCATGGGAAATATTAAAATTGGCGAAAACATTGATGTTCGTTAAACTTTGAAATATCCTGTAAGTATAGAAAAAACAAAGGGTTGAATAAATAAATATAGTTGATCGACAACATGGAAACGTACTGCACTTCGCTATAGGCGCCGTACAATATTCACGGCCGGAGAGCATCGCCCCCCCCAACCTAACCTAACCTGTAGCGTAGAGAGAAAGAAGCGATTTTTTTTTCTCAAAAATAAATAATTCCTTCATTCCCAATACCCAGCCGTCTTAGTGTTACGAATTTATGTATTTTTCTTTAGTACATATATATATATATATTTTCCTCTGAATGCAATACCCCTTGGCATTCGTCATACTTTGAAATGCACTGTAGCCAAAGCCATTCTTGTAAATGCACTAAATTGCCAATGGTTTGTGCTACGGTGCATTCTGCGCTGGACTGCAGCGTTGCAGTCGGGCGAAAAAAATAAACGAGACAAGAAATTTTTTTTTTTTTTTTTTCAAAGTCGACCCTGTAGATTAACCCAAGGAATTGCATTGGCATATGCATCTGTCGTTTAACGACTTTTTCGAGCAGGCGATATAGGTGACGAGACTTTCGTAGAATTTCATTAAGATATCAGATATTCGATTAAGATATCCAGCGGCAGCCATCTTGAACATTATTATCGGTCATCTTGTCCGTTGAATTTTATTTGCGAAGTTCTATCTTCTTTCTTTTTTTTTTTTCTTTTTTTTTTTTTCGTTTTCTCTCTCGTTTCGTCTCGCTTCGATTCGTTGCCCGTCGAGTCAAGAGGGCGGTAATAAAAACGACCGACCAAATTGATACGCTTCGATTCCAATTAATTCGATCCAACGATTTGACCGATAATTAGTCGGTATACACGGTGCAATTAGACGCGTGTCTCGCTCTCGAGTATGCTAATTTGAAATCGCTCAATAATTGCATCCTTGATAACGGGCTTAAGTTTTTTCTTTCTTTTTCTTTTCTTTTTTTTTTCAATTTTATTTTTCCCTTTCGCCTTCTGTCGGATGCTCGTACTCCTTTAATCGAGTGACAATCACGATAGGTCGTAAATTAATGTGGCTGGTATGATGATTAGTGACTTTTGATGGGATAATTAATTAATTACTGGTATTCGCACCTTGAAGTTTATAGGTTAGATTTTAATTTTTTTTTTTCAATTTTAATTATGATTTCTTGAGTTTGAACGACTAGCGTGGTCTGTAAAACTAATGAAATTTTATAATTTTCAAAAATTTTCAGTGACGTATGTTGGAACTGACGAATTTCGAAAATATGTTGGAAAAATTTCGAGGCATCTCGTGTCCTTCATTTATCCCAGCTAAGATCTGCCTCTGTGTGTGGCCTTATCATTACCAGAGTACATACACGTCACGTGAGAGAAACGGCTCCGTAAATCGAAAAAGTCCGTTAAAGACGCGTCCATGACTTCCAGAAAAAAAAAATTATCTCCGACTGCTAAATTTTTCGTAAAAAGGCCGACATTTTAGGTAAAACAAATTACCCTCGGACTTAAAAAATGCTTTGTTTTCTTTTAAAAAAAGGGAGAGGGATGTTCAATCACAATAAGTGAATGGAAGCTCAAAAAAATGTAGGTCGAATAAAAAAATTTAATCGAAGGTACTAACAGCGCCTTAAGGATTCCCGTAGATAAATAATGCAGAAGCGTCCTAAGCGCGCCTTAAACTCGCCGAATCCAAATAATACATTTCGCCGTGGAGTTGCCTTGTAAAATTCTCATCCTAAGACGGCATCCGCGCTAGCCTGAAACTAGGCGCTCACCCAACCTTACCCTTCCGGGGTATTAGAATTTCAAGACAAGGAGTCCTAAGCGCCCCCTTAAATGGTTACCGAGACCCGAGTAATGTATGCGCGCGTGACAAGATCCTCTCGAGAAGATAGCCGAGAAAATTTGTCGCCTGGTCGCCATAGTATTCTGGTCAGGGACACTGCGCTACGATAAGAAAACCAGTTCCCACCCTTCGCGAACCTTCTCAGCGCCCTTGCCGATGTGAACGGGCCTTAAATAGGGGATTCCCCTTTATTTTTCTCACCACCATCGAATTCCCTCGTTCATTCATAATTTTTGAACCAGCTTCTCGAAATGAGATTGGCGACCAAGAATAAAATAACATTCGTCCCTAGTAACTTTTGAATTGCCAACCTAGTAATATTTACGAAATTTCGTTAAAACGTACTCAGCAATTTTGGGAAAAAATCGTTAAAAAAATTTTACACCCGCATAACATATACGCTCATACCTTACTTTTCCGATCGTACGTAACATTTAAATGTCACTCGATAATAAAATTCAAAATTGCCGCGAAATATTGTTTCGTAAACTGTCGTATCCCCGTCATAATACCGAACAGCTGATACCGGCTGCAGATAAAGAAGGCCGAACTGTAATACGACATACGTATATGGATATCTGTCATAAACTTGAAATCACAGATTACATTCGATGTCAGCAGCAGTCACCATGTTTCTCTAATCCCCATTATACACAAGTTCCCGAGTAACGTAATTTTCATCCTGAAGTATTAACCTGTTGTGACAGAACGTTGGAGCGATTAGATTGAAGAAGTGACAGAGCGACAAAATCGTCATTGTGAACCCGTCGTGAGTATTGTCAAAAATATTTAATCATCCATAGACGTCGTAAGCCGTCACTAAATATGAAAGAACCTTGTTAGACTCCTACACGTGGATTTCAATACTATACAGACATTCGATGTTAAACGATTTCTCGATCGATAGCTATTACACCGTAACACTAATTGTAAGAGACAAACCGCGAGTTTTCAAATAGACCATAAATAAGTAGCCCGTGGAAACAGTTAACGACAGTCAAAACTCGTAGAATCTTAATAATCCACTGAAATGTTAACAACAGTCATAAAACAGTAATAAAAACATTTACGAACCACGCTACTTCCTTTCCTTATGGCTTTATTCCCGATGGAATATGTGCCAGGACGAATAACATTAAAAAAGTTTTCCAACTGCAGTCACAGGACTACCCACAAGTCCCTGTAGGACGGACATTCGAACGAGACTAGTTAATTCACCGATAGATGGCAGTAGCGCTCCTTCGTTACGGCCTTGAATAAATTCAAGAGACACAAGCGAGTTAAAGTTTTCACGTGAATTATCAAGAGTTACTTAACGCGTGATTTTTCCGTTTTAAAGCCCGAGGTGAACGTCCTGCGCGACAAGCAGAGAGAAAGATGGCGGACGAGGAGAAGTGGTACGAAAAACAGCCGAAGGAGGGCGCCAGTGTCGCCACTAAACCCTATGTACACAAGACACACGGTCGATGAAAACCTGGGACCACTGGCGGCCTAAGTATACAAACGTAAGGGTCTCCCCTCTTTCGCCATTCGGGCTCCTTATTCTCGTAGCGTCTGTGTGCTCAGAATATTTGTACGTCCTCTGTCGGCTACCGATCTTTGTTCGATCCTAAGAATCCAACGATAATGGATCCCAAGTGCAGCGGCGTAATTTATACGAAATAAATTTAACTTCGATCTCCCTATACTGACGTACCACCCAGCACTAAACTTCCCTAGAGCTTCAATCTTCGCTACTTCGTTATATCGCGTTAGTTACACCAATGGCGCTGCGATCGCTTCCATATCTTCTACATAGATCTCTGCGTCACTGAAAACGTTAGCACAGACGCACTAACAAACATATAAAAAAAAAATTAATCGCCTTACAAAAAAAGAACACTCTTCTCGTGCATTCTAACCTAAAATTCTCTCACGTCGCTCATTCGATTCAAACGATTCCACAAAAAAAAAAGAAGATTTCGACAAAAAATAAAAATCTCACTTGACGCGTCTCGAAATGCTCGAGTAAGCAGATGTCTCTTTCGTCCCGCAAAGGACACATAATACCAGCCACGTCGAAATCTCCACTTCGTGTCATCTACTCGAATAGCACATTTCAATTTTCCCGCCTTTTCTCAAAAGCGCCACCGATCAGCTGTTCGCGTCCCTTGCTCCTCCCATAGGCTAGTCTTGCATTATGCCGCACGACAATCGGTGTCGCTGTCGTCGCCTGTTTATCGAACAACACAACGCCGTGACTGCACGTATCAGATTAATAAGAACGGCGCGACACAACAAATCCAAGACTCACCAGTACGATATCCGGCATTGCTCAGGTAAGCGGCAAAGGAATGAGGCTCGTGATCCCGTTGCCACTGAGGACTGCTGCAGTTGTCATTGTTCGTAAAGACTTCGTGATTGTGAACGTAACGACCAGTCAGGAGTGAACTTCGGCTGGGGCAACACATCGGCGTCGTGACGTACGCGTGTCTCAGCTCGGCGCCTTCGTCCCTGATGCGCCTGAGGGTTCGCGGCATGAAGTTCAGCGAGCCTGAAAAAAATCAATGGCGGTTAAACTTTTTTTTTTCAATTTTTTTTTTTTTCGACGGTCCACAACCTCGGATCATACGCACATTGCAAAAATTACGTGCATATAGTCGATCGAGTAGGCACAGATCTATAAATAGAATATTCGGACTATTTCAAGTGCTACGCGCTGTTCAACTTTCTCCAATGATTTTCGCTGCTTCGTTAGCGACGGCTGCCGCACAGTTTTATATACGCGTCATCGATTGGGTCGTTATTAACGTATTCAGGGGGATTATTTTTTTTCTTTGATTCAAAATCACCAAACCCAATTACAATTTCGAGTTTCGCAGAAACGAATAATTGTGATTGTCTTGCAGCAGCGTTACAGTAGAATTCGTTGGATTGTCTCGAGATAACGAATCTTCGTTGTCTCGTGAAACGTCATTTGATAACGTCGACGAGACCCGCGATTTGTACGATTGTCATGATGATTATTATGGTGACGTCATCGAAGGCATCAATGTCAATAGACAGGTAATTTCCAAAAGCACAGAGTCATCAATCATTTGAATTATCTGACGAAAGGACTCGATTACGTCACAATAAGACGAGATAAAGAAAATCAATAGACCCAAACGTTACTCGAAATAGTCTTTTCCAAAACAAAAAAAAACTCACCCAACTCCACATCCTGATCGTCCGTAAGGATCAGTACGATATTGGGCTTCCTCTCTCTGGGCTGCTGATAAGGAAGATAAGGCGAGTTAGCCTGCTGACCGTTGTAATTTGGCTTGTGGAGGGCGCCGCGACGCTGACCCCCAAAGACGTCCTCGGTAGCGGCGTCGCCGTCGGGACGCCTCGCATTGGCACCCAACAGCAGGACGATCGCCAAAACTTGCAGACTCTTCATTATTGATTCTTTCTTGATAGCTTAGCGAACACTTCGGATGATTGTCATATCATGCTTGATGACTGTAAAAAAAAAAAAGAAAAATATGAAAAATTCTCACGAGCCAATCGATTTGCGTAACAGTAGTAATTATATGAAAAAAATTGTTTTATTAAAAATGCAAATAACCATAATTATAACACCAAGAGGTTATCTTGCATGTTATCACGGCACGGTTATCACGTAACAATGCCTGTAATTAAATTACAGTAAAAAACCACCAGACTGGGATAATGGGAAGGAAAGAAAAGAGAGAAATAAACAAAGATGGCGATGCATGGGTTTGAAAAAAAAAAGAGGGACGTGGCTCATTTGAATTTCAATGGAAACTCTCCTACTCGTCCATCCTTCGTGGGTGAACCTGCCAACCTGGTCTCGACACCATGACGAGTAGGTTGCTAAGTTAAATGGTACCTACTGCCAAATAATAATAATAAGCAGTCAGGTATACGCGTAGGAAGATCTTTCAAAGATGATCAGGAGAAGATGATCTTGATGTCGGTATCGTTAAAAAAAAAATCAGCGATCGATCGACTATCGACTCATTCGCTGTTTTACACACAATAACTATTTTTATATTCAATAAAAAAAAATCACTCATTTAAATATCGCAGTCGCATTGTCCTGTCGCGATATTCAGAGTGATCGGCGATAATCGATCTTGATGTGAAATAAGCTGGGTCCACCACATTTGATTTTTTTCAACCGGAACTATTGCATAATTTAGGGCTAATTTTGGACCCCATATTTGATTTTAGGGCTCACCCCCTTGGGTGATGTGTGGTGGACCCAGCTTGGGTCCTGGCTGGATCCACCACATTCGTTTTTTGGGTGGTTTTTTCGGAAAGGGTGGTCCGATTTAATTGCAACCAGGCGCATTCGACAGCCCTTAAAAAGCCCAAAAATATGACGTATAATAAGTTGCGGTTATCATTACAGGTGAGTGAGAACTAGTGTGGTGGACCTAGACCCACCACAGGTCTGGGTCCACCACACCCGTTTTCTGGGTGGCGTTTTTGAACGAGTGGTCCGATTTAATTCCAACCAGGCGCATTCGACAGCTTTTAAGAAGTCCAAAAATATGGTATATAATAAGTTGAGGTTATCATTACAGGTGAGTGAGAACGAGTGTGGTGGACCTAGGCCCACCACAGGTCTGGGTCCACCACACCCGTTTTTTGGGTGGTTTTTTCGGAAAGGGTGGTCCGATTTAATTGCAACCAGGCGCATTCGGCAGCCCTTAAAAAGCCCAAAAATATGACGTATAATAAGTTGAGGTTATCATTACAGGTGAGTGAGAACGAGTGTGGTGGACCCAGTTTTGGCCCCTGGCTAGGTCCACCACACATCCACCCCGTAAGGGGGTGAGCCCTAAAATCAAATGTGGTGCCCAAAATGAGCCCAAAATTAGCCCTAAATCATGCAATAGTTCCGATTGAAAAAATCAAATGTGGTGGACCCAGCTTATTTCACATTCAATCTTGGTGAGATAAAATGTCTTCGGATACGTCTCGAAGAGATATACGAAAGTATAGATTTAAAAAGAAAAATCGAAAAAAAAATGTTCAATACAAAAATTTGAGTTTCATAATAACAGGATAGGTGTGGAATTGTGAAAAAAAAATTTATACCCTATTGTCGAATTTTTTTTTAATAGACCGAGACTGTCAAGATGCATCTCGGGTTTTGAACGCAGCATCCAGCTTTGTCGTACTGGTCCATTGTCGAGTTACAAGTGATGTTGGAGAGCAGATGAAAAATTGTGGCCGGATTCACATCTGTCCCGAGACTTTACTAAGTAATGTATATACATATGTAAACATAAGGCGTGTAGGATGATCGACGGATGATGGAGGCTGCGTTCACATCGCTCCCTGTGAATGAATAATGATAAATTGGGTAGCGTAGGATGATCTGTAGGTCGTGAGTGCCGAGGAAGTGAATATAGAAATTGTGACTCGCCCGGAGTTGCGTGGGACGAATTTATCCGACGTAATCACGAAATCGATTTAAAAAGACAATTCCAGTGTGAACGACGCTTTAACGATTAATAAGAAAATCATTACTGAGGCAGATAATATCTCAAATGATAACACTGATACCGACAATAGCTACCTCAGCGAAATTTAAAGGTTGCTAAAAATGGAGGGGGGTGAATTAAACAATTGACAAATGCTGATTAAATTAATAATTAATTAATTAACAAATTATTTAAACTTCGAAAAAAAAAACACGCCTAAATCAACCTTGTCGACTCTTCGTAATAATTAATCAATCTTATCGGATAATCCTGCTTATTTAATTCGCCCTCATATATTATCCACAGCGTCATTAAAAGCGGCGGGAAATTCAAATTAATTGACAAACCTCTTTCCCAGTGTTCGACTTGTGAGTATTTTTTTTTATACAAATTTGAAATGTCCCAGAATGGGTATGCAGCGTAATAAGAGTAATGACTCAATAGCCGAAATAAAAAAAAAAAAACGAAAAAAAAAATAATATTTAAGTAAACGAGTCGTTCATTCCTCAATTTCCACCAGGCAACGTTGATACCCAAGAATTTCCCATACACCAAAAAGAAGTAGCGACGTTGCCGATTTTCGACGAGCTTACAATTCGCGAAACGCATTAACGATATCGTTAAACGAAAATAACAAGAACAACGCGAATCAAGGTAAAAGCCACCGATATGAATATCAAAGTAAATTTGATTAACATCTTCCATTAAATATCCATTGGTATAATTGCCAGCAAAGAAATAACCATAAAGGGTCAGCTGGTATTTCATGCCTACTGCATTTAATAATACAAAGTGATACGGCTATATATGATAATAAAAAAATGACATCGAAAAATAATTCAATATACGTATAAAAAGGGTCATTACCGTTTATTAGTGTATTTCCGGAAGTGCAGAAAGAGAAGAAAAATTGGGTCGAGATCAAAGCCCCGAGACAAGTAGATGAAGATAGGTAAATGCGCTTGGTCGTGCTGTGTGACATCCGTGACGTCACTTCCTGGATATAGCTACCAACAGCAGACCGAATTTAGCACAATCAGATAATGTAACCCAGCCAATGGTCTTTGGCTTTACGCAACCATTGCCGATCATTTGCATAGAGTCCGTTACCGTCCGCACATATATATATATATACACACGTTCCCGCGATTCCGTCGCTCGTTCATTCGTTTATTCCTTCATTCGTCCATTGACTCGTAGCAATTTACATTATACAGACCAAAGTGTCTAAGCCACGTCGAATAAATCGTCCACGAAATTCACTTCCCGTCGTACAAGAGAGATTCCAGAGTCTGCGCAGAGCGACTGCGCAGTAGTCAGCTCGAACGGTTCGTTTTTTCCTATTTACTCAAATGTTCGCGATACGCAGAAAGTTATTAAAATATACGTTGATTTACGTAACAGTAATAACCGTGCAGTTGGACATCTTGTTACCTTACGGTATTTATAGCTTGGACTACTGCTAGAGTCAAATGTAACGGACGTTTGAGTAAAAGAAGGAAAAAAACAATTTCAAACTCCCCGACCGTTCTTGTTTCCGGCAGGTATCGCGGCGAGCGCATCCAAGCCGACTGGTAGACAGACGTCGCGTAAGCCCGGTCGGTAACCAAGGGTAGAATAAATAAGAAAGAAGAAAAGAGTAAATAAACGTGGCGAGAGAGAGAGAGAGAGAGAGAGAGAGAAGGAGAGCAAACAGATGGGAAAGAGACCTGGCATCGGTAGTAGCTATACTGTTGGCGACCAGCAGCGGCAGACAGCATGGCGGCGACTTTGTCAACCTACGCAAGGTTTAATATACATATAGATATTTTCTCACAGTTCGTAGGATAAATTTAATGCTCCTTCATCACACTCGTCCGTGTTTTCACTCTTTTTTTATTCACGTTCCGCGCACATGTCGTTTACTCGAACAGTGTCTACCGGATCCGTGGTTATGGAAAGAAAAAAAAAAAAAAAAAAAATTATATATTATTTGCTGCCAAAGTCAATCTTTTTTTTTTCACACTTCGCTTCTCGATTTTCTTATTCGTAGCGCAGGAAACGTCTTTCTAAGACGTTAAATTTCGCACGAGGTAACGCAACGCGATTACTCGGAATTTCTTGTAAGCCAACACCCGACCTAACCTAACCTAACCGTATACACGCGAATGATCCGTCATATTTGTTTCGAATGAATTTCACTGTAAAAGAGGTGAGAAGTTGCTTGATAGCAAAAAAAAAAATGCATTATTAAACAAAAATCAATTATAGTCGAGTCTTACAATTGGCGTAACGAAAACAAAGGAAAATATTACAAAAGCAACACGCGAGCGTCCAAGTTCGCATTATTCAGCGTCGAGTTCTCTTAAATAACTCAGCGACAACAATGAACGTCCCACGAACATTCGTTTTCTGAATGGAGGATCGTTAATGGCATTGTTGCGAGCCAAAAGTCGGAACAGATTTATCTTACGCGGAAAAGCTCGTGTTATGGCTGGCTGAGGTTAGGTTAGGTTAGGCTGAGTTAACCTAACCTTCAAACAAGGATTCGAGTCGTCTTTCGTATTTCTAAAACGGTTTTCGGGAACCCTGCGTGTCTAAAGTGAATTCCCGATTCTGCTCGAACATACAGTTAACGTACCTATATATACCGATCGGAAGTGGCGGTAAATTCAAATGTAGATTTGGCCCGCGACTTAAGTCCACGAGTTTATTATTGTACCGAGGAGGGCTGACCTAGGACAGTCGGTAGAAAGTTAACGCGACTTCCTCTTCCGCAAGAGTGACGTCACCGATCACGTGCAAGTCTTGCCAACCGTAACGAAGAGAGACAGCTCGATCGGCATCAAAGATACTAAAAGTTCCTAGAAGCCGAGTTCCAGGTATTAACGGTTAATGCGTTTGGCTGCGAAAGATAAGGACTTGCAAGGGGAATTCAAATAGCGGAGATAACAGGCCAAATAGGTTCTGGGTAACAATCTAGGGAATTTAACGTGGTAAGTACGCGCACGATTAGATACTCGTTGGACTAACGGAATAGGGGTTTAAAAGAATATCCCTAGGACGTCTTGAGCAGCGATTCAAATATCTAGGGATAATAGTGACTGATCGTCATCTGCCCACGTGACCATTCAATGCCACGGAGTGCATAGCCTTATAGCCGTCTAGGGATATTACTGTTTACCGCAGTCATCCGTACGAATGTTACTGTAGATCGGTAAGATAAATTCCCTAGATTTGACAGGGCGCAAACGAGATACGTTTTCCGGCGGACTAATGCTGCGATATTAATCGTAATATCTGTCTAGGGACATTGATATCTAGTATCGGTGGTTATTGCCAACCTATCTTAATGGCGCCATGGGCGATACACACGTGAATCGATAGGGGGACAGCGTCGCCTTATCTTCGCGTCTAATAGCTTGCAATCTGTTTCAATGTCCTTTCTAACTTAATCCGAGGCAACGGAAAGTCATGCCAATTACCAGTGAAGATACTTTCGCGAAATCTAATTGAAGATCCCATCGAAGATTGGATATTGAGAGAAAATGGCGAAACGCGCCGGCCTCGCGTCTCCGGGTCGCTTTGATCTGCACTTTGGTTACGTAGCAGTTTGCGGTCGCGGCCCGAAGGCCGCGTGCACATTTGCGTACGGGATGAAGACACAGTCGAGAGTTGAATTCGCAGTGCAGATGCATTAGGAGATACGAACGGAAGGCGCATGTGCAAAAATTGCGGTTATGCATCTGGCATTGTTCGAGAAATCGGGGATGGGTGACGTAGACGTCATTTTTTAGGTTATGTCGCCCAAGCTTCTCGTGAACGTTGCAGAGACACGTGGCTGTTACTAGGGAGTAAAATCACGAGCGACAAGTTCGATTTTGCTTGTTGGCAAATTATTGCGAAATCGCGTTGCGCGCCGGGAAATTTGAATTGGCGAAAAATTTAATCGGGTGCACGGGGATACTCGAATGATGGATTTCAGAAAACGAAGAGTTAAGAATCGTAAGAAGTAAAAATTTTAAATTCTAAAAATTATGCATAACCTTATTAATATTCATGTAATTATATTTTTGAATTAATTAAATCCAAAAAGTCTCACCCCCACTTTCTTACTATACACGTCGGCGTCGAGCGGAATGGTATTCGCAACCCTCGTATACAATGCGTTGGGGGGTTAAGGAATATATAGAACGGGAGTAACCATCCCTCAGGTCTACCAACCCTACCGTGTATCCTTGCGTGTACATTTCTCTAGGTAAAAGTGTTGCCACCCGAGGTACAGGGTGATTCAGAAGTAACGTCGCATCGATAACGTCGACCGGATCACAGAAGTAGAGCAGTTCCAATATTTTCGCTTTACCCATGCATCGGGTATACAAGTAAAATAATTATCTACAGGGTGACACAAAAGTTATCTATCCAAGCGGACAGGGTCGTGTCATTTATGAATGAAGCAGTACAGGCTCGGTCGGTATGCTTTTTTTCTATTTTTTTTTTTCTTCATCTTTTTACACCCTACACGCGCGCACACGTGTGCAGAGTATATGTATATAGGCTAATCCAAATATAACATCCTTTAATCGTACAAGGAAGTCCTGCAGTATCTCATACAAGATACGCTCGATTTACCACCCTTGCATTTTTCTTTTTATACCGATTACGACTCGAGTAACGGCACTGCGGACGGAAGTGTTTCTACCCGAGGCTTAGGGTCGATACGAAAAAAGACATATGTTCAAAGTATAATCAGATAATGACCAAGTAGTTAAAGACGATACGATAATATCCTTTAGTCGGATAATCCTCTGACGAATGCACGTGTAATCCATACAGACATAGTATCCAGGGTACAGGTTCGTACAAAATTTTAAGTCCCAGATATTTTGATAAATATTATTATGCACGAACAACATTTTTTTTTCATTGGACGTGTCATTGATAAGACCACGAAAAATTATGGTCGGTTATCGCTACCGTAGAAATGTATTTCTTTTGGCTAGGTGTGAGAGGAAAAAAAAAATTGATTTTTTTTTCCAAGGCCAAAATTTTTCTTATTACTCAGCGAATCGGATAACAGGATACTGAAATTGGTAATCAGCAAGTTCGCAAAGCTGACGTTGATGATATCAATTTTTTTCGTTATCGCGAAATTGAAAATGGATCGCGGATAAATTGCTGATTTGTACTGTTAATTGATATGGGTCAATTTTCAAAGGTTGTATGTATATATATATTAATTTGTGTTCTTATGCAAAGTAGTTCGGTTTAATTTGCAAAATTTGTATCGTTCGTTCTTTAGGGTCGCAGTGTGAATACACCCTTAGTTACCGTAGCAGCAAGAAATGATCCTTGAACGATACCCTTATTCATTCGAAGGTACAGATATGCTTCGTCGAGAGAAATCCTGTTTTCCAGCATCCGACAGCCGCGACGTAAGAGCTCCGTGAGAAATTTTGCAGCTCGTGCAAAAATATATATATATATATGTACATATACAGTTACGGGTATAAATTTTCGCACTCCGATTCACCATTCACGTACCTGATAATTAATCCATTAAGGGATTTACTATAGAAATTCATTTCTATACATTGTGGGTTCTGCTGGCTTGCAAATCAAATGGCCGAAATTTAATGACGCCTGAGTGTCAGAGGTAAATTTTCGCGAGGTTACAAAAAAAATATATGTTTATGCACCACGACCTTTCTTTTTTGAAACTTGCAAAAAAAATTTTTCGCAAATTCGACCGCGAATAAGCTTAAGCATCTCAATTAGAGCATACAGGCTGCAGCATCCGTTCCTTCAAACGGAGTGCAGTCAGTTCGCGCTTCAGTTGGTTGCATTCGTTAATTGCATCCAAAGAGACTCAAACGAGTCTCGTTGCATAAAGAAACTGCAAAACATGAGTGGCAATTTTTTGTTTCAAAAAAAAGAAAATTTTCAAAATTTTCAAAATCCCTCCACTCCGAATACGTATAATTCGCCCGGCGATAAATGGCAGGTTGAATGTAACAGTGATAAATTTTTTTTCTCATATAAAAAAAAATTTCTATGTATCGATAGACGATCAATCGATATTTAATTTCCTCGTAAATTCAATACAGTCGAAGTTCATTGTTCGAGCTAAAACGAAATTCGATCCTTCGTTACGTCGTACACGACAACTTAAATTTCTATAACCATTCGACAAAGGATATCAGGATATTGAAAATGATCGATAAATAAGAATGAAAAAAAAAAAAAGTCGAAGATTTGTCATCGATTGATACGGCAACAAGACTTTGTCCAAGTTTCGTCGATACTTTATATCCTTTATTGAAATCAAAACCGAAGCACATTGGCCATGTAAAAGATACGGATAACGAGGTCGTGCATTGTGTTACAATATGTCGTCTATTGAATGGGTAATAATTTTTTTTTTTTTTTCAAAACTTTACCACTAAAAATCAATAACGAGATGATTCAATGGCGTTCAAGTATGAAAAGAAATATTACGTAGGTAAAAGTCCCATTTAATGTCCTCGAGGATTTAGGTTAGGTTGGTACATTATAAGCAGCTTAGCTCTCTCTCTCTCTCTAAGTGAATAGAAAGGTAAGGTTGGACTATTATGGGATTTTATCCTGAAAGTACTGAGAGCAGAGAAATTGTAAAAGAAAAAAAAAAAAAAGAAAAAAAATTCCAAATCACTGGAAAATCGTTACGTTTACGAGTTACAGAGATATTTTGGTCCGATTGAATAAATTTTTTGTGGCTCTTTTTTTTTCAAAATTCCCTCTCAGCATCGAATCTCATTAATTCAATTAACGCAACGATTATAATGGGCCGCACGCACAACGACGTATACACGCGTTTGGTAATGACCAATTAAGAGACACTTAAGGTCAGCCCACTTTAAAAGGAGACATTCTCAAAGTTACCAGACGATTCAAGGGGTCTCCTTATTTGTGCAAGAAATAATTGCCAAAGCTCTCGCACCGTCTACAGGTCTTTTCAACAATGCGGACTCATCCGCGAGCCAAGTAGCTGAGCGTTATTGATAAAAAAAAAAAAAAAAAACAGAAAAAAAAATCAAATTTACAAAATTTCGTAAAATTCATTGCATTTTCAAATTTCTGTACACACACGTCCTGGGTAAGTCATGAATCTGTGAACTGTCGCGAAACAATTCTCATTTATCTCGATGTGCCTAACCAGTTGGAAACGTGTCGGAAACACGTTACGAAGCCGCAGAGTCAACTCGAATTCTCGCCAAGTCAACAGTCAAAAACTATCGAGTGGAAATCGCGCCGTTTCGCGTTATTATCACAGAGCCAGTCGCGCGACATAATTTCTCAAGCATGATTCAAGAAAACTCAAAAAAAAAAAAAAAAACTGCAAAAATTCTGCAATTCGCGAATTCCACCCCAGTGGCAAAATCGTATCCACTACTGTCTTTTATTATCTTCGAGATATAAGAAAACCAGGTCGAGGACATCGAGGTTTTCCAAGGGGTCAAAAGAAGAGGAGAAAAAAATAATGATAATAGCTTTTTAGAGCGCGTAAAAAGTTATCTCGAAATCGTTACAAAAAATTATAATCTCCCCCCTCCCGTCCCATATAACCCACCCCTCCGTCTCTTGTGCCTTAACTGAGCGTGAATTTCGTTGAGCGAGTTAATGATAAGAAAGACAGATATAAGAATAGTCGAACAGACAAGGATAAAAAATATGAATAGATAACGCTTTGTCGTAATGCATAAAGCAGAACCTCCTTTGGTATCCGTAGGCAAACTGTACGTCGTCGCACTGTATTGATATAAGAGCGAACCGCGTCAATTAAAAGAAAAAGCGAAGGGAGGCAACGTGAAGAAAAAAAAAATGATAACACAAAGTTAAAAAAAGGAAAGAAAAGATTGCCTATGTAATTTCGCAGACTGATTTATCGTCGACGTATTTAAATCGCCAGTCTGTCCATTATCGCGAGCTCGCTCGGCCGCGCGTTTTATATCTCGCGAATAAACATAACCTCGAAATGGCTTTTGATAACGCAGACCCGTGGCTCTCGATGATTATGCAAAATGTGATTAAAAAAAAAAAGGTAAAGCACAAAGGCATAATTGATATTTCATTCGCGAGACTTTTATCGACTGTTTAAAAAATTTTATTAAAATTATTTACGAAACTATCTACGTGAAGATTTTTTTTGTTTTTTTTTTTTGAAAAATAACAATCAACGTTCACCGTAACGACATGCAGACCCGAAGTCAAGTATGTGCCGACGTATTGCGATCCAGCGGGATCAACGATCCATTGTCTTTAATTAACGACGTCGTTATGAAAATTTGTCTCGATTACGTCATATATCACATTTGGAGCATCGAAGCGAACGGGGATTGTGATTTGTCGTCGTAGAACGCCGACCGCGTAATTGAATAATGGTCGGCGGTCGGTGGCGATGCGAGGAGACGGAAAAGAAAAGGGGGAAAAAATAGTAATAAAAAAGAAAATGAAAAAAAAAAAGTTACCAGACGAGAGAACCTAGGGAATTATTCTGAGCAAGGGCGGCGGGAGGTTAAGTGCGATTTAATGTATTTTCGCGCCAACTCAGACAGCTAACAAGTCGGACACGCGAAACGTGACGTTTATTCTTGGCTCGTGGCCATTATTAGCCCTTGCCTTTTTTCTCCTCGTGGTCGTCCTTTTATTCCGTCATGGATCCCCGCGTCAAATTACCTAGATCACGTGTGCCCGTGTCGAGAGTCGAATTCGAGGGACGAAGCATGGCGGGAAATTTGAAAAATGTGCTTATACATTTTTTTTCCCTCGCGACCCGTGCGTCGCAACGGGAACGCCTAGGGCATTTTTTTCCGTGACGTTGGCAACTCTCGAGAGGACTTCATGGCGGGAAAACAAAAAATAGACCACATAACCGCAGAGAATGGCGTCTGGCAGGTATGTGTGGTCGTCGCGCACCTGTTCCTTTGACTTCGTAGTCGACGTCGACTTCCCCATTCTGGGCTGACAGCTTCTCGATTCAGTCGCCGGTAAAAGCATGAAAAGAGCACGAAACGTAGACGGAGAATTACGAAGAGAACGAAGACGACGATGAGGAGACGAAGAAAGAAGACGCAAGGGGGACAGGGGAGAAGACAGCGAACAAGGGAGTGGACAGATGTGGGAGAAATAGGCCCAGAGTCTCTAACTGAGAATTTGACGTTTTAACCTAATCCTCCAAATTTCAAAACTCGTCCGTATCTTTGAAAAAAATAAAAATAAACCCGGCCCCCATTACACCAAAAAATTTTCCTAATATCATACGAATCCTTCGAAAGTGAATGTTCTATTCTCAATCGAAAGAATAGAGTGAAAAATAAAAATTACTAGAATAAAAAATTCTAGGTATATAAAAAAAAATTCCTATAAAACTCCCTAGGGCGAGAGCAGTATCTACCCGACGGTATTACCCAACATGGCGGTACCCTGTAGTAGCAATAACGAGAGAAGAGGACACGAGGAATAAGACGAGATGATAAAAAGGAAAAATAAAAAGACAGAGGGGGGGCGGAGACAAAGATGCTCAAGAATGACGAGGAAGATGAGAAAGGTCTGACAAGGACGAGTATAGTCACGGGGATGCTTACCTGAAGATGTATTGTGAGCATTGACCCAACATGGTACATGGTCGAACAAGATGAAATCTTTTTCTAAAGGACAGCTGCCTCATTCCTAGAATAACTACGCGAGATGATACGTATCCCGTATCCCCCCCGCCCCCCCCTCCCCATTAATCGGACGATTCCCACCGAAAAAATTTTACTTCACGAAATTCACACGTTAAAGGTCACGACGAAACTTCATTATCAGTACACGCGAAATAATTGTCGAGCAGCGATAAGCCGATATCAGCTGTACTCCTGTGATAATTAAATATATTAAATTATCCATATCGAATACCCACGACCGAGCAGTGTATACGATAGATGACAAGTCAATGAATGACAGCCGTAAACTTGTTTGGCAGTGACGTCTGATCTGATCCAAATTAAACATCCTTGACCTATGACCCCTTCCCCAAAATGTCTCTTCCTATTGCGTTAAACGAATCTAGGCACTGTGTGTACACATTTACATGTGCTGTACGTTATATATAGTCTCTGCAAGGTGAACAGTATTGTGCATGGCCAGAAATTGGGGGAAAAAATATTTTTTTTAAATGCAAAAATACCACGTTGCACTCGCGTGCGTTAAATTGAAAGAAAAAAACAAAAATTTTGAATAAGATATAAAAATTAGCAAATTTTTTTTTTTTTTTTTTTTTTTTACCTACAAATGTCCTTTTGCCAGCCACGTGAACAGATGCTGGAATCGTGTCTCTCTAAAGGTCGTTGTAACTCGCGCTATGCACACCGTGTTAACCGGCCGTTTCACAATCGTGCACGCTTATACAGCTACCAGGCGTTCTTAGCCTTATTACAATATAACAGTAACACGACGTGTTGCCTGACACTCGCTTATACAGATGACAGCTCCGACGGTAACGTAGGAGACGGATCCGTCGCGTAATGCCTATTGCAATTGGGACGGAGTTCGACTAACAGCATACGAGGTCTGGAAAAGCTCGTGAATTGAAGAATAAAAATTTCATCAAAATTTTCGAATTTTTTTTTTTACGACCAACGATGCCCTGGGGGAAACAGAATAAATTTTTTTTTTTTACAGAGTCAAAATTTATATCGAACATTTTTTCTGTCGCGGATATACAGCCAGTGGCGAATTTTCCGGAAAAACATGTTATCGTTACGTAACAGTTAATCCAAAAAAAAATTTATTCACTCGACTCGACGTTAATCGATATTTTACAGCTAGACCAAATTTCGATTTTCTTATATTCGTTTTTTTTTTTTTTTTCTTTATCGATATAAATATTTACCATTTATATAAGTCAAATGATATTTTCCCGTCGTGATTAACAGTCGCGTAATCGATATTCTGATAACGAGTTATCTGATTGGAGGAATGTGTTCCGTGATTAACGGCATTACGAGAGAGCTTACGTCATCGTTACAATATATATATGTATATGTATATAGTCCATTGATAAATCTCTAAAGAGCCAAATTGCTGCTCGTTATCAATTATTAATTATTCCCAATAAATCTAAATATATTTATCCCTCGTATATACATATACAGGGTGCGGCGTTTATCTTGGCCACCTGGAATATCTCAGAAACTAGAATCCGAAGAAAAAAATGTTTCAAA
>JARQSW010000041.1:32694-131268 GCA_030142375.1 Calameuta pallipes
TATTTGTTACTATACATATATATATATATAGTATTAGTGATGCTGTGTATAAAGTATATGGACCTATACATAGTCTTGTTTGTTACTATACATATATATATATCGTATTAGTGATGCTGTGTATAAAGTATATGGACCTATACATAGTCTAGACCTTGAAATGTGTTTTTATAGTATTGATTAAAAGCCTAATGAGTTTTAATAGGTCAGGAAAACAAAAAATGTTGGAATAAAAATTCAAAAAACATAGCTCTAAGTCGTTCGAGATTTACATTGTCACTATATGGATATGACAGATGACAGATAAAATGATATGACGAATATATTTTTTTTTTTAATCACCATCTGTTCTCAAGTGTGCTTGAATGAGGGGAAAAAAAATATTTTTTTTTTTTTCATCTCCAGAGAGAAGAAATCGTCGAAGGACTTGATATTACGTATCAGCGTATCGTTGGATAATAATTTATAATTATTCGTAATGGTCGTTCGATACCACAAGTATTGAATGGTGAGAAAATATTTTTGAAAATTTTTTTTACTCCACGTCTGCGACTGTCTCATTTTTGTACATATTGTTATTACGTGGGTGGATCAGAGATAGGAGAAAAAATTGTCTGTTGGTGAAATTGATTGAATCATTGAAATACCAACTGGGACGAAGAATACGAATACCAAGAGCGAATGCAATAAATAAGAATTGGTGTTGCGTTACACGTGAGCTTTCACAAAAATCTAAAAACATCGCATTACCCGCGACGTGTTTACCGGGAATGAAATCGAACGCTTTTCTCTTTGTTGTCGAGAGGGAAACGTAGCGACGTGAACGAAGAAAGAGAATCGTAGGAACATATAAGTAGAAATAGAAAAAGGAGATTAAAAGAGAAAGAGAGAAAGGAAACAGTATGGGAATGCGTGAGACCACTCACTCACTCTCTCTCTCTCTCTCACTCACTCTCTCTCTTTCTCATTCGGTCTCCCAGTCACTCATTGTGAGAACAACTTGTCGACGAGATAAAAGCAACGTGGAATCCAGAATCCTCGGAATGTATTTCTCTTGGCTGATGAACGAAGAAATTTACAGGACGCTCTGATAGTTTTGATCGTCTGAAATGAGCGAAAAGAAAGAAAAAAAAGTTACCATTAAATTGTATAAATCCTCCCCCAAAAAAAAGTTCCTAAGTCAATTGATGTTTAAGCGATTAAATATAAATTCAAATTTCCCGCCTGGAAGCTAATGCTGTAATTTTTTATAAAGTCAATTTAAATATTTCAAATAATTATTCTTCGTATTCTCTCACATCATACATACGCTCTACTGTGATTAATTTTGTTTTTTTTCTTATTCCCCGGTAGCGTCGATACTGATGTCAAATTTTTAATGACGTCGCCAGGGACGTAACAACTTCGTGGGCATGAATGCCGAGGGTCCCAAAAGGACCCAGGGTCATCGGGGTACACTGACCCAAGGCCAAGTAAAAACCCTATCGAGGAATCTCTTTACTCGGAGACGTCCTCTTATTCGTGGAGGGTCGGCTGGCTGGCTTGGTCTGGGTTCTGCTGGGTTGGCCCTCTTGGCTCTCGTCAAGACGAAGACCGAAGTGTCGAGTCTTCACACTCGAGTACTTTTATGTGTCATCTTGCTATCTTGGCCCCTTGCATGCATAACTAACCATCTTCGTATAGGTCAGACTGTATCCAAGAAGATACCAGCCTACAAAGAGACGTAGTAAGGGGCAGTGAGATACGTTAAATTAATTTTGGACGTTAACCTACGGAATTTAAACAACGGGGAATCCCCTGATTCTATAAAGAACCGCATAGGAATTGGCGGGAAATTCAAAATTGTCAACGACTCACTATATCGATAAATGACAATCGATTTGTATTCCCAAAGCACAATTTATGTCTTAATAAAAATTTCAATCGAAAAATCAAAATTCAATTAATCCAATCGATTCAAATAGAAAAATCGTATCTGTGTTTAAGATACACTCGACTAAGATCACTTTCAGTGCTTAACCACTATTTGTAGGTACATATCAAGTTACGTTTACCACTTGAAAGAATACTACAACGAACCCTAAGTTATACACACCAATCCAAAAGTCCCACTTAGACCAGGTCGCTCCTGACTAACCTTGAGAAAATATCTAAATGCCAAAACTCTAAGAAACTGAATTAGCATTTTCACTAATTTTCATATAAATCCCAAAATACTTAACCAACTCTGTATTACTTACTAACCTATTTATTATACCAGTCTCTTCTTACTACACTAAGATCTACAGGGAGTATCAAATTTGATCTAGTCTCTGTCTACACATCTATAGTCAAGTTAAGCTAGGTTATGTCTACGCGATCCTTCTAGTCTTCAGACGCTATCTATTGTACAAGCACAAGTATAGTTGCAGTCTCGACTCCATGTAACGAACCCTTATCTGTTGGACGTTTTATAGCACGCGGATCCCTATTAATTCCTCATTGTTCAGTACAAGCACCCTAGACGATCTCGAATCTACAGGGTGTACGTATCGAAATATGCAACGTGGCAATAGTATCGATCGGTAAAACAAGTACATCGATAAATTGACCTGGTCATGTCATACATTGACCCTAGAAATATTTCCTTATTCGTCTTTTCTATTTTTATACATAAAACACAGCCGGTGACAATGCGAAAAACAAATCAATGAACGTCATCCCTCGAAAAAAAATGCTACACTTAATCCACTATTGACAGATTCCTTTTTGTTTGTCCTGTACGAGAAGCCATTTCCCAGCTCCTTGCTTGTCGTTCATCCTGCTTCTTCTGCAAATATGGATTTTTTTACTGTCAAGTTGTTCAGACTGTTGCTCACTGTATATATATATATATACTCACGACTTATGGCATACCTAGACGCGTAAACCTTGCGAGAAATTGGCGAACGTGCGTTGCTTCGCGATCAGCCTTGTTTGCGATGGTTGGTATCCATTGGTATCCATAGGTATATATATATATATATATATATTGGTACCCATAGGTATATATTGGTATCCATAAGTATATATTGGTATCCATAAGTATATATTGGTATCCATAAGTATATATTGGTACCCATTGGTATATAGCTGCTGTCAGCTACGTTCGATATATGCAAGACGGTACGTCAAATTCTGCGAACGATTCCTGTATGAGAAAACGAATAAACCCTTTTGATTGAACTGTATTGACGATACTTACTTACTGTATTCAACATGGACGATCCAATATGCGTTAACCGGTAGTAACGACAGAGTGCTGACACGTGTCCGAGTTATTAATTTGAAATTGAAATAAAAATAAAAATTTTTATTATGTGACTCGATATCGATACGAGGATTAACATTTACCTTTGTATCCTTTGTTGCAGCATTATTTTCCAAAATTTTCCGTCAGGCTGAAAAATTCATTTGCGGTAAGGAGGCTGATCTCGATTCGAATAAAATTGGGTATCAATAAAAATGTGAGGGCAACAAAAATTCCATGGCCGTTATATGTCGATCGATACTAAAAAAAAAAAAGACTTTATGAGTAAAGTTTTGTCTTTACGATGACTATAAAAACAAGATCGGCTACTTACGTGATCTTTACGCTTCTATTCCGAAGTGTTTGTGCGGGGTTTGGCGGAGGGGGAAGTTCGCTCCAAACCGCAGCTTATTTTATGCCTCTTACTTTTTTTTTTGGAAAATTTTCATTTTGTTTCTTCTCTTTTCTCAAAAGACTGTTAACCATCCGCGACCGACTTTTACGATCGTAATTTTCTTAATTCCACTGCCTCCTATTTGCGGTAACAATGAGGAACCGGCGCTGCCCCGAATTGCCGTTTACGTTTAGGTACTACGTGTGCGATCCAGAGAGTCAAAATTAAATGTATGTAAAAAATATTCAAATTTTGTATAACGGATGAAAATTATCTGGAAAGAAGAAACCAATAATTAATACGTCGTCGAAGTTAATTATATGTAGAAACAAGCGTGTATAAATTTGCTACTGTGACGAATGGAAGAAATAAAAAAAAAACTGTCATATTTTTTAAAATACAATAAAGTTTCTTGAATATACGTAGAATTCAAATGCTACGTGGATATTTAAACTTTTTTTTTTCCAAGATAAGTTTCAGCAGTTAAATAGCGTTTTGGGCAAACTAAAAATAACTAATGTCCAGGTTGACCGTCGTGCGACAAGAAAAGTTGGAGCACAGGGTGGAAACGGAGTTTGGATGAAACTTTGAAAACTGCAAAGTGCAGGCAGAGTCTACAAAAAAAATTGAACAATAATTAGTAGCTTGCAGGGTTGAACGAAAGTGGATTATTTTAGACGGACCAATTTGGGCCAATGGGATGTCACGTTGGTATCACTTGACCTCCTATTTTAAATACGTTTCTATTTCAAATTCAATCCTTAACCGTAGCTGCACTTGGTGCATAGAATTAAAAAAATGCACTTTTAGTATTTTTTATATGCAAAAAATATTTGTTCACCTTTATTGACATCCGTTACTCATATCTCAGTGATTACCACGTCAGGCTGGGAATTTGTGACACAATTAATTCAGGCACAAAAGTCCCTAGACTTTTCATATATGAAACTGTGTCAAGCTGTATGTACTTCTACGTGTACCGAAACCCTCTTGGAATCCATGAAACTCGCTCGTCCGAGAAGATGGCCAGTTCATGCATTATGCAGTCAGCCAACATTACGAAGAGAAAGATATACAGGCATCCAGCGTGACTCGTGATCCAATCCTTTCGTTGAACAGCATGGGAAGAAAAGATCAAATTGATATTTTGTTTTTATTTTCGCCCCCGCGAATGATGCATTGGTCCAATGCAAATGGATGCAGGAAATTAGTCGGTAATGATAAACGAAGAATTTTTGGATGTCGGTAAAGAAGAAAATTTGTTCGATAAAATATTTTGAATTTCGCGCATGCGCATAAGTGGTCAACTTTGGAAACGAAAGAGGCAAATAAACGAGGACGAACGAATATAGCTAAAGTACACAATGGCGAGTGGCGAAAGCTGCAGAATTGCCGTAAAGTTTACAGGATCCGTAAATACGAATTATTGTTACGAGCGTAAAACGAGGATTTCGCATATTTCGCAGCGAAGCTCAAAAGTCGTTTATGGTTTTCAGACCGAGAAAGATATACAGTTAACGTTCTGGAGTGCATGTAAAAAATGAAATTCAAATATTTCAAAATGGATTTGTCGTTTTTAAAAAATTTCATTTACCTCGGGTATGAAAAATAAGAAAAATTTTCATCTTCAGTTTTATACGATTTTATTCGTCTAGTAATATCTTCGATGTCAGCACTAGTTTAATTCAAGTTTATTTTATTGGATCATAAAACGCGTCATGTCCCTTTAAGAGAATTTATTCGAACGTTCATTGCTCCGAGTTTCCCAGTTTGAATTCGTCTTATGAACATTTATTGGAAAGTCTGACGGAGTGTTTTCCAACTAAGTTTCAAAGTATTGCGGAACATGGTTTGAGTCCGGGCTAAAATATTTTTCCTGCTAAAACATCATTGCGAGACGTTTATTCGTCTGTCATGCGTTTCAGGATATTTTTACCGTGCACAATTCTTCTTATTATGTATTATGCGAAAACGAAACGCAAATATTATTGGTTTAGTCTCGCCGAGAATCGTGCGAAAAATTTAATTAATGAAAATATTCTCATTCGATTATGCAACTTGAATAATACATGTGAATGTCCACTGTCGACTTGAGATACAAACTTTAAATATCCCCCCCAAAAAACAATTATAGTCGTAACGACCGCAAATTTAGACTGTAATGAATATTTGAAATTCCCGCCAATAGCGTAAATTTGAAAACGGCCGTATAATCGATTTCCCTACCTATCGATACTGTCTAAATGTTCTAACATCGAAAAGGGGGAAGTCCTGGTTACCAGTCGCCGCTTCCAAGAGACACTCATACTCGTTCGAGATGCACGTCTGCTCATTTTTTGCCGCATAAATTGACCTAAGCCGGGGTAAATTTGCAAGTTAAACTTGGGACCCCCGGTACATGCTCTTTCGCTGTAAACACAAGGGATCGCGCGTTGGGACCAAAATGGAAATGAAAAGTTGAAGCTTCGTGCTGGCTAATCGACCGGAAGTCATGATTCTGATATCGAAGGACTTACACATCACTTGGCCTAATTCGAATTAAAATCACTTTATACACCCTGTGCATACTGGATATCCTTAAAAAAAAGATAACAGGAAAAAAAAAACGAAAAATAAACGATCATTGCATAACTCACATAACATCCCACAATCCACTGGACCATCATCCCTCCACATTGGATCTTTTACCTTTTGGTCCATTCGATCCTTAGCCGGCACCTATCTCGATTTACTGACCAATCGAAGTATCGAATTTCTAGAAGATCGTCAGAGCGTTAGATAATAAAAATAAAATCAGTGTGACCAATCATAGTCATCCAGTTTCAAAACGATCCAGACAGGAAGTCCGAGAAGATTAGAGAAGACGAGAATCCTAACCTCTCCCTCTCCTCCCCCGTTTCGATGAAATCGACCAGGACTTAAAGGGCCGTTCACAGTGCGACATAAAAAAGGAATGAAGAAAATGTGATTAAAAAAAATCTTGTATCTACCAAATTGCAAAAAAAAATTTTTTATTACTTTAGTTCATCCCTTATCGAGTAATTAGCGGGTCCGTGCCAGAAATTCCAAAATACTTACTTTGAATGTACTAATAGTATTCTAAAACTATATATTTATTTTTAAGCTTTTACCGTGATTATTTTTCACGAGTTATTGTTAATATCCTCTATATTAGAACGTTGACTTTTGAGCTTGAAGACCAGCATAATGAACGCAAATTTATATCAATTAACGCACGAACCCGCCAATTAGTACTCGATAGGGGATCACCTAAATTTTGATTAATTATTAAATGACCATTAAATCATAATTAAATAAGAGAAGCAATAGTGATATAAAAGATTAGCGAAGACGTTATAGAAAATTTTGAAAATACAATTAAAATGATAACATGGTGCTAGATCACATAATAGTCAGATATGTAGTGACTTATGCACTTGGCATTAATAATATGATTTCAGTATTTTTTGTTAAAGGAATTCACAGCACTCCTATACCTGGCATAGTTTCTTAAACGTACTATTTTTTGGGGTACGTATTTACCCGGGCAAAGAGTCTGGACGGTCCGTGCCCTGTATAGCCGGTTGCCTGTACACGGCGCAAGCCTCGACCAAGTCCTGATCAGACTTTAGGAACACGTGACAATAAACCGAAAATGATAATCAGCACAGTACAAAGAAGCTGCGCGTGGCAAATTTCTTTCAAATGAATTTTCGCTCTCACCAAGAAAGGCAGATGACGAAGAGGAAGCAGGCAAAGACGGAAACGAGTCGTTGTTGTTATTAACGTCACCCCCGGAGAAAAAGCCGAAGAAATTAATTCTGAGATGTTCGTCGCGTTTGTCTGGTTACCGACGAAAAAGCCGTTAAAAAAAAAGTTCTTATCGCCTCTAGACAAAACAAGGGATTACTACGTCACGCCCACTGTTCGGCCCCCGACAAAGCTATAGAAATTGTTCAACCGTGGCGCATCCACGTAGATACGAATATTACCGTAAAGATATTTTGAATTACGTAGTAAAAAAAAAGTATTGCCAAAACGCTTCATCGAGTTGGGATCGATTTTCTTGGCACTGAAGAGAAGAATTCATGTAGGACCACCTGTTATGTTCATCGGAGAGGAAGTCGACTGAGATTACCAATTACAGATTACGTAAAAGAGCTCGTAAATATGTCGGCAAGTATTACCTACGCACAAATGTTCCTGGTGGTGTCGCTTCTTGTTAGTTGATACGCAGTGGGACTCGTCCGGCCTCTTTCTCGAATAAATTGACGTGTGGGCGGGCATAGAAAACAAAAAGAAACGAAAAGAGACGCGTTGCACGTTCTTACTTTTGAAACGAGTATTACGACTGAGTCATAATCGCGCGTTTGATTAGCTTTTTTTTTTAGGATTTTGAATTTTAGGCGGGATTTTTCAAATGACTATCGTCACACTTCGCACGTTGCTCCTCTGTATATTGGTACACGGTGTGAAAATAAATATCGGTCAGTCCCTTTGCTATTTCGTGAAAAATATTTTCGAGATTTTCATTCGATAAAATTATGAGAAATCTTTAGCTTCATTCTTTTCTGCAGCAATCAACAATAAAATGCGGTAACGACGCGTCGTTAAGGATTTAACGAGCTTTATTTCGCCACTAATAACCTATTTCTGTACGACCCTATAAATCTGCAGTCTACAAATAGAAATTGCATGGCCATCCAGAGACTAGTGCGACCTCTTTCGTATTTTAGCAAGAGATCGATATACCACCGATCGATAAGCGTCGTCAGGTCCTCAACAATGAAACTGGTTGGAACTTAAGGCATATGCAGTTTGAGCACAAATTATTTTCATTGAAAATACAAATAGCTTACTGGTGAGAGCTATAAATTTTAGCTGCTCTGTTAAAAAAATACGGCATGCGCCAAGTGTATTGTACGTAAACATAATGTTTCGTTGAACGCACGACAGGTGGCGCCAATAACAATATTTGAATTTAACGCCCGAAAGTTTACCCGCGTGTCCGATACATTTTTCAAATTTCTACGAACGACATTCTACGCTCGTGTTCCTTCTCGCTTTTTTTTACTTCGTGGATTATAAATGCCAACGGCTACAGTAACGCCTAAGGAATGTTAATACAAGTCTCTAGCGCTGGGGGAGAACGAAAATTTATAATGCTCGGGACATCCGGCTAAGTATGCCTCTGAGATTTATGCTCTGATACATTTACGAGGTGGTACTTAGTCTAATGAGGTCTAACCTCAATGACGATCCAATGCGAGTTTGAATCCGCAGGAAAAATCACGTGTAAGATATAGATTTAATATGTACAGCGAATAGCGATGAATTTGCATCGATAAATATAATTACGGTTGAAAATTAATCAACAAAATTTCAAGATCCGGCTTACTTGAATCGAGCGTCCTGCGTGTACGCGTCATACTTACTTTTGTAATTATCAAAAATGTAGGAGCGACGACCACGCGCGCCCTGTCATTACCCACGCGTCACCCATTATGACTGCATTACGAGAAAATTGCTTGTCTTCTTAATTGAATACGTGTCTCCTGCTTCCCGACGTCTTACCCTGTCTTATCACTCACTTCCTATAGTACTTATATACATAATCTATGCTGGCTCATGATACGAGTAGATGAGACATGGTCTTATTCGTCTTTTCCTTTTAGCTTCCTTCTATTAAAGAATCTGCCAGGAGACATATGGTCGATAGCTGGTATAATATTCGTATAAGCGTCCACTCAAAATATATAGTCATCTTACATGGTTTAGTGTCGGGGTAACTGTAGATCGAGTTACCGACTGAGATGTTAAGGTCACGAATGGATCGAGAGATGACCTCGAGTAAAAGGAAAAATGGATAGAGAACATTTGAAAAAAAATTACAGAACATTTTGGTTGTTCCTCTTGCGACTGCGATAAGGTAAGAGGAAGTTTAAGATCGCATTTGGTAAAATGTCAGTTCATTTGCTACAGGTCGATAACAACGGAAACTACTTATCGGCAGAGCATTTCTGCAAGATCCTCAATACTTCAAATTATGTAATAATAATGTGTATATATAAAATTTTCGTTTCAGATCTGTTTTTTAAAATATGTATTGAATTGTACATTTGTAAGAGGAATTTTATATAGTGAATTTGAGAAATGTGGAATCTTTCAATGGCTAAAAGAGATAGGAATGATTGCTGCATTCAAAAGTGAAATTTTATTTTATTTATTAGACTTGTTACTGATAATCCCTTGAACTTTGGCTCAACTTTTCTCACCAGCGAGGATGCAATCACTTGCTACTCTGACGTGTGCATTGCAAGGAAGAACAGAGTAAATGTGATTTAATAACTTATATTTTATAGTTGTGAGTAATTTGGAAAGTATTATTTTACGCTAAATGTAACTTTCGCCGTTACAGAACGGAATTTTAGGTTTCTTATTGAAGTTATGTCAGCCGGTGGAATCTTAAGCATAGCAGAGGTAAACGCTCTGCCAGTTGAACAATTCGATTGGCTTTTTGGAAATGTCGTTGAGCACTGCCCGGAAGCTGCTCGAGCTGTGGTTTCAAAAAGGCCATTTGCGAATAAAGAGGCCTTAAAAAAATCCTTTGATGACTATTTGGAAAATTTGGATGATACTGGTGAGAAATATATTCGAGCAAAATGTGAAAAATTATTATTTACTTGACATAGATCATTGAGCGATATTCATTCTTAACAGGAAAAGAATCTGTTTTACTTAGACATCCGGATTTGGCTGGAAAATTGGCTGAAGTGGGAAAACTTACACAGGAATCGTCAAATGAACAAAAGTCTGCAGGTCTCGATGCATTAACGAAGGAAGAAAAGCAGACGCTTAATAATTACA
Source organism: Calameuta pallipes (assembly GCA_030142375.1). NCBI lineage: Eukaryota > Metazoa > Arthropoda > Insecta > Hymenoptera > Cephidae > Calameuta > Calameuta pallipes. The sequence goes on from JARQSW010000041.1 coordinate 43,224, forward strand.
ATTATTTGTGAGTAATCGGTAATAGTAATATTTTCGTATTAAATTTATGCGGGAGCTGGATGAAATGAAAAATTTTGTATCGGTTGTTTCAGGTATAAGGAAAAATTTCAATTTCCATTTGTAATTTGCGCGCGCAGGAACAAAGTCGCGACTATTTTTGAGGGAATAGAAAATAGACTTAAAAATAGTCGCGCCGAGGAACTGAATATTGGGATAAATGAGGTGAAGAAAATATGTAGGATAAGAATCGATGACCTTGTTTGGTCCAATGTATGAATATATAAAAGAAATAAATGAGCAGGTAATAGTGTTGTGCTTATTAAGAGTTCTTTCCTTTTTTTATTTAATTCAATTAAGAATTACTGATACTCATTTGAACAGACTGAGATGCAGTAATTAAATAAAAATACATTGATACGCAAAGCTCTCAGTAATTTTTGCCTTCAGAACTTAATAAATTTCGTTACCCATAATTATGCTTACAGTATACCGAGACTTTTCTCCACAACAGCATGTGGTTGACCAACCTGTTCTCTAAATTCGGCAGCATTTAAGATGTCCTCAAAACTGTTACATAAAATATTCTTAAGATTAAAAATAAATCCCTAATCGAAGGCTCAGAATAAAGAGAAAAAAAAATTAAACTAACCCAATTTCCTCATCACGTCCTAGAAGGACATCACGCATCATACAAGATGATGGAAGGAATGGTAGTCGACCGATGTTGTCAGCAGCTTTCAGTTCCATTGCTAACCTCATTGGTGCATGAAGTCCCTGTGCATTGCGCAGCATGATCATTTGCATACGCTGCTGGTTCTTATGAAACTAATTGGAAAAAAAATGTATGTCAATACCAATAACAATGATTAAAAAATTAAAGTCAAACATACATTTCTTTCTGAAGCTTCCAACGGATGAGAGAAGCCAAGGCTGGACTTTGTAGCTGCTAACCTACCCATTCAAGAATCAAAGCATACAGTTTGGTGAATAAAACAGAATAATCAAAAATAATTGATTTAAGTAATTCTTACCCAGCAACCATCGGACTTTGAATACCATAGACTCCATCGCCAACACTAAACTCGCTAGGTTGGCTAGGTTTGACCTTAAGGGATGGTAAGCCGAAACTCTAAAAAAACCAAACAATTAAAGATATTCGTTTTTCAACAAATTATTATAAGCAAATAGAATATTAATTATAACATGTGTAGCAAGGATGACAGTAAGTTTTTTATAACCTCTATGACTGGAAGTAACACAATATCTTCAATATCATTCGCACAGAAATAAATATAATACATTCTACAAGTTCTTATTCTCCGTTAAACAAAATTGATAATATTTTGCAAATCAGAATTATACTTACCATTTTTTATTCGGAGAAAATAATATAATCTTCGCAATGCAAAACACAACTGAAGCTTTGACTGTTGTGTGCACCCTGAGCGGCAGATAGCGTAGATAATGGCGCTCAACGTTAAATATGAATTGTCATTCTCTGTGCAATAGAACTCGCCATAAACTTTTTTACATATGGTATAATACAAAAAGCAATAACAATTAGTAACAATTGTTCCTAAATCTGTACCGCGTACAAACGACTAGGTACTAATTAATATTTTGTTATTTCTTAGCTAAGGATGACTGAAAGTATATATAGTTTATGTTGCGCCATATTCCGTTTTTCAGTAGCATAAAACGCATACCTTATATTAAATTTATTGACAAAACACTGCATAGAGATTAGGCCAAATTCCACTTACAGTAGACGTTAAATTCTTGTTGCTACGACGAAATCGTCTGAATCAGTAAATTATTAGCGAAGAAATAAGCTCATAACACAAAAGCACGATGTCTCTTCTCCGATCAAGAAGTGCTTTGCGAAGCAATATAAGTCAGGTGATACAGAGGAAGAAAGTGCACGAAATGGTAACGAAAAGTATTAGCGAAACTCAATAAATTTGAAACTATTGCTAAAATAGGTTATACAATTAAAATTAAGGTTGGAAAATTACGAGGAAGATACCTGTTTCGTGCAGCAGTGAGACTGGTATTTGAATATATGAGCTGGATAAATGAAGAACCAACCGTCGAAGAAGTCGTCGACGACGTAACAAGAAACGTTCAAAAGGCCCAGCAAAAAAGAGGCCCAGAAAAACGAGGACTTACGTTAGAGGTTAATAAAAACAAATCTTCATCTAATTCCAAATCGTTGTACAATATCTTTATTAATATATTATTATATTATTTATCACAATTTTTTAAGGATCGCTCAATTCTATTAATCAAACCCGGACACCGTACCAAAGAGAATAGAAATCATATTGTACAGATTTTAAAAAATTGTCAAGCTTTCAAACGGTATTCTGAAGAAACAAAAGGATTAGTCGCGGCTTTTTGTCGCTATCAATATCTTGGTCCAGGAAGGGTCATAGTGCGACAAGGTAGCAAGGCTATTGCACTTTATTACATCCTTAATGGCGAAGTCAACTTGTCACGAATCGTCACGGACAACATTACAGGTTCATTGTACTAAGTAGACCTGACTAATTTGTCAAAATTAGTTTTTTAAATTTGACTTATACTACAACACTTTTGTCTTGCGCTATATAATACGCAGGTGATGCCACGGAAATAAATGCTGGTACCATGAGTCCTGGTGACATGTTTGGTGAGGTAGCATTGCTTTATTCAATTCCAAGGACAGCTACTGTCGTTAGCAAAAGTATTATTAATCGTTTATTAATTAAATTGTACACAGAGTTTACGATATAATTAATAAGTATATATTTTTTTTTTTTTGTAAACAGCTCCAGTCGATCTCTTGTATATAACGATTAGGGACTTTAATAGGATTCTTAGAAGCACTTTACTTAAAGAATGGGACGAATTGCGCGATGCTTTAATAAATTTCAATTACTTCAAAGGATGGGATGAGGTTACGATTCGAGAATGCTGTATATTAAGTCGTATAAAACATTTCGAACCCAATGAAGCAAGTGTTTGTGAACGAATATATACATATACCGTCTGTAATTAAGATATTGATTAATCCGATTAATTAATTTTTATCAGGTATTGCTAGGCGATGCAAAGGGAATGGTAAATTCTGTTTATTTCGTTCTAGAAGGCGAATGTCGTCTGATAGAACATATGTTGGTGCATCAAGAAATAAAAGGGAGAGAACATAAATATCGATTATATAAGCCAGTAGATCATAATTTAATTGATAAGAAAAAATCTAATGAGCAAATTGATTTAGAAACTGAGAAGGAAGAGGTACGATTTTATGATGTTTTTATTCTTGTTATTTAATTGATCGGACAATTAAAAGTTCATTAATCATTCAGAACTCATTGACGAAAGTCAATCAAGCTGATAGTGTTTCGCTATCGGATGTCGATTACACTCAAATTTTATTGTCCACGAGACCTACTGGAAATATTGATGTAGACAGGATGAGCATTGTAACGCTGACGTTACAGGATGTTGTGAGTTTTATTAATTTTTTTAATATATTCAAATCAGTACTATTTTAATAGCGTTGACAATTTACAGGTCAATCAATGGCACGAGATAACAGATGTTGCTGAGATGTTGATGAGAGAACCATCTTCGATTTCTCTTCAGCAATATCCAAAAAATGTGCGAACAATTTTTATGAAAATATGCCAATTTCATCGTGGTGCCTGCTTCGGTCTTGGTGATTTCAAGTTTCGATGAATTGTGATTTCCGGCATTTTGAGACAATATTTATCACTTTTTTTGTTTGCTTGACAGGTGAAAAAATGATGAACAGAAGAATAGTATCGGTTACGCGAACGAAATGTTTATTGGTACCACGTTATTGGCTCTTGGAACATAATAGAGCAAATATTTGGGAACGCGTTAGATTGTTTTTGGACTCGAAGTATCCGAGCTCGAAAGAGCTTTTTGAAAAATTCGTGCGAAATAGAAGGTACGAAATTTTATACCAATCAATAAAAAAAAATTATATCTTCATCCGTAGTCTAGTTGTTAAAATTAATGTACGTCCAAATACCGAGATTGGATAATGATATTCTTTTAGGTGGTTGAGATACAAGAAAGATCTGACAGAATATATTGTTAAAACTGGCAAAAGAATTCCAAATTATACGAGCATTCACGATGTTCCTTATTCTATCAGGATCAACGAGGAAATTATGTTTTCGAACTCATAACGTATTCCAAGTACAATAAAGATGAAAATATTTGCTCTCACGATCCGCAATATTAAGAACTAAGCGTATTTTCTTATCTAATTAATATAATTACAAGTGAATGCGTTAAAACTAAAATTATTATTTGTTCACGGAGTTTGTGTATAAAATCGTAAAAAATTCTCGTAGCTTGACTAGCTTAAATAACTAATTAATACTAAATTTGATCTCTGAGCAGAGCAGATGATGGCACTGTGAGGTCAAGTATTACAATAAATCTCAAGTAAACCGGCCATTCGTTTTGTACATGAGAAAGAAGATCAGTGATAACACACGACATTCGTTTTTCTCAAAAAGGATAAAAGGTCTCGACGTCCATAGAATCCCACAGGACTATTTAACATAACGTAAAATCTTTAAAAATTTCAATCCAGACTCCGATTAAATATACCGAATAAAAAAATATAAAACACAACACAGGGACTTTCGACGTGGCTTACGTGAGTCCCAAGTAAATGTATTTTAGATTCCTGTCTGATCCTTGTCATTGATAATCACATAACTGGGATTACTAAAACTATTAACTGGATCCTTACGAAGATCACTCTTCTGTTTGGGCATATTGACATAATTATCCTGCGTCCTGATAATCGGTGATCCAAAGTTTTTCAAGTCCGTCAAATCCTTTTCCAAGGATCCGTTTAAATTGTCCGAATTTTTCTCCACGCCTACAAGTGGCGCATTCGTGTAGTCTGATTCAGGCTTATCTTGCCTGCTTTGATTCTGACGTTGCTTGGCAAACTCTGCCCTTCGTTGTTGTACATCGATTGGTTTTAAGTAGTCTGAGTTTTCTGGAAGCATCGGAGTCATTTCAAAATCCTCTGGTAAATCAGATCTTTGGTCCACCGACGGAAACTCGAAGTGACTTTTCGTGAATTCCGGCCTAGGACTAAAAATTCCTGAATCCTCTGTGACGTTTGTGGGACTCATCAATAAATACGAGTTATTGGATGACAACATTGTTGGAGAATTGACATAATCAGGAACCGTTGATGACAAAGCTGTATGATCTGGTGCGGACATCATCGTCAGATAGTCACTCTTTCCCGTTTCAAAGGTCACGGTATTCATATCCATATAGGGAACATTGAGCTCGAGATAGTGCTAAATCATAGAAAAAATCAATATTAAAATAATTTCAAAATTTTACTCTACATTCTTTGATCTAACTGAATTTTTATTTACCGTCTTCACGCTCTCTTCTAGAAGGTTCCCGATGCTCTCCACTAGCTTAGGAAACGTCGGTCTCAGGGTTGGTTTGGCTTTCCAACATTGTGTCATAATTTCGTACCTGAAATTCAAGATCAATCTGTACTCCTGAGGTCCTTAATGATAAAATAAACCTCGGAGAAGTCAAATGGTCATTAAAATTTCTTACACTTCCTTTGTAGCATATTCCGGCTGTTCCATACGGTAGCCTTCTATTAATTTCTGATACTGCTTCTCAGCTTCCATACCGGGATATGGCGTCTCGGCTAAAGTGAAAAACTCCCATAAAACGATGCCGAAGGACCAAATATCTGACTGCGTCGAGAATATACGATCCCTTATCGATTCTATCGCCATCCACTTTATTGGCAACGGACTGTCTCCTTTCTTCTTGTAATTGTCGTCCTTGTACATTGATTTAGCCAGGCCAAAGTCACAGATCTTAACCACATTGTTTTCGGCCAGCAAAATGTTTCTTGCGGCTAAATCTCCGTGCAGCACCTATTTACAAGAGTATACAATTTATTAGTATATTTCCTTATCCTTAATATTCGTATTTTTAACTTTATTAATTATCCATCGCATACCTTTCTACAGCTAAGATATTCCATTCCACCTGCTACTTGATAAGCCCAAGATAATAAATCCTGAGTGCAGATTGGTTTAAGATTTTGATCTTTGTAATCGCCACGATAATTCGAGCGCCATCCAGGTTGAGATGAATTGTTACTCATGATGCATCCATCAGGAGACATACTGACTCCTTGAGAATCAGTTCCCTCTCTGTAATCCATCGGTTCACCTCCACTTCCGGCGGAAGTAGCACTGAGACTGCGAGAAAAGGTTAATGCCGCGTATTTTAACCTGCTGTGAAGAAAGAAAGTGTTAACCAACCACCATCATGCTGTTATCATGTCCCTTTGATAATCATCCACTTCACCGTTAAGTTAATCAATCGTCACGCAGCCTTTAATTATACCGTAATTAACCACCACTGATTAAACAAGAGTTATAATTTAGTTAACAGATAAATTTATATTTAAACAATTACCTGTTGCTACTGCAAATACTGGTTGACCTTGTCAGATATTCCTGACCAATTGAAGGATCGATCTTTCCCGTTACTGGATCAATTTGATTAATGAAATCTGCTCTGTGACGTAGTAGATAGTTGTGCAGATTTCCAAAACGACAATATTCCACAATTACGAACAATTCTCCTAGAGATTAGATCAATAATTATTATACTGATTGAATCAGTGTAAATGTCATTTTTATTGCTTTCTGAAAGGCTCACGTTTCGCAATATTCTTCGTACAGGCTCCAAGAAGATTCACTACGTTCAGATGCTTTCCAAGATGGACCATAATCTTCAGTTCACTTGCCAAAGCACGAATGTAAGTGGGATCTGTGCCTCTACGAACCATTTTTACAGCAACAGTCGTCACTGATTCATCTTCACTAATTCCTTGAGCTTCGGCCTTCATGACAACGCCAAAAGCACCAGAACCCAATTGTTTCCCTGTTCGATGAAGAAATCGATAAATTTTAATTACATTGGATTAATGCAACCGTATCTCTTTAATTGATTAATTTAATAAATTACCCAATTTCAAACGCTCTCGTGGAAATTCCCATTTTTTATCATAGGGCAACAATTCAGCTTGGTCGTCCACTGTCAAATCAGGATTCAAACACTCCATTGCTCCTTCCTCGAAATGCATTAATCCGGCTTCAATCAATTCCTTCCTCATGATCTATTTATATTCAAAATGTTATTTAAAAAATAATTACCAAATTAAGCACCAAGCAAAAATCATTATTTTAATCTATGCACTATGATACCTTCTCGCGGCGGAACTTGATGAAGAAAACCGTCATCAGAATAAAACAAATAATTACGAGGACAACGACAGACACGATGAGAATCGGAGACGTTGGTTTTTCTAAACATTAAAAATAATTGAAATTACATAGAAATTCTTAATAAAAAGAAAAATTATCGCAATCTCGACAAATATTTAAGACTTCCTTCACCCACACTCACTCTTTATCAGAATCCGCTGAAAAGTTTCAATTTCTCCAATTCGATTTTTTCCACGACAAGTGTACTTGCCCTCGTCTCGTTCCAGTAAGAACTTGATATAAAGTTCATGCTCATTGTAAAATTTAAACTGGTCACTTTCTTTGATAATTTCGTCATTCTAATTAAAAAATAATAATATGCAATCACTTTATCACCTTAAGAAACAGTTCATTAATTTGGCAAATTTGTTACTTATTATCTTTTACCTTGTACCAGGTTACAGTAGGTACCGGCATTCCACCGATGTTACACAATAAATACACGTTACGTTTGTTCGCATTCAGATCAAAAGTTATCTCAGTCTCGTTCATATTAGTTTCGATGAAAAAAGGTTTTACTGGATCTAAAAATACCATATAAGAGACACTTTACTGAAAACCAATCTACTTTTAAAAAAGTATAAGAATCCTTCAATTTCTTTTAATTTACCAAAGACAGTAAGATTGTAATATTGGTAATTGGGTCTCTCGGAGTCATTGGGTATCCCGGCGCAAATAAAAGTATTCTTATCGTTCTTACTGACATTTCGAATACTCAACGTCGATCTGTGCGTAAACATAGTGTTGCTAGTAACGATTTTCAGTCTCTCTGAAGCATAAAAGAACATATAAAAAATATATAAAACATACAGACAATCGATTCCTATGAAGCAACCGTACCGGTTTCTTGAATTGGTTGTTTGTTTTGATCATACCACTCCAGCTTATCGGTATAATTGTAAACCGAGGATGTACAAGTCAATTCGAAATCGTCACCCTCTACAACATTTGACTTAGGTCGATCCAAACCGAATATCCCCTCACCGTCTGAATACAATAATCAAGGATAAAATATTTACTGCATACAGAAAAAAAGAGTAACGCATTTAATGAATTATCAATAATACAATATTTATTACCTGATACGAAAAGAACTTCTGTAGAATTTACTATTCCACGTGGATTACTGGCAATGCAAACAATACGACCAGTCGTATTCACCATAAGAGTCACAGTAGAAATGACTGCAGTACGATCTTCCACGGGTTTCAGTGTCGCATTCTGAATAAAGGATACAAGTTTTGTCAGTTCCTATTATTAGTCGCCTGCCTGCCATTTTGTACATAGATTTATCAGGTTTAAAAATTTACCGTAATTTCTTCAGTGATCTGAAGTTCTTCGTCGCAGGGGTAGATCTCTGGACAGTGAATATATTGCCAGGAAATGTTCGCTTTAGGATAAGAAGCGGCGTGACAATTAATTGACGTCAAACTGCCAGGTTTGTAATAAGGCAGAATGGGTTCCATAAGTGTTACTGGTTTTGCTGAAATATAAATAAAAATGCCATGAATAATTCGTATCTTCAATTTGGATGGAATAAGTAGAAAAGAAAAGAATCATCTTACATGTGACTACCACAGTAATATTCAAAGTCGCAGTGTTATTACGATTAGTTGCCACCAGAGTGTAATCTCCCATATGCTTTGTGGCTAAATTTTTCATTTCAAGTTTGATATACCTAGGTGTAATGTTAACCTCATAATTCTCAGAAGATGTTATCGTTCTGTTATCTGGTCCAATCCTATAAAGAAGAGAGTGCCTTTAGATTGAATATTCTTGGACTCTGCCAAAATAAATTTACCATTGTAATGTAGGCTTTGGATAAGCATCATAATATACGACCGATGAGATGCTGCCACCTGCTGGAGACTCAAAGTACGTCTGATCCCCTTGTGGCGTCAGTTTAATATACGTGTCATATGGGTCTGGAAAAATAGGACAGTTTTAATAATAAGAAAAATAATTAAATTAATTAATTACTCTCTGAAATGGTGAACAGTTCAAAGGAATTACCATAGATCTTAATATCTACGGAGGTCGATCGCTCTTCGTATGGATTAGACACTTTACATATATATGTCCCTTTATCTTCGTCCCTAACATCAGTTATGGTCATTTCGATAATCGCCGTTTTACCGCTGCTCTTTGATTCCACGTGCAGCTTTTCATGAAATCTGCTGCTCTGAAGGTAGAAATACATAAGGTCGATTAATTTTATTAATCTTTGTACTTTGTCTTTGATTAACCAGATACTCACATTATTAGGCGGTATCCACTGAAGGTTAAAAGAACTGTGACCGACATTGACTGTACAATTTGCTTTTAAATTTTCTCCCCAAACTACGTGCCCCATACTTTCATTATAAATGTGCGGCATATTGAGTTTTACTTTGGCTAAATAATAAAAAAAATACAAATACATAAAAATCATATCAATATATCTATAGACACTATCTCTCTCTCTCTTTCTCTCTCTATTACCTTCAACTTTTATATGACAAATAATCTCCAGCGTAACATCATTGTGCTCAACGGCACACGTATAAAAGTTGCTATCTTTTATCGTTATGTTTTTCCATATAAAGCCAACTTTAGGATCGAACAATCTATTGTCGTTGAGCATCAATTCCTGTAGTATTGGAAAAAAAAGAAAATAAGAAAAATTCATTAAACTCTGACAAATATCGTTGGGCTGCCAATTTACGTACGTTTCCACTTTCATACAATTTCACATGATAATCCGGCGAAGTGGGTCTGCAAGGGATAATTATGGTTTCACCAGCACCGGCTGTGAAACTCCAGACGTCATCTGAGGCAACGACAAAAAGATTTTCTTCTGCTGTAAAATAAAAATGTTTCTCAGCATAACTTTTGTCAATTATTAAAAACTCTATTAATATATTTGCTTAATTACATTTAATGTATACGTAAGACCAGTCTGTGGATGATTGTTGACGATTGTTAGGATCCAGGGTGACATCCTTAGGAGCACATCCGTACCAGCCGGTGTGCCCGTGTTCAGTACGAGGACGATAAAATACACCATCGGTAATATTCCAATCGGACGTAACGCCCTGTAATACGAAGATAGAATTAAAAATATAAATATAAATAAGCGTAAAAATTCTCTATAACGTATTCGAATGCTTTAGAACACTTACGAATTCAGTATCCAATTTGGGAAAACTAAATTGGGAATCAGGACCAAATCTACATTGCAATTCCAAGGCACTACCCTCTTGCACTACGAAGGTCTCGTTCTCGCCGATGCTTAGTGGTTCCAGATGCACTGTGAACATTGAAAGAGATAAAGAAATTTTTTTTAATGAAATTTAATTTTTTATTGAATCGAAGAATGCTCTTTTTTTGTCATCTTAAATCATTTCGGATCTGAAAACATTGAGGTTAATTAATATTTCTCAGTAATTCCCATTGCGCAGCAACATAAGCCGCAATGTCCTGTGAATGTCCAGCGATGTTTATTCCCTCTCTCGCGTACAGTGGGAGGCCAGACAAACTTGGAGGAAGTCCTTTTTTTTCCTCTTGTGATAATCTCTTATCTGAATGTACAAAACGGACTGACCGAGCACTATTACGAACATCCAGAAAGAAACTGTATAGAACGTTCGCAAAAGAATCGTAGGAACGACGGTGATTAGTTGGGAGAAAATAATGATGTATATTAAAATTACATGACAGGCGAAGACAGATCGAATGATTTGAGTGGATTGAAAATAAGCAAAAGGCAATCAAAAATTATTACTCAAGATAAATAACATCTTGAAGAGGAGGCAATATTATTAATAATAAACTGTTGAAATCTTATTTTTTGACTGGTATGCTTGTTTCAAATTTTTTTACTAATTTTGCCGCCGTTTCCCGTCCACGTGGATTCGGTACAGATTGTTATTTTTTCTTGGTTGAAAACATTTATTACTGTCGACAAAGAAAATTCGCTTATCTGTCGGAAAGTTGGGAGGACCTGCTTTATTTTTTGTCTAAATAATCAAGAAAAATTTTGCCTAAGAAAAGTTATGATTGCTAAATATTTTCTAGGCAGATAAGACGACACTTTTTTAGGGGCGGAACGTCGACCAGATGCTTCAGAAAAGATTAGAGCATCTGTATCTTTCAGTATGAGGTTCACTGATAGTCCTGTGAATATCGCATCTGGAATAGTTTTTTCTAACCAGAATTTGCGATAATGAGAAAAAACAAATGAAAATTATTTATTTACTTATTTTCCTCGGACAACAGTGCTACATATATACATTGACTATTTCCCATTAACTGTGATAAATTTTCTAAATTATGACACACAAATTACTGCAATAAAAAGAGTTTACGATAATTTGAAATTTATTGGCATAATGACGTCTGTTTCACACGTAATATCGCTGACAGGTGTTATAGGTAAAAATTACCAGGATTCAGGACGAAGAGTATGCAGTCATCGTGGAATGCGCGACATGAGTAATTCGGAGCGTGACGGATTTTCTACTGATGAACTAATCATTATAAGAGTGAAAGACTGAGGATTTATATAGATAAAATAAAATAAATTCCCACTGTAAATGTCAATTACAACAATTACAAATTTTCTTTAGCTACCCTCAACAGCCCTGAAGCTATTGAATAAAAAAAACATGGATGATTCAGTGCATTCGTCAGTGAAGCATAAGCGTCAAGGTTCTCCGAGTAAAGAAGTAACACGTAACAAATGACTAATTATTCGAGATGAATTCAGGTAAAAAGAAACACAAAATATCCATACGTTTGATTCGCACCTGAGGTAACAGACCACGTGCAAAAAGAAATGCAACGAATGCGCAGACTCAAAATCCGCACTCGAAATACAAATAATCGTATAAACAATATCAGAAATTGAAGAATTACCGAATCTTGTTAACGAGTACAAGTGCGTTTACAGGTTGTAAAGTCATCAAGATAGCAGTCATGACTGCACGAGGTGTATTTAGAGTAAGCCCGAGGTTTCAGTTGCGAGAAACGTCAGATATTTCAGGGCCGTTTCAGGCACGTATATTAAAGGTGCCAATAGTTATCGGTAAACGCCAAATATTCATAGTGTCACAGTGAAACCAAAATGCTGGCTTAATATATTCGCATCTTGACAATAGTTACGGGTGAAATAAAATTCTCTCTGGAAATAGTTTGTAGGTTAGACGAGGAGTGTTAATAAGCTATTAAATACGTATTTCTTACCTGAAGCTATCAGTATGTTGAGGAGGAAGTAAAATGCAATGTGTCGCGTCGTCATCCTGGACAACTCACAAACTTCAATTGTACGAGATTTACATCACTGTACGTGAAATAAGTTGTAGCAACAAATGCTACAGAAGCGCTTGGAATACTGAAAAAGTTTCGAGGTTGTCGATGAGAAATACTTACCATGTCGACCCCACCCGCTTAAGGAAAGTTATCGTTCTTAAACTGACGTCACTTCTACCACTACCGGTACTTCTCCTACTTGTCCACCACGATTACTGTGCCCTGAAGATGATGGGAGTTTCTGTCGTCCATATGTAATTCATGGGAGAAATAATAAAACGATGTATACATATTACACTTAGACAGTACGTGAAAGGATGTAGATTTTAAAAATTGTGGTTACTGTTCGCTGTATTTAAATCAAAATTTTAAAAACTCTTTGGAATGCGTATAGGAATCTGTAGAATTGATTATGGTTCAAGATGCTGTAGGGAAATATTATTATTAATAGCGATTCTTCTAATTCTCATTGATATTGGGGGCGATGCCTGTTACGTGTTATGTGGATTTTGATGAAAAATATTTTCATGTTGAACGAGAAAATTGACCAGAGATAACTGTTGAACTTTGCGGGAATCTCGCGGGTATTTTGGGAGTATAAAGTAAATCATTGCAGTATCGTTTACTTTGAAAATTTTGTATATAACGTAAATATAGCAAAACGTGTTTATAAATCACTTATTCTGGAAATGCCAAAGAATATCGCAGCATAAGTGGATTCTTCTATTCAGTGATTAAATTTATTGTAATTACAGTTAGGAATGTAATTTGAATTGTGTCGTAGGAAAAATCACTTAACGGCTTTTCCGATTTACTTAACGTTTCCCACCTGCTCTTTTTATTAGAGGCATTGAGGTCTTTCACTTGTAATTCTTTAAGTTCTAATTAAACGTTCCTTATGCGTTGCAATTAACAGTACCGTGCAAAACGACCCGGTTACTATTTTAATAATTAATATGTTACGTACTTGATAACCATATCGCATTTGTATTCCATTGCAAAATAGATACACACAAATTTAGCAACAAGTAGGATTCTCATAAAATCGGCTAGTTATGGCAATGTTGTTCTGTTGGTGGAGGACTGAGGACGCAGTGCGATTGGTTCGTTTGTAACTGATTTCATCTCCACCATTGGGATCAGCATGATTGTAACTTATCAAGTACCGAGTTTAAATTCAAATGTTTTATGTAAATTATTGTCAACCAATAATTTACCTTCTGACTGAAGAGAATCGTTATGAATTATATGAAGGAAATTGATATGACATAATTATTAAAATGCTTAACAGTATTCTTAAATTTTACCGATTTAATTCTCATACATCACTTTGTTCTGTTAATGTATGTATTTTTTCGAAAAATCTATATAAAGAAGATGCGATATACGAAAACGAAAATAGACTACGAAAAAGATACTCGAAACAAGGAGGTACCCGAGATGTTCGTAACGACACAGCTGATCTTTCATCTACAAGGGCGCCAGTCGCGCCAGTGCGTCATAATACGAAAAGTGTCCGAGATTTCTTTTCGGCAAATATTATTTTCAGAACTATGTGATTTAATAAATAACATTAATTGTGATGAAAATATATGAATATTGGAGTGATGGCAGTACTGATAGATACATTATTGCGTCTTCTATTGAATTTTAAGGACTACAACACATGATTCATCACGATCTACAAGGTTAAGTTATGCTCCAAACCAGGATATTAAGGGGGCATCTTGTGTTGCAATGCAAAAGATTGCTGTTGAATACAAAATACTTTGAACAATGTCGACAAATTGTTTTAACAAAGCATCTGTTGTTCAAGCCAAATGTCGAGCAGCCTTTAATACTAAGTGCCAGTCGAACAGGTAGCGAGGATCCAGATGAATTCTCACAAGAAATGAATCATTCTCCAATTATACGATTAGTGGATGAAATTCGTTATCATAAACTTTTTGAAAGATTAAATTCCTCTGATGTAATGACGATGCATATGAACAAGTGTGATACATTATCCACATTATTCTCTTTTGTACGAGAGAATGCCCATAATTTTAATGCTACCCACGTATGTCATGCTCTCTTGATGGCCAGAGAGTTTCAACAGAACAACAAGGAAGCTCATAATCTATTGTCTGAGAGTAACTCTGATTATACTCAAATCTTGGACTTAGTATTACATCATAATAAAGAATTTACTCTGGATGAAGTAACGTGGTCATTACTGGCAATAACTGCGGCACAAGTTCCTGTAAAGAATGAAGCCTTCCAGCTTCTGATTTCTCGTTTTCATGATTATGTGGAAAAATTGCAAGATGATATTCCTCTAATCCATCTAGCACGCTATTCCTTAGCTGTTCAGAAATATGCAATGGAGCATTGGACATACTTTAACTTTCTGCCAATGTACAACTTGGTTTTAAACAAACTCCGTACGTATCTGTTGTTCATTTACTACTTATTCCAAAAATACTATTTTTTATGAGGTCACTTAAAATATATTTCTTATTGTAATGCATTTTTTTATTCAGATGGATGTACAAATGCTGTAGACTTGTACTCGTGTACTCTTTGCTTAAACATTCATCGTGAGCTTGTAACAGATTCTGTCTTGTCCAGTTATCAGATGATTGTTCAGAACTTGTTGAACAAAAATAAATTACACGCTGGTTATTCAGACATTCTTGTTGCAATCTTGACATTTTTAAATCGTCCTGACTGGAAAATCGAGTGCAATAATACCATGAGGAATGTTATGCTCCAATTTCATGGAAAGGTTCATCTTTTAGATGTCGACATACTTGTCGAACTCATCAAGGTACATACTGAATGCAGCATCTAATATTTCATTCAGATAAATAAAATAGCGTGTAATAATAATCGAAGAATTTTTTTAATTTAGATATTTTCTAAGTTACAAGAGCCATCCTGTCTATTAAATGAATTCCAAAATAGCGCATTCAATTTTTTAAGAGAAAATGTGAGCATGACAACAAAATCAACTCTAGCTCGTTATTTAATTCCATTTACATTTGGCCCTTCGCGTCAAGAATTTCAACAGCTTCTGAATAATAACTTGCACATTCAATCAATTGAAAATGATATATCAATTCAAAACTTCGTGAGACTTTACCAGGCCTTCAAAACACCTGTAATCAACACATTTTACACAATTTGGACAAAGATGCAAACGTTAATAACGTCTAATAATCCAGAAGTTATGGAACGACTTCTGCAACTATGTTTCAGGTAACTCCTTATAGTATATTAATATATCAAATGAAAGTAAAAATGATGACACTCTCTACTTGATCATATTAAACAATATTTCTCCAGGTATTATTATTAGATTTATAAATCAGATTTTTTAATGCTCTAATTGCTTATGATATTTTTACAGTTACACTTATTACGTTGATCGATACAGTAACCTTCATCGACATTTAGGTTTCGAGAGGGAAATCATAAAATGGCTTATGAACGATTTGGAAAATGGAGAGTGCAACTTTATAACTTGGAAATGCACGAGAGCAATTGGTTTTATACTGGCATATTATCCAACAAATGAATCAAACGATGCGATTCCTGATATCGTCATTGACAAACTACTCTCATTGTCAGAACAATACAGTTTCTTTAACTGCTTCTACATTGCCCAATGTCTCAGGTACCCAGTGTATATAATTCATACTTAATAATATTTAAAGTACAGAATTGCTGCGTATCTCAGAAATTGATTTCCCATTATATTTTATATACTAGAATAGCTCGAAGAATACGGAAAGATAAAAAACAATCGACCAAATTAACCAATCAATTAAATCAAGTTGATCAAATGCTGGACGAATGTATGGAAAGATTATTAAAAAGTGAAACTTTAACTGTGAAGCAGGTCACATTACTAATGCGCTGCTGTGCCTATAGAGATTTCGAAAAAGAAAATGTATTCTTTAAAGAAATCGAGCAGAGGTAAAATTATATAATATTCTTACTTACATAATTAATCTTCAACGATATCAATTAATTTCACTATACGTTTTCGTAGAACAAAAGAGACAGACAGCAATATTACATCCCAGATCATACGAGAAGTAACATTTTCCATAGCTCAAAATCAATATGTACTGCCACATCTTGTAGAGATGGTAGTGAAGTACATTATAAACAACAAAGAATATGTTCTTGCACAGACTGTTGGTTACTTTATAAATTCTTGTTACACACTTGGCTATACTCCCAAAGACATTACCGAATGTACAGCCGCCATCAATGAGATAATATATAGGTTCGTACTATGAATAATAAATTTATTAAATAAATGCGTTACCGGAAAACTTTCTTCTTTTAATTTTAACAGAGAGCGCGAGAAAATAACGGGAAAGCTTATAATTGAGACTGCCCTGACACTTTGCTACTTTCAACATTTGTCGAGCGATTTGATACGTTTCATCTTCACGATGGATTTTCTTGAGGCACTCGACAACGAGATTATTCTGAACAAGGCACATTTTTCGTATCCCAGTAGAGTACGAAATGGTCTCATGAAATTAAATCGGGCGGTATGTCTTGAGTTTCCTGAAGAGGATGTACCCTGGTTCCACAAGAAATACTGCGAAGAAGAAGCGACTAGGGGTAAAAGTCTTTAAATAACTACCGGATATCGCATATCCTCCCTCTGTTTCTTATATAATTCTTAATCATTTTTTTAGACTACAGAAATCCGAGACTTTTCAACAAGGAAGTTCATAAAACTCTAGCAGCGTTGGTTGATGAGAAAAATATTCGCGTTAACGCTTACTCTCCTTATTACCATAAGATAGACTTCCTGCTGCAGAATAACGAAAGTAGTAAGAAGACCAACGACAGGGGGTGAGCATAATTCATTCAGTTTATTCTACCAATGTATCGTTATATTCGTTTTTTACACGTGGAGTTATTATAAAGACTAATTTTCTACATAATCTATATGAGCTGGATAAAAACATGAACGATCTATTTACTGAAATATATTCTATGTACAACCTTTAGTTACTTATAATCCTTAAAAATATAAAAATACAGGTGAATAAGAATGATCTTGAATCTCGTGTTATTCTCTTTTTTTTTTCTTCTAGGACAGCCTTGATTCTACATGGTCCCAATTCGTTCTCTAATAATGGAACGTATTTAAGAGGAGTTTATGAAATGAACAAGCGCCAGTTGCAGATACTAGGATATAACGTCATCACTTTAAATCATTATATATGGAATTCCATGGCTTTGTCTGAACCGAGCGCAAAACTGAAATACTTGTCTGACTGCCTTCAAGGAAAATCTGAAGAAGCGATTTGAGTTAGGTGCGAAACATTTGTGGGAACCTCCAGTGTACCAAATAAATTAGTTCAATTGTCTATCGTTGAAATTTCTCCATACCCTTAAATGCTTTTTCTAAAGTTTATATACAATTACATTCTCATTCTATTTAATTCTATTATTTCTCTAATTTTTATTTTCTTCCTTCGAGCATCAAGTTTCAAGCTTTATCGTACCTCAACAATATTATTTATCTTGGTCGATGTGATCAAATTTCTATTACAATAGAAATTCCTTTCTTTTTTTGTTTTATATATATCCTTTTCATCACATTTTAAGTATCGAGTGTTCAAATTCTCTCCAGTCTTGTGTTGTGTTCTTTTTTTTTTCTATAAAAAAATAATACATTCACGTTGAGTTTTTAGGAACGTTGATTGGTTCTTCTTCTTCTTGATTACTAGCAATGAGCTCATTTATAATCGAACAGGAACTACTGGTAGAAAGACGATTCTCCTCAGAAAGCTCGGTAACTTTAAGTTCTTCAACTCCCGGCGCCTTCTCGCCAACCGAAAATCTCTTTAAATCCAAGTCAGGTGAGGGTAAAATTTCTTTCTTATCAAATTTCTTGTTTATGCATGGAGCCAATGTTGGTGGATGTGATGCCAAAGAGTTCTCTTCCTCCTGATCCCCTGTACAACACTGGGGAGAACTACAACGTCCACTTTGACAGGGTATTAAACATTCCAGTTTGGCTATTTTGGGCTTCATCTAGTTGAAGAAATAAAAAATAATTTAAGAATGAAAAAGATTCCTCATGTTGAAATTTATTTGATACTTTTTTTTTCAATGAGAAGTTTTAATCAATAAATATTTATTGTTTACCTTATCAAATTCAGGTTGGATTGTCACTTGCGTTATGCCCATTTCATTGAAGAAGGTTGTCACTTGGTCAGTAATACTGGCATAAACCTAAAACGCCATTCAATCATTCTCAATCAATCCACTGACTTATCATGAGTACATATCGAATATACTTTACCGTGGGATCCAAAAAGATAATATGCACCGTCGATACAATTTTCTGTCCCGTAAGCTGCCAGACATGAAAATCATGAACATTCACGATCCCCGGAAACGCCATCAAAAGTTCCCGTTTCAAGGCATCGATATTCATATGATTTGGTATCGTTTGAAGTAAAATATATCCCGACTCCCTCACTGCAACAGGAAATAATGGAGATTCAAAAGAATAATGAAAATGATCATAAAATCTTACACTACTCAACCAAGTAAATATTTCAAGTATTCTCACTGTAAGGATAACTCAACATGAAGAGACACAGCGCAGAAATAATAGCCAAAACCGGATCAAAGTACTTGGCTATGTCTCCATCCGTAAAGTAAACCAAAACCGATACAAGGGTGACAAAAAAGCATCCCAAAACGTCTCGACACATTTCTCGAAAACCTTGACTCCTCGGCAAGGCCAGGGGACTCCAACGACTATGTCCAGAGAGTTGCTGTTCGCCGTCCTTCGCAGGCTGTGAGCTCACGTTCCTGAAAAGTCAACGTAAAACAGAATAAGACCGTATTTCCTTCGGAGTCCTTGACAGCGATAATAATGGAACCGCAGAAAAGGGTAAAGTCCATGGCAGTAAGAAAAACACTAATAAAATTGTTCAGTGAAGTATGGAAAATCTCATAACTAAAATATATAACCTGATTTCTTACTTTTTAAAGACGACGTTCCCGTGCTTGGTAACATGAAGAAAAACACCCTGGTTAAACGTATAACCACCTATGAGGATGTAGCAGAATAAGTTCAGCAATATTCCAGCAGCTCCTATGCAGAATACCGGAACTACATGATGTATCGCATCTGTATGATCTATGTGAACTAGAGTTTGCAAAGCTTCTACGACGAGAGAGAAGCAAAAGGATGCATGAAGAACGCAGCAAACAAGGATGATGACTATGTCGATTCTAGCCCATCCAAAAGTATTTTTCATTCTTCTATCGGACTTCGATGGCTGGTTAAGAGTTGATATCAGTGAATATACAAGTTTTTCATTATTTTTGTTTTTTTCATTAATTAACATTCAACTAATTACCGTTGGTCTGCGTGGCAAAGATATTGATGTTTCTTTACTCTCATCGTTAATCGATGTCGATGAGTTTCCTTGTGAACTACAGCTATTACTTTCGAGTTGATAGCGATCACGTTGCTCGTACTGAAAGAAATTATTTGGACTGTTAGAAAATATTAATTGATACATTGACAATGTATCGAATGGATAATTAATTCTATTTCGTGCGATTGCCACAAGCTAATTTTCGTTAACACTTGAATACTGTACTTTTAGTGAATGGAAAGTACCTTTATCGAGGCTATACATCCAACCAGAGCGACGATGTTGCAGAGCATGTGATAAGCATTGAGCAACAGTGTCAGTGCGTGCGTAAGGTGACTGGCGACTAGTTCCACGACGAAGAAGGCCGTCGTGAAGAAGAGCACCACATAGAGTTGAACAGGCTGCAGACTGCGAAACCACTTCTTGACAGCCATTACTATTGGTTACTCGAACCCCGTTCGATTCTCCGTGTCGAAAATTCCGATGGAATTATCCACGGAGGACGAATGGTTAAGTACAGAATAATAGGAGGCTTGATGACTATCGTCCGGCCACTATTCACTGGACAGAAATCGTCATTGTAGTCATTCAGTGATTGCCTGTAACAAAAGCATGCAGCTGCAGTCATATACTTCTTGTTGTTATTGCCAATTTTTATTTTTTTTCTAATCATTCATACCGACATGCAGTTTAATTTAAGACAGCTAATCGGTCAATAGAGTAAACTTTTTTTTTTTTTTCTTGGGATCATAAATCCTTTTTACCTACTTTATTGAATCATCATTATTTTTACCTATCCGACGTTTACCCTTGTGTTTATTACTTAAATTATTTTTCATTACTTTACAGTCATCCTTTATATACTGTACCTATAGTCATTAGGTCATTACACTAGTCTTTGCTGTCCTATAATCAGAACTACTTGTAAAATGACTCATAATTGCTTTCCAGATATACTTCAAGAGTTTCACTGCAAAAATAGTCGATAAAATATTTTTAAATGTTTATCAAATCATTATGTCAAGATGATAAGTCCATACAGCGAGTCATGGCTGTCTTATGAGACAGATTAAAGCCAGAGATAGAGTTCAGAAATGAAACAAAGAAATGTACAGGAGGATAACAATCATATAATCCCAGGTCAAAGTTCACTTTGTTTTTTGTTAATATGCCACTACTATTACTCTATTAAAATCTATTTATAGCTTATCATTGTGTAGTAGGAATTTTTCATTTATCTTATGTATTCAATCATTTTAGGTACACTCTCCAACAGTACTTGACCTCTGGCGTTATCAAATTTTCACACTATCCTCGAATTATCATTCAGGAGGTCTAATTAGTCTATATCGCTTCTAATGGTAGCTATGCAGTCTGGACAAATATAAAGTGGATAATGGTAGCTCGCCATAAGAGAATAATTCTCGTTGCCAACAACTATCAGAGCGTTAGTTGCTAACATCCGCTCCCTAATAGCTTCTGATCCTCTATTTTATTAAAGTTTATCCGATGGAGCTTGCAAAATCTATAAAAAATCATATATCGCTCTGTTTTCATGTAGGATTAAAGTTAGTAAAGAGGAATCAAGTTATCTATGGCATATTAGTCGGACGAATCTAATCTGATACACTGATGACCCCATTTATATTCAAAAATCATATCAAATGATAATACCTATTGTTGAATGAAAATTAAAAAATGTCAAGTATTTTTTTTTATTGTAATTAAACAGCTGACTCTTTCTGTCATAAGGGACCCCGTTGCAATGACCTTCTTGCACGAATGCGCTAAGGCTGCGCTCTCGCAAACCTTGATTACACGAAAAATATTAATTAGGAACACCAATAGACGGTGAAATCTGACTAGATTGACTAATTTTCTTTTTTTTTTTTTTACAAATGTTCTGCTTAACTTACTAGGGCGAACTCGAGCGCGAAAAAACGATAGTTAATTAACAACGAGCTTTTCCGCACCAATTAATTTGTAGCATATTTTAGGACGCATGAATAATTTTTGTCCTTTACCTAAATACTTCGTGTCTGACCCTCGTATCTGTGGAGCAAATTTGTCATCCACTATTTTTATACCGACACCATAAAAATACCTGTTATATATATAAATCAATCCCCATAAAAAAAATACTGTGAAATTACTAATTTTAACAAAATAACTTGCAATGTTCGTATTACTTACTCTATAATTACTGCAGTCCAAGTAATTAATATCT
Source organism: Calameuta pallipes (assembly GCA_030142375.1). Taxonomy (NCBI): domain Eukaryota; kingdom Metazoa; phylum Arthropoda; class Insecta; order Hymenoptera; family Cephidae; genus Calameuta; species Calameuta pallipes. The sequence goes on from JARQSW010000041.1 coordinate 65,510, forward strand.
GCCACTTCTAATTTCAATTCCCACACTTATCTGCCTCTCGAGACATCAATTTATTTCCAGAAAAACGAATTGACTGTCAGAACTTGAAAAAAAAAAATTAAATCCATTATCAATATATGATCATGGTATCAATATCAATCCTGACTTTACTAGTCCATAAGATAATAATGCATATATATACAGCCTCCCCTGATAAAACAAGATATTAAAATATTTTCAAAAAAATCCGTAACACCGCCAAAAACAATGTAAACAGATAAACGAGTAAATTATCACGTATACGATAATCTCACTAAATCCAACAATTATTTTTCAGACTCATCTCTGACTGCTACTAGAAGGAAGCTAGACGGGGAGCTAAAATGTGTTAGGAAATGAGGAATTTTACGCACGAATAAAAATATACACAAACGCCTACGGAGAGACAACGTATAAACGTGCCAAACGTTTTAGCAACGATAATAAAAGCCCGATATATAGCGTTAAGAATTATTTTAAAACTAAAAATAACAACGGGCACGTGATCGGTGTTAATGCACTCTTGTTATTTTATATTAATCGGTCCATGCAGCCTCGAAATCACGGGAGATATTATTAAAAGGAGAAACTTTTATCTGAAGAAACTCGTATAATGTGTTAAGAGGTGAATAGAAGTCTGTGCCGCGAACTCACTGACTGTCACACTTCTGCTGGGAGGACTGAGAGGACTGGGAGTAAGTTCTTGCTCAATCGGTGGCTCGAGCGCTACTGACAAGAATAAGAAGAGAATATATAAGTATAGCAGTGAGTAAGTGAGGGAGTAACTTCGTTGAGGGCTTTAAAGAGGAAGTCTCTTTCTACTTCTCTCTCTCTCTTTCTTTCTCTCTCTCTCTCTCTCTCTCTCTCTCTCTCTCTCTCTCTCTTTCTCTCGCTCTCTGAATAGGTTTGGGAAAGAATGACGGTAGTGTAGTTTATACGTTCAGTTACGATTTACTGCAATCTGCGATAAGAGACTCTATTCCAAGCAATTTTACATGCTAATCCTAAACTGAGAGCACGTTTGATCGTTTCGCTTTAGTGTTATAAATATATGTGATTTTGTCTTGTTTCAACTAATTGATCTCTAAATATTTCTATTATTTCTATAATGGAGACGCGATATGACGGATAATGATAGGATGTTAGTGATAAGATAATATATCAGGAATAGTATTTTATATTCTTTAAAAAATTATTGTGGGGATACTTTTTTTATATCAAAATTATCATGGATCAGTTTGTTATTAACAATTTCTAGATCCTGCACGTCCTCCTTGATGCTTGAGTTAGTTGTCATTGTTTTGTATGTTCTATGACCTTATTTATATGACGTGAAGAAGTGCATGTAGAATTAGAATAAGGAGGTATGACAGAATTTAATAATGGACTATTGCAAGGTTATAGTTTGTCGTTGATGAATTTTTTTAATTAATAAGGTGTACTGTAGGAATAACGTAGGCTATGATAGTGACGTATTTGTGCTTGATAATATTGATATTGTTGGTATGTGATTATAATTTTTAAAGCATCGAAAAGCGTGATAACTTGCTATATTGTAATTAGGATGAATCCTTGGAAAATGTCAAATGAAATATTATCGATGGATTCGAACAATGAGAATCCGATGATATTTGTATTATTGAAATTGGTACGGTTATCGGTGACTAGAGTGTTCTTTGCACACGACGCCAAAGATTGAAGAGAGTGAAAAATATTCTTCCTGAGGAAGACAGCCGTTCTTTATCTAGCGACTGAGTAAAGTGGAATTCGATATCAAAACATGGGGGATTGTATTACGCTTAAACAATTATACAGCGGATACGTGCTGTTAATTAATGGGCGCTGAAGTAATGAGTTGTGTCGTATTATGGGATTTGGGGAAATTTCTGTAACGTTAATAGATTAGTTTTTCAGCGTTTGTTATTGTCTTGGGATTACATGGAGAAAGTTTTCGTTATGCAAAGCATTAATTGTGTGAAAGAGGAATTATATGCTTTCTTATGCCTCTGATTAAAGAACAATTATATAATTTTAATTACTATGGAATTACTGAGTATGGATTTTGATCCGTAGAGTGGAGAAGTCGCTGTTGAACCGTTGGTTTTCATTAAAAAACGCGTCTTTCCATATCTTTTCATCAAAAAGGTGATTATCCTTGTTCGTAGACTGCCGCTAGGATTGTGTGCGCTACTTGCGCCATCTGTGAACAAACTGTTGAAACCAGTTGAGGAGATGCCGTTAGATTCTTATTGGTTTATATGGATCACGCTAGATGGCAGGTCCCTCTGGCGAATTACAAAAAGAACTATGCGCCACTTGGAATTCAGTCAGTCTTCTTTTATAAGTCGCACGAGTCATGGCGACTCCGTATGGAAAATTTCGGAAGAAATAATCGCGATACGACACCTAATCTCTGTTGTAAGAATTGCGCAAATTTCTGTAAAGTTTTGTTTAATTAAGATGAGTTAGTTTACGTAAATCCTTGGTCATTTTTTTTCCTGTTTATGCAATTGTGAGATATTAAACTGTCTTGCGTTTACACCGGACCTTTTAACCATGGATTTTGGGACACTATTGAGTGTCGCTCAAAAAAATGAGGGCAGCAAGCAGGTAAGACAGTTTTTATTTCAATTCTTAGATGTTATTGTTGTTGTTTCAAAATCATTCGTTTTTAACGTTTGCATTGTTATTTTGTGAAAGAAAAAAAATCATTGATGTTTTGTCCTCGTTTCCAGAACGTTCGAAATACATTTTTCTATTGTATCTGTTAGTTCATTTTAATAGTTTTAAGCCTTTCTTAGTATTATGACCCTTTGACACTGATCAAAATTATTAGCAGTAAGCTAAATTTAATAATCCACCGTAGACTATGTTCCAATAGTAATATTGAAATTGCCCAACGTTGATAGGTGCTGAAATATTTATATATTATTTTAAACTTTAGGTTCAATATCACTGCTTATTCTCTGTTTCATTAATTATCATAGCAATTGGATTCATACTGAATTGTTTCATCATCGAGATGGTTAGTGGTAATAAATGAAAAATTCTAATTTTTTAAAGCCTATTGCGTGCTACCGGACCAAATTTACACCACCCAAGAAAGAGAGTAAACAATCAAAGAATTTATCTGAGAATATCAAGAAATTTCTTGCCAGAAAAGAAGAAGAGGAGCGTCGAAAGGCTTATGAGGAAAAAAAGAAAAAAGAGGTATTGTCACTATTATAATCAGTAGAATATCTATTATGAAGAATCCTTCTAACAGTGATGATTATTATCTTTTTTCCAGAATCTCTTGGCGATGCGTGATCACAAAACCCAAAGCAGAATAAACAAGCATTTAAAAGTTTGCAAATCTGCCAATAAATCTGTTTTGGCTGATGCTATCGACAATGAAAACACTGCCCTTACTATGGCAGGTATGCGTCCAGTTTGCGTTCATTATGAGAAAGATAAAGCATAGTGGATGCTCTTAACTTTTGGAACAGTCTCAGTTAAATACTCAATCAAATTAGAGGTTTGAATCCCCAATGTTCCAATTATAGAGTCTCCAGTATGTGCGTAAGAACAAATTACACATAGTGTATTAACAATAAAGTTCCAAAGTAATTTTTGAGTTAAATGCTGTATAAGAGTCTAGTATGTAATGGGCAGTATTTTTGCCCACAGGTCGTAGTTTGTCGCGAGAGATACTACGTGTGCTTTCCCGGCTTCTGTTAAAGTGGTCGCAAGGGACGCGGTGTGGTTGATTCTCACCATGGAGAGGATTCTCAGGGACTAAGGTCAGCCACCTATTTATAGAATAGTGTAGCGGGCATATTAATAAAAAAAAAAGGTTGCATCCTTCATCTTCGATTTTTCAAATAGAATTTAGCGATGTTTTGAATTTTCAAAGTACTGTTTCTCTTATTTCAAGCAACACAGAAACTTTGAAAATCGTGGAATGAGGATACAACAAATTTGAATTTTCTTGAGCGCTTTCAAAGCCTCTAGTCAATAAACTAAAATAACTTCGAAGTCAAGAATTTTTTAGTAACCTGAGTGCAGCTTAAATTAACCCAATTGACTTTGCCAGGCTATTTGTTTTAAGATTTTGGAACTTTATTGTTTTTACATAACCAGTTGCTTTGAAGTACAAAGCTTGGCATGACTCACTATTCTAATTGGTTATAATTTATAACTGATTGACAAATATTTATTACCTAGGACCATCACAACCTGATGAGGACGATTATGGATACGTCTCGCAAGAGGCTTCCGCATTTTATAACCAGTTGATGAATAAATACAACAATCTACCTCCGGAGAAGCCATTGTTTAGTGACAGTGGCAAAAGAACAGTGAAGGACATAGCGTCTACAAAGGTCTGAATTCAGATCATATAAATACCTATTAATTGGAACATGTTACATTAATAAGCATTGAATATTTTATAAAATAATTTTCATTACAGGACAGAGTAAAACAAGCATTGAAACAGAAGGAATTGGAGGACACTTTGGGTCATCGAAGAAAAAGGAAATCTTCCAGCTTAACCGAGAAGGAAACTGAGCCAGATGCGAAAGAGAAAGCATCAGGGGATAGAGATAGAGATAGGGAGAAAGAAAGAGAAAGGGACAAGGAGGAAAAACCAAAAGTAAAAAAACGTCCTCCAGCACCGCCACCAATAGATTTCGTCCAGCTATTAAAACTCGCCGAGAAAAAGCAACACGAGCCAATAGTGTTGGAACCGAAGCCAAAGCCAAAGGTAGAGGAACCCGAGAGACTCATGACAAAGAAACAAATGAAGGAATATTTAAAGGAAAAGGAATGGCGAGAGAGGAAGGAGCAACGCGAGAAAAATCCAGAAAGCGCAAAGGTTTCAGCTACGACCAAAGCGCCGCCACCACAAAGTGGCAGAATACCGAAACTGTCGAACGGAAAGACGTCACCGGAAAAGACAGATAAGCCTTTAACAAAAAGCACAGCTACTACCTCCGTGAGGAAGCAATCGGACAAGGAAAAGTCATCATCGTTGTCTACGTCGAACTCCAAGAGTTCGGAAAAGGATCTCATTCAAGAGGAAAGAAAGAAACTCGAGGCTGTGAAGAAGGAACTGGAAGAAATTAAAAGACGCATCGAGGAGGAGAATAAGAAGAAACTCGAGTTGCAGAGTAAACTTAACAAAAAGTCTGACGCGTCTGCGCCATCGGCTACTAAATCTGTCAGCAAAACAACAAAGAGCAGTGAAAAGCCGACGAATTCGTCCAAGGACGTTAAACCAAGACAATTGCCTCCAGCAGACGTGAAACGAAGACCATTCCCTCCACAGGATATAAAATCTCGACAAGTTCCATCGTCGCAGGACGTGAAATCTCGACACTTCCCGCCACAGGATGTCAAGCCAAGGTCGTTTCCGGCCAATGGAAAAACGCGACAATTTCCGCCTGGTGACGTCAGGCCTGTCAAACGGCCATTGTCGCACAAAGACGCACGAAGGGCTGGACCAGTGCACAAACGTAACCAATACAAATATTTTGATTTGATTTCATGACTTTCAACGTTATTCTGTGTTTGATTTTATTTTTTATTTATTTATTACAGGTCGCATTCATGACGACGAAGACGATTACGATTCTGAACTCGATGACTTTATTGATGACGGACCGGAAGAAGGTGCTGAGGACTATAGTAAATATATTAGTGAGATATTTGGTTATGACAAGAGTAAATACAGAGATTACGAGGATGACGATGACGCCATGGAGAGTAATTTTGCTCAACAATTAAAGGAGGAATACGTATCCACGAAAATTGGTGAGTCTCAATATCTTTTTGAATGTTTCAAATAATATTCTAATTATTAGGTTTCAATTCGACGTGACTCGTTTTACCTTTTTACAGGAATAATGGAAGACTTGGAGGATATTCGCATGGAAGCTCTCGAGAAGAAGCGAAAAGCTATGCTTAAGAAGAAATCTAGAAAGTAGTGCGTGATAATCGCATATTTATAGATGCGTGTAAGAATGAAAGAATCGAAGAGTGATGCAGCCGTGTGTGTGTATATATATATACACTATGATAAACATTTATTACATAAATATATATTTATAAAAGCGCTTGAGTGATGATATATTTTCATATTTATAAAAATTGTTCCAGAATATCGCGCGTGAAGACAATGCATTATTAACGCGCGCGGTTTTCGTTAAGTTTTGTTTCTCTAGGTTCTTGTTTAATGGACGGCTTCTTTTTATTTAATACGATCGCTCGAGTTTCGCAGGAGACGGTTGTGAGCGGAATCAAGGTGGAGAAAAAGAAATTAGGCAAACGAAAATTAACAGACTTTACATTTCAGACTGTGATTTGCCTTTAGAAGTTTTGCCGGACAACTCAGTTTTTGACACGGCTATTTTATTTGTTTTCTTTTTTTTCTTTTGGTTTATCTTTTCTGCTTTATTTTGTTTAAGCAGAAACGCTGTTGTCGTAAATAAATGCCTTCAATGTTCGTCATCGACGAGAGAAAGATACTGTATAAAAGGACAGTTGAGGTTCGAATTTATTTTAGCTACTTTCTTATTCCCTTTGAATGTAAATTTTTCAAACTTCATGCTCCATTCGATTGATCTGATCTTAAAATTGTTTAATTTACGTTTTGCTTTTGTAAAATTACAAAAAAACTGCGACGAATAAAACACTGCCGCTTATAATATTCTTCGTCGCCTCTAAGTCATTATCAATAATTAATGAAGGAACAGACAATGTAAATATACGTGCAATAAGCCAACGTATAATTACCAGTTAATTGTTAAGTGATTTTATTAAAAAATCGACTTTCGTTTAGTGTTTTCAAATATGGCTGTTAATTCGATCAAGCTCATAAATTTTCGATGAACATTGTTAGTGCTTGTTGCAAGTAATTCTATAACATGAGTAATATTATTCTTGAAATACGGTTTATATAAATACATTGCTATAAGATTTTTCGCCATTGTCTGCAATTTTACTGTCTTTCATAAATTCGCATCGATGCAATTATACTTTAGACTGTGCCTTGTACAATGAATTACATGTTTTGTAACAACTGCAAGAAGTCATTCGCACAAACGATATTACTCGAGTTAAACTCAACAGAGGCGCCACTGTTGCTTTTTTTACAGTAAAAGAACGAAAGAAAGAATTTGAAAAAAAAAATCTTGTAATTGACTACCACGAATACAGAAAATGAATAAGTCGAATATGCTTATAAATATAACATTCCTTACGACAGTAAATAATCAAAGTAAGAATGAGGCAAAACACAACAATGGTCCCAAACATATCTTTATTTAACACATTGATATTTATATTTAACACCTAACAATATTCTGTGCGTTGTATTGACCCCGTTTCGGGTGGCAAATATTAAAACGTAATTTGTTAATATCCAAGAAAATTATATTCATCCTCCATTGACACGGACGATCCAGTGTCACAAAAAACTATTGTCAGAATTCTAATTTCAGTGGTGCCAAAAATTCATTTCCTTTTCTCTTTTCAAAATCCAGCACACCTGCAGCACAAATCAATTTTCACGCAGTATATTGAAACAAGAATGCAGATGGCGCGCGGGCAGGCACTAATCTCTTATCACCGTGCTGCTCGATAACCACGTAATAATCCCTGCCGTTGATGACGTGCTTCTTGACGTGATCCTGGTTCTCCGCCACTTTCTGATATTGAGGCGGAGGACTCCTCTTGAAAAATTCAGATGGCGGTTCCGCGGCGTACATGGGAAGTGCGTGTATCGTTCTACCTAGACGATCATTCTTCTTCTTCTTTTTGCATTTGCAAAGATACAGGAGCTCAATGAGGAAGGCGACTGTCGCCACGGTGAATCCGATGAAGACGACTTTATAAGTCATAGTCAGATCCGAGTTTCTCAATTGACGTTCCTTGGATCCCAAATTCAGAGGGCATATTTCTGTCCCAGGTAAATAAGCCGTTGTTATATATTTCACTATACCGGACTCCACCAACGCTAAGATACTGAAACCAAAATAAGTGGGTGGTTTTGAAGAGTTTTTTTTTTTTGGACGAGCAAAAAATTAATCTCAAAAATTTTACTGTTTGTCCATGACGTCGTTTATCAGGCTGCCCAAGGGATACGCGAAGGCTCTTCTCTTCAGTAAAATGTTTCCTGGCATTATTACATACGTGCAGCGTTTACCTTCATCGATCCCCTTATGACTTTTGTCTATGTAATCATAGAAAATCAATCCTTGAACGAAATGCTTCTCACCCAGGAACATTTTATCTGGAACGGTACAAAGTAATTTAATCAGGGTATCTACAGCAATGTCTTAGGTCAGTATATCAAGGAATTTTTTCACTCTTCTTTTATTACTTTGATCAACGTGACGAATGACGGTTGAATATGATTTATTTCGTAGATCCACAAATTGACCTTTTCCTTTGCTGGTCGAAAGATTCAGTGGTTGCAACTCGTTACCCTGTTGTTTAAGTGACATATTTTATCAATGGAATGACTCTCTATACAGGGTGTCCCGGAATTGCTTTTGGACCGAAAAGTGGGCGATGGCTGGAGGTGCCCTGAGCATCCTCCCGCAAACCGTTTGCCAAAATTCGTAATAGTTTTTAAATAAGAAAGATTTAAGTGGCACCAATCAGAATGAAGAATTTCCGCGGATTGTGGCACCGCGGTGGGAGATACACTCACGGATGCCAAAGATCGTTGCTTTACAATAGCTTCCCACAAAATCTGTGTTTAGCAATTGTTTCACAGTCCGAGCGGGCGTCATTTAGATTCGTTGACAAAATACCGATATAGGCACGGCGGTGTTTTAGACTGGAGCAGTAGTAGCTACACGTGCAACGCGCGATCGGCAATTGTATCTCCAACCACGCTGCCATAATCCGCCGGAAATTTCTTCATTCTGATTGGTGCCTCTTAAATCTTTCTTATTTAAAAACTATTGCGAATTTTGGCAAACGGTTTGCGGGAAGGTACTCGGGGCACCTCCAGCCATCGCCCACTTTCCGGTCCAAAAGTAATTCTGGGACACCCTGTATAATCTTTATGGTTAATGGGAAAAATCTCTTGATATCATTATTCTAACCTCTGTCACTATTATATCCAATGCGCGACCTTGTTCTGCTACCCATACTTGACCTTTACTGGCTAAATCATCGACCGACTTGATCGGTAACGTAAACTGCGACAATGTCAAGAAGGCTGTGAGATTCGCAGTGTAGAATGACGTTAAAATTGTTATGAATATCCACCAGGTGGCGAACAGCAATCTGGCTGAATCTGTTTTTTTTTTTTAAATATTTTATTGAAACGAACGTATGACTTGATTTGAAAAATTATTTTCAAAAAAACAATATTGATACCTGTTACTGGGGAGATTGTCGATCCTTGCTTAAGCAATGCACCATAGACAAACCACATACAAGTTGCAACGGAATAACGTTCTGATTTATCCTGTGAGATTTTTGATCTGCAATTAAATAATTTCGAATTATCATTGCAATTTTGTATTTGTCTAGGCTACTTTTTTTAATAATACTGTCACTCAACGAGCAAGGACCTTATGTAAATTAAAATATAAATTGTAGGTCCCACTACTACGACTGATATCAAAATCAGAATCCAGACTGTAGTGTCAAAAGGTGCCAAGAGCCCGGAACCCGTTGCCGATTCTTGAGGACGTTTCATGAGTATGGTCCATTCCATTTCATCTAAATAAGTACCGTATTTAACGGTCTTATGGGCTTCCGAGAGAATTGGCAAAAATGCCACGGCCATATCGACTTGCTAGAATTTCGCACGTCAGCAATTAATCCAAGTAATATTAATTAATTAATAGAACGGGACTTTTTACCTTTCTATAAAGTAATCCAAAGACGCCGGAATTTTCATCGCCCAATATATTTCTTTCTGGCAATATTATTTTATAGGTGAAATTTAATTTCTCTTGTAAAAGATTAAAGATGTAAAATGCATGTCCAACGCCTACCAGACTGCCGTTTACGAATTTAGTGCCCGACAATGGCGGATCCTACGAACAACAATTGATTGTACCAGAAAAATTGTTTGTTTGACTCACTCCGCCTCGTAAACATAAAATACCAAAATGCATCAAAAAAAAAAAACAAATTTCAAAATCCATCAAACCTGTAAAGTCGTTATTCGAAGTTCCGTAGGAAAATTATTTTTTCTCTCGAACAGATATGGCGCAACGGCAGAAAATACTTGATCGTCATAGCGCGATGGAATTTCCCTTCTGACTGCAAGAAAAAAAAAAGCACTCAGTGATCGATCAACGTTGAATAAATTTCAATATTTCCATCCAGTAAGATTTTGAATATTTCAAAGCAAAAATAAAAATCCCCTTCAATCACGCCAACCGTCGGATCAATTTGATTCGATGATTAACTGCCATTGATTAAACAATTATCCAAATCTCTTTATTCCCATCATTTAATAATCCAATAACGATCGTAAAGTGCATGACTAACATAATAGACGTTGCGCTAACGATCTGTTATTGTCATAGACATTTGAATTAATAGATTATTATTTGATCGTTAATTCGTACCTTGGCTCGGCAGACAGCTGTTATTACTCGTAACATTTTGCAGAATCGAGCAAATCTCGATGAGCATCAATTCAAAGCCCGTCATTATCAACCCGGACTACATCGTATAAGATCCACAAGGTATAACCACACCGAATAAAGTGTTTTCCACTGTTTTTATATTTTCAAATTATTTTCTCCTCTTAGCAAACTTTTATCGGACTATTTAAACGGGAGTCTCTCCCTTTCCCGGGACCAGGTAGACAAACCGCTGTCCAAGTTGGAATCAATACTGATGGCCCGTGTCATACCCTTTTCTACACACCAAGAACTATCCTAACCTATACAGTATACAATAAGAATGGTGTGAGCACAACATAAATATGCATGTATATATGTATACCAGTATCAGCATGAAGCCCAGGGGCTCGAGCTTGAGCCATCATAATAATCGATTAGAATTGCTTCAGAGAGCTTGGCACGACTTAGTTCCAGTTGGAAAGGCTTATCATTATTTCTACGGTTCTAATTGCACTTGTGGAAATTATGAGCACGCGTTTGAATCTCCAAGTGGCGTTTTACGGTAAAGTACTTTTAATTTTAATGAATTCAATTGCACGGGGAAATACATGTATTACGATAACGAGGATAGGTTTTATGATTTTTTACCGTTATTCAGCGAAGTATCAGGGAGTTGAGATTTACTGGTGGTCATTAAAATTATTGATTTCATTTATTTCTATTCTGATCACGTATTTCCGCTTTATAAACTTTTGAATATCGAAGTATTAAAACGCTGTGGCTCGATGTGAGGTTATGGATGCGATGTCCATTGTTTAATTATTCATGTAAAGTTATAACAGCTCGATCACGTCTATGAGCTAGCTTTAATTGCAGTTTTATGACAGCGACGATACAGTACTTTGCAATTTTAAAACTGGAGATAAATGCTGGGTTTAAACGGGGAACCTGTAGGTTGATTGATAACTGTATTTTCTGTTTATCTAACTGTCGTTAATATTTCACCTTTTAAGTGAAGTATCGCTATTACCTTTTTTCATCTTTTTGCATTATTGATTGTGAGCGCATTCGTTAAATATGTTACGTAAACATTGAAAATGCTTGTTGTCGGTACACTTATCGATCATTAATGTTGCTACTATGTGACTTAAGATTTATGGTCACTTTCGGGGAAATTCCATGTTTCGTATAGAGAAGGTAGTAAGAAGGAACATGAGGATAATAAAAGAAATTCATTATAGCGCGTTTCCCCTTTGAGTCCTTTCAATGCATGAAAGATAAATCCAATAACCCGCGCCTCTCTTTACCGTTACATTGTGCAAGTGGCTCCATCTAGCTTCGATAACTTCAAAGCGCCGACAGATGGCAGCACCAGCGACGTTTCATATGACACAACTTGTAGAATCTTTGGCCTACTATAGATAACTCGACATGCTCGTATATTTTGTGTCTCATGATTCTAATATGTACAGTATATATCTGTATATAGCATTTGAATAAGTAAAGCTTATTCAGTAGGGGTTCGTTCATTCAAACTTGCGTGACCCCATATCCCATAAGATGTGTAATTACCATTCCCAGTCAAATGTAGAGGTTGGAAAGACACGAAAGTCGGTATAGTAGCCGTTGGTGTCATGATCTTGGTAGTGTCGATTTGTGCCACTGGTGGCGCAAATGTTCCAACGTACAGTCATAAATTGAAAAAAAAAATGTGAAACAAGAATCGAAGAAATCTGTGTAGCGCCTGTAATCTCATAATGACCCAAAGACCCACAATCTTTTCCGCGTAAATTACTAAGAGAGTTTAAAACTAGAAGTGCATAGAAAGAGAAACAGTGCATAGAAAGTTTGACACGTAGAAATTGATTGGGTTAATAACACTATTAGTTTCCGATCATTTTTATTGAGTTTATCATAATGATTTCAATCGATACAATGAGTTTCGTAGTCATAACTGTCGTGCGCCGCGACGCCTAGTAACGTAATTATCCGACGGGCGAAATTATCGTATCCGACATATTTAAATGAATACAAACACGTAACACCAAGCACGCCAAGGTGACGAGAAAACTAACGCATGACTTACGAACAAGAGAAACAAACATCCTAACCTCAAAGTAAGTCAAAACTGACAATTAATCCAAAGAAAACCAGTCGGAATTGGCGTAACAAAATTTTCGCCCTCACGGCAATCGCGTCGACGACAGTCCAAGCAAAATTCCGAAATCGCCTGATCTCTCTGCAACGTGCTTGCAATAATCGATCCAAAAAAAAATAATAAATGCGTGCACGTTGCAGGAACGCGTAGCGTGCGAAAAAAAAATAATCGCAGACTGGCGTTACGCGTTTTCGCTCTTTCCTTGCCGTAACAAGAAGTCCGGTTACATAAACGACCTATCCAAAAGGATGCGTAACGAGTGAATGTAGGATGGAAGAAAAAAAAAAATAATTGGGATTGAAAAAGGGGAAACAAAAAGGCGTCTCGCACATCGTAAGGGAACAATATGAATATAATACTTTTAATACGCGTTTATCCATAAATGTTGAACCTTCTCATTCTTACAGTCCTCTCTCGCTCACTCTCTCCCTCCCTCTCTCACACACACGCATTACCCATCATTCTCAACACTTTATTTCGTTTTTTTTTCTTATTTTTTTTTTTTAATTAAATGTTAGGTAGTGCCCGGGCGATATACCCAGGCAATGCTTTAAGCTTCGCCCGGGTTACACCCTTTCTTCGTATACTAGCTGTGCCGAACGCACTTGTACTGGTCGCCATGGGCCGCAACGACTCGGCCAAACGGATTCGTCGCGGATTTTCGAAATAAAATCGCTGAGGCGTCGCCACAGTCGGATTCTCATGAGCTTCAGACTTCCCGGCGGACACTTCGACGATATTACTTTTTTTTTTTGTATCTGACGTCTGATCGATTCCGCGAGGATCCGATCAGCCGATTGGATCCGCCTGCGACATATTATTTAACAACAGTGTTTATCCCCCTAATTGTCCGTAGGATATCGACTCCTCTTATCTTTGATTTTTTATCGTCACTCCTCTTTCCGGAATCTTTCTCGTGCTACTTGCTGCATTTTTTGTCTCTTCTTAATCCATCGAGTCTGAACCCTCCGCGCTTTTCCCGTTTATACAATGTAAATGAATATCCCATCTAATTCTTACGTTTTTTTTAGGTTATCCTTCTCGTCTCTCCTGGATCGTCGCAATCGTATAATAATTGGTTAAAATCAATAACTCAATCGATCTTGTGATATAATTTCGAACCGATGGACAAATTGGAGGATACGAAAGAAGGGTTAAGGGCGCCTTAAGCACTCCCATCCCCTCTTTCGGTACGACTAATAAAATTGAGATGAAAAAAAAAATAAAGGTAAAAGCATAATACGAGGCGATAATAATAATAATAATAATATATCATGTAATAATAATAATTAATTAATAATCACATAGTAATAATAATAGCAATAGCAATAATAATCGTATCTAATATATATATATATATATATAATAAATGATGTCCTTAGCCGTTACAGTTGCCTAGAGACTATTTTTATCCGCATCATTGTTTTTTCTTTTTGTTTCTCTTTTATACCTCTAATATGTATAGCTACAATATATAATATTTTCATGTTGAAAAATCGTATACATCAGTGTTGTGTTGTGTCGCAGGGCCATTGCTTCGATTATTTGTTCCTTTATCTTTCGCCATTTTAAATTAACCGCCATTTTCACTCACGCGTCGCTCTCGTGGATCTCGGCTTTATCTCGCGTCCCTAATCTTTTATTGTTATCGTTTATCTCTCATATAGTTCTCGAGGAGGGGACGAAAGGATTCTGGAAAGGAATCGGAAAGGAAATCCTTATAGTGGATCGGGAAAATATTTTGCGTTCCACGGGATTTGGATAATACCTGATATTGAGGAGGTTAGGCTCGCGTCAATACCGGGAGTGTCTTTTTCTGAGTTTTCCGTGCGCAGGTACGCCAACATTAAAAGTGTCACTGACTCGATAATAATTTTTCAAAATGATTTTGCGTATACAGTGACGGCTGTCAGAGAAAAAAAAAATGTAACAACTTTTTTACGACGCGGACACGTACGTATGTCTTATGGCCGAAGAGGTGGCTCATGGGTAACTACAGTGGCGCCACTCCCGGACTCGAGACGAGTTAACGGTGAGTTTAAATTTTATTATACCGATTTTTAATTTCGTATCACTGGCCGCCACGTTATATCTTTTTTTTTCTTCTTCTTCCTTTCTTAAGTATTCTCGTGGCGACGAGTCTTCGGGATCACAGATAGTGAGGTGATCGGATTTACGATATACATATATAATAACTTTCTAGCATTCTCTTTCTCTCTTCGTATTGCGACGTCATTCTCTGATTTAATTATTTTTTTTTCTATTCGTTCTCGCATTGATTCCTAGTCCTGTTTCATTTATAAACTCGTGGCTATTAGTTTTTTTTTTTTCGTATTTTTTTTCTTTCCTTTTTTCTCTCGCATTTGCGTCACGTAATTTCGCTCAAGAAGCTTCCCGCGTCTTCTAAGGATTTCACGGCGACAGCTCCTGAAAGCAAACAGCATATCCGCCATATGTACGCGCGTCCTTAGCGGTCGGGCCATCTTCTTTTATCTTAACTCTTTTATCTATTCGTATCTCTTGCCATCGCAGAAAGCTTCGTGACCTTCGCTCGTTATGTATATTTTCTTTTTGATACGTCACAAAAAAAAATACAACGTACACGCATTCACTGGCATTCGCGTGGTCACGCACGCGTGCATATATATATATATATATATATACACACACACATAAATATATACCCGGTGTTTCAGTCCACATGCACCACCCGAATATAGTTTAACTATAAAAATGAAATGAGCGCACTAATATGAGATAGTGCGTTAATAATACGGCATATATACACGTATATATGGGTCCATATAAATGCACGCGTGTGCATAAAAATTTTTTTTTCTTTAACAATTATTTCACAATCTTCATTTTACGGGAAATTTTGAAAAGGCGCATCGTGACTAGCGCCAAGATGAAGAAGAATGAAATAAATGAGACAGAATAAGAACAGAAAGACAAGAGGATGAAAAAAAGGGAAATACAGTAGATAAACGAAAATGAAGCCTTGGGCCGCGAAAGATGCGAGTGCTCGTGTGGTTAGATAATTCATGTACATATACATAACATATGAAATACGTGTGCGTCTAAATACGTTCCAAGACTGAAGATATGCAATAATTAAACAAAAAATATATATATAACAGTAGCGTAACAGGCGTTAACGAGAGGATGGTAATTAAATCAATAAAACGTAAAATTCACGAAATAAACAAAAAAAGTTTAATTACGCAAAACGATGTTTCATTGCCGGTTTACAATTTAAAAAATTATATATATATACGTGTATATATAATATATGTATATAGATCGGTGGGAGGTAGGGAAGGGCGTGGCGGATAAGGGAGGGAGGGATAAGCTTGAAATTGGAAGCGGACGGGAATTTTTCTTTTTTTTTTTTCCTTCTTGTTTTTGGATTCACGGATTATTTCGCTCTCTACAATCATGCACACAATTTTTCAAAAAAAAAAAAAAAATCGCAACTATCGCACGCACTGTAGCGCATTGAGTGTGTATGGGAATCTGTCTTCGCTTGTGCATATGCAGTGTGTTGGTAGTAGCAGTAATAGTATATATATATATATATATATGTATATCCGTGTTTATCGACACGTAGTTTACGCTTTTAAAAAAACGACTTGAAACATTTCCAAAATCACGTGTCACGCAACGATAACATTACAATAATCGTACGAGTGTTCAGAAGTGACAATAGCGCCGTGAGTTTAGACAATCGCACAATAAATTGCATAATACAATAAAAGTTGTCCCTGCGCGTCATACAGTTCATTCGCATTATTGTCCACGTAAACGCGTCCGACGGGACCTCATCTGTTTCGCAACGCACCCTGGACATGGTAGAATTTTTACAAATTTTATTTTTATTTTTTCAAAATAATTTTATTAGAGGCACAGAGCAACCGTCGTCGTATTAGTTTTCTTTCTTCCGCTGCTTAGGTCCCGTCGAGCGTGTTTTTCATATATATATATATATATATTTTTTTTAACGTTAACAGCTAAAAGATGTATAACACAAAAAAAAGAGAAAGAGAAAAAACCGAATAAAAAATTTTTCACGTAAATCTCTATCTCTCTCTCGCACTCACTCTTACTGACTCTCTCCTCTTTCTCTCTTTTTCTTTTTTTATCTTCTTCAAGAGAATGACGAAAGCCCTTTGTGTACGTGGTTCTTGTGACAAAATTGTAGTAATTGTTGGTGGTGGTGGTGGTGGTGGTGGTGGTGGTGGTGGTGGTGTCGTGTTATACGGGAGGATTCGTACTGGGTGGTGAGTAATGGCCGCTTTTAGACGCGAGGTCGTTTTTCATTTTCCCGGTCAGAATCGGAATCCGCTGAATCGTGGAGTGGCGGAAATTCGGGCACCGCCTCGCGCTGTTGCATCCAGCCTGCACCTGGCCCCCCAGTCATAGCCTTGCCCTGCGTCATTTTTTATTTTTCAATGATAAACCCTTCTGTCTTTATACCCTGGAGTGACGAAAAAGTGCTACTTGTCAACTGTACGAAAAACAATATGGCCGTCTCAACTACGTGACTCACAACAAGACATAACGAAGTAAACATTTCGATCGTCAGTCAGTCACTGTATATAATGATTTTTTGTTGTAAAAATAATTTTTTCTGCGTATCACTAATCTGTCACTTAAAATGTGTCTGGCGATGGCGAATAGGCGCAAAAGCAAAACATGAACAAAGACAGTGTGAATGTAAGGATTTGTTTCTGGCATGACGCGAATACAAAAGATTTGATAATGAATGAAAAATATATATATATATATATATGTATAATCCATGTTTTGCATTTTTCATCGAAGCACATAGAGCCGTGATAAATGATCCAGCCGACTATCGCGATCTAATTTGTTTGATCGTACGCTGTCTTATTTTCGAGCGATCCGCCATTTTGTGATATTTCACCTCGGATAACTTGACAACGTTAATTCCTGTATTGCGACGACGTACGATCAATTGAAACTCCCAACAATTTTAATGGATCCTTTGTCTTCATGCATCTAGATAAAGTAAATGCCATCTACTGAACTACGTAGTTATTGCCAAAGGAAAGACCTTTCCTTTTTACTTTATCGTAATCTCTCTCTCGCTCATTCCCATAGTATCCGCCATATTCCACCAAGATACTATCCCCTTACCAACAATTGCGTAATTTCGATCTAAAGTTACGAAGCGAGTCAAACTTCGACCGTAGCGCCGCGCGTACGCTCTAGCGGATTTTTTCGGAAACATAACGAAAGCCCGTTTGTCAACAGACTCTGCGACGTCTGGATGGTCGTGATTAAAGAAATAATTTTTCAACATTTTCCTACGTGCAGCCATGCATGCGCCACGGTGGAGGCGAAAAGTCACAAAGGTATCCTACCGTAAAACGACCGCCGCACAGACAAATCGTGTGTATTATGTATGTATAGTGTGAATAACAATAGATATATATATATATATAAAATTATAGATAATTCTCTAAAAAAAAACTGAACAAAAAATCGTAAAATAAGACTAAAGGTTTAAGTATCGAAAGCCGTGTGAGCGATGTAAAAACGTATTTACGTCTAAAAAAAAAAGGGTATTTACAAGAAGAAAATAATCATACCACTGAGAACCTCTATAATGAACAATTAGCTGCCTATTCTCGTAAAGCGCAACGTAAAACAACAATAACAATAATGAAAAATCTCTTAAGCTCTAGAGACACTTCCCTACTAGCACATTCGCACGCTTTCGACCCCGTTCAGTTTTTCACCGCTAAAAAGTCTGCGTATTAATTAATTATGTCCCACTGTCAAAATTCTTATTGCACTCTTTTTTTTTTCATTTCATTAAACCTATACTAGGAGATGTCTCAAGGTCGTTTCCACGTATCGACTGAGCCACCCAAAAAAATCCGCATACTCGTAAGCTTCGTCATTTTGGCAAAAAAATTGCAAAGTAACGGAACAATGGGGAAACCTCGAAACAATCGTAAATTTCAAAATGCCAACGAATAAAGGCACAACAGAGAACGACCTTGAAAATTCTTCCGTTATCACTAATCTCTATTGGATTTAGATTAGCAATGCTATTAATATTAATAATATATATTCCCATCTCTTTCGTTATTGCACTCTAGAGCGTCACGACGTAGAGCTCAAATCTTGGTTCGTTAGACCGCAAAACGTTTGCCCGGCTATGCGTCTTTTTTTTTTTTTTTTTTTTACAAAATAGTCTCAAATTCAAGTCTTTAGTACAGTCTGAAACTTGTGCTTGTTGCAACAGAGAAGATCCTGGCTTGGGGGGTTAGGGGGGGCCTTCACTCTAGATCGCCGACTACTTTATGCTGCGTCGCGTCACTGTAAAAATACGAAAACAAGGAAAGACTGACGTTTAGTGACCGTGGCAAAGAATCGAAAAATTAAAAAAAAAAAAATGTTCTCTCGAATATTAATTGTGCCTCGTTATCGTTAAACTTTCTTTTACTTTCACTGGACAGTTGTGTGTCTTGTTTACTATCACACGACAACAATGCATTGTTATGTATTTTTGTCACTTAAATCGTCTCTCGCAAATTCTTTCTGGGATCAATGATAACAATCATAATTATCGTGCTGAGGCGCAAGCTACGTTATACGACATATTTATATTTTTAAAAAAATATATATATTTTTAAAATATATATATATGTACAATAGACAGAAAAATAAGTGCGAGACCGTGCGAACTGTGCTTGTAACAATGCGTTAAGCGACGCTGTCGACTTTTCCATTCTTTTCTTTTTCCCAGGAAAAAAAAGTTTTTCAGATTTTAACGTTACTTTTAATGGCTTGACTTTGAAATGAGCAAAAATCGTTCAAGAACACATGCGACCGCGTGTGTCGATGATTGATCGCGTCAGACGTAACAATGACAACAATCGCACAATCAAGTAGACTCGAGAGTGAGATGACAAGATAATGAGATAAAAAAGATAATAAGATATCGAGAAGATGATAATCCTAAAAAAATGCATTTCAAAACTTCCGGTGCATCTTTGACAACTGCACTTTGAAGATGCTCAAGGGTGAAAACACGTGTGAGGAAATAAAAAAAAAACCAATCACGGTGTCTCGTTACTCACGCATCCCCGTTGCAACAAACACAGTTCATTTGTTAGACGTTCGATAAACCAACCAGCAGGTGAGTGTGTGTGTTTTTTTACGCATGTGAGAGAAAAAAAAATCGGGTAGAATAATTAAAAGATAAATTCCATGGGAACAAGATTTACGAGGAAATGAAAACAAGATAAATAATACAAAAGTACAAGAAAATGGTGTTAGGTTCGATCGGAGTGTTACGATCGACGCCAAAGGCGGAATTCGTGTGTGCTGATAAGAGTGCAAGCGATAATGATAATTGTTACGCAAAAGGAGAACGTTAGTGGCCACCTGTAATGAGAAACTACGCAACGTACGACTGTCGAGCAAAAATTTCCATAACCGATCGACCTGCTACTGACCTAACCTAACACGTTACAAGTTACAAAAAAAATGACGGAATCGTGATTCACTTAAAAATCAAAATTATGTCAATTTCGAGTAAAAAAGTCCATCCAAAAATTCTCATCGAGATATCACGAAAGAATCATAAAAATCGAGCGCGTACAGTCGGATATGCATTTTAATTGGTTCATTGGCTAAATTCGTTAGATAGGCGACGGCGTGACGTCAAAAAGTAACACACGTGACCCAGTGACCAGAGCAGCGCGGGAGATTTGAAATTTGGTAAGAGTCCTAATAGCTTGAAAAAAAAAATGGTACCACGTCACACCACGAACGTCCTAAATTGATAAGGACTAAAAATTTTGGTCATACGTGTAATAATCGCGACGCCATGTTTCTCTCGAATTCGTTAAAACCCACCCACTTACCCCCGCTAAGTGGCAAAGGGGTTGAAGAAGGAAGGAAGAGACTTTACACCGAGCGCGAACTCAATTAATATGTGAGAGGGCAGCACCCCCGCCTAAAAAGTGACTTAGCAACTCCAATGCATACTAAGCGACCCGTTGCCAGCTACTAGTCAACTAGTAAGAGAAGATAGGAGAGCAGCAGCGACATCGCGCGCACCCTTCTGGAAGCCTCTTAGAACCTTGGCCATACCTGGGGAACCCCCTAAACTCCCTTAGCTAAAGCCCATCTTTATGGCGCAACCAACAGCCATATCCTCTGACAACATCCCCCATATATTCAGCAACGCTCAACTCTGGCTGCTGGTTAGAGTATCGAGTGCGCGCGCAAACGTTTACATTCTCCGTCTCTCTCCCTCTCCCACCCACTTTCCCACGCAGCATCCGTACCAAGAGTGTAATACGTGTTACACGGATATGTGGATTTACGCAACCAACCCAGAGACTGAAACCGTGGCAGCAGCAGTAGCGGCAGGACCCACGTATATGTATTATATATACTCCCTGGAGAGAGTTCTACTGAATTTTCCTAGGCGACGTTTATCCTCTATGCAGACATAGGATGAGAGAGTCTGTGAGACGAAAGTAGGGAGAAAGAGAGAGAGAGAGAGAGAAAGAACAAGAGAGACAAAGATAAATAATGTGTAACAGAGAAACATACTCCAAGAAATCTTAGGAAAGTTATGATAGTAGCTGAGAGATAACAAAAAAAAAATCAGATAAACATCAAGCAGCAGTACATGCACAGAGATGCTTCGTGCAATCTTGCAAGTGTAAAAAAGAAAAGCCACACAGCATGTTTTGGAAATGCTACTCCGGGCGATCCGGTACGACGCTTTGCTCGTTCCGAGTAAAACTTCGAGTCTCCTATTATCGTCACGGCGTGAAACAATTCACGAGCAGGAGTTTATAAGCGGCCGAAGTAGTATTTCCAAAATATGACTTGTCGTACGGGAGAGTCAAGCTAGCTGGGAAGTAACAAAATGCAATTCATACGACTACGAGGCAATATGACGTATATATGCAGCCAGGATGGTCTTTTATCGTCCGGTTAATGCGTTTACCTGGTGCATGGGGTCGTAGCCCATAGAACCGTCGTTGTACGGTTGAGAGCCATAGTCACTGCCGTTTATTCCCATGCCGTAGCCAGCCATGTCCTGGGGTCCACCTGGGGGTGCGGGAGACATCATAGGCGTCGGGGTGCCCTGACTGGCACCGCCCATACTGTACGGCGACGCTCCTGCAAAAGCTGCTGTAGAAACAATCGCGGTGCATACAAAATTCGACGGTTTTTAAAGTCAATGCACACCGCCGTGGAAGGGCGGCGATTGCGAATGTCAGCGTGCGAGAGTTAACGCGATTGGACTATATCGGACGTATACGTTGACCGATAACGGTTACAGACTGATTCGTTGAAAATTCTTCGTTTAACGTATTTCTTTTTTTTCACGTACGTCAAGAGCACGAAGCGTGCGAGGGAAAGAAAATACATTCCAACGATTCCACGTCGAGAGCCGTGACTTCCACGTGGCATACTTTTCTTTAAGGTACAAAGTCGACGAACGAAGGTTAAACAATAATAGAGAAATTAAAATAACATTTAAAAATAAGAAACAACGACAGAGCGAGTGTAAAGAGAATAAGTGGCGCCATCGCAGAGTTTCGCTCCCCCTTTTAACATTCATACCGTAAACGGGCACCAGGATGTAATTGGTAAGTTAAAAATATCAGAGTCTCGTCTCTAAAATAAAGAAACGCGCTCCTCGTTAAGAAGAGACGGCGCGTCGCGGCGGCAAGAATTTATAATTACAATCGGGATCGGGTTACGACTGCAGGATAAGTGCAGGAGAATCACACAGGCAAGAGATGCCATTCGTGATGGAATTTCGACGACGATATTTCGTGAGACGTTCGAGGGAAGCTCCGTGCCGCGATTCGCGTGTATACTCTATATATATATATATATATATATAAGATATATATATATATCTTCTGCCAGAGAAAGGAATGTAGACGTGGAGAACGTTAATAGGAAGAATTAAAAAAAAATACGACAATCAAAAAACTCGTACGAATTGGCGTATCTCCACGTTTCGCGCGACAAAATCTCTCATACCGGGATGATGTCGGATACGGCGTTAAGATTTATTGACAACCAACAATAATGCAGTGCCCGGCGTTGAACAATGAACGGTAACTCATTCCATAGTGATTTACAGTAATGAGAACCGCTGCCACGTGCAATTTCATCCTCGTAAACGTTTTAAAGCGTGTCGCGCGCGCATGCGCGGAACGTGATTGCGCGCGTCAGCGAGGCGGGTAAACTGTAAGAAAGAAAGAGGTAAGAGAGAAACAAAGGAAACACAAAAACGACGCTCGCCGAAAAGTCAGCCGGGTCTACCAACAACGTCGCGAATTGACAGTTTTCTTATTTTCGCATGGTCCAGGATAAAATAGAAGCTGAGAAAGAGTCATTAGAAAAAAAAAGAAGACAAAAAATGCAAGAGAGAGAGAAAAGATAGCAGAACATTACGAAAGTCGAATCTCTGCCGTGTATACGATAAACGTCACTTATTCCTTTATCGGAATGTACATGAAAAACTCGATAAAGCCGAATTCGCAGGAAAAGTAACGTCAGTCGAAAGTAAACAAAAAAAAAAAAAGAGAAAGAAAATAAGAAAGAAAAGAAATTTTTCAAAAGAACACTCTGTCCAGCTAAACACAGCAATCGCGTCCAATGGACTTGGCTACTGATAAAATTTCTCTTATCCGTATTTTCAATGCGAATTTCCAATGTGCCCGTTAGAGACGTCCTCGCAAAACAAAAAGTGACGTTTCCATGAACCAACCATTAACGTTTTGAGGGCACAACGAATTTCTCATAAACTATCCGAACTCACCGGCTGCCTTTTTAGCTGCGTACAGGTTCGCCTCTTCTTGGGCCTTGCCTATGTTCTTCTTGTATCTTATCCTCTTGTTCCCAAACCAATTGGACACCTGGTTTCAACGAAGAGTATTAGTGAAAATGTGTCAAAGATAATTATTCCAAAAAATAAAAAAAAATTTTTTCAAAAACTCACCTGACTCACGGTGATACCGCACTTTCGTGCAAGCTCCTCCTTGGCCTCTTCGCTGGGATAAGGATTGCTCAGGTGCGAGTAGAAGTACTCGTTGAGAATCTCCGATGCTTGCTTACTGAAGTTTCTCCTCTTGCGTCTGCGCGAGATAAACAATACGTCAAAGATACAAGTCAAACGAAATTAGAAAAAAAAAAAATTTTTTTTTAATAAACCCCCAGGCACCGTCAGCCCTTCGTACAGACCTGGCGTCGAGGAATCGACTCCTCAGTATCATAACAGCCTCGCACGTCGACTGTTTAAGCTGCATCTGAATACTCGAGAATTTCTTGTGTATAATTTGAACCATCCTCTCGATCTCCTTAGGCGTAATAGGCCTGGTGCGACTCTGTTCCCGCAGAAGGTTCATCACGTGGGTAGTGAACTCGTTGCAGGCCTGGAACCCACGTAAAAAAAAAAAACCCATTAAAAACAAGATCGAATATTATGGAAACGGCTATACATATACATATAAAGTACGGAACGACGTTAAATTCCCGTGGAGGATCTTCCACCAGGAGGTACGATATAATGCATTATTCCTGACGTTACACGAGCCCCGCTGTTCGAGACGAAGACTTTTACAGGATATCAGTATTCGGTACGGGCACATGCCGCTGTAGCTTTTCCTGAGGGAGGCCCGGGTACCCACCAGGAGTAAGCTCGTGGAGAGGAATGATACGGCTGGATGGGGAAGGAGGGAAACGAAGACTGGTCGGATAGAGAACCCGGGGGCAGGAGGGAGGAGGGAGGGGGAGTAGGACCAGGGGATGGTTTGCAATTTCGGAATGGATTCCGTCCCCCAGGCTTCTCCGTGTAACGTTCCGACCCGGGTACCAGAGGCCGAGGGTGGATCAGCATCCCCGTTCTGCAGATGTGGGGGATGGTTAGGAGGAAAAAGCGTACACAGAAGAGAGATGTCAGAGGGGTAAGGTCGAAGGAGGGTAGATTGGATGGAAAACCTAGCAAGATCCCGATGGCCTCGACTTCTTCTATTTCTCTCGGCTATATTTTCGACCCCTCTCTGCACTACAGGTTCTTTCAAACTAACCATGTATATATGTATATATATATATATATATATATATATATATATATATATATTTACACCCATTCTCGGACCAGATCCGTACAGAAATGAGGTTAGGAATCCCATCCGGCTGTTTTCGCGACTGAACTGTATTATTTATATTTTCGAGACTTTTAACTGCTCCCCGTAACGCGGGGCAGCCGAAGACTCCATTAATTCCTGCCGAATATTCGTGCGGAATTTAAACCGTCGCGTATCCGGACGCGATTCGCTGGTTAAAATAAACGATTTTCAAATCCCGAAAATCGATTTGTAATTTATACGTGAACGTAACCCCTGGCTGGACTCGGGCAGTAATGCTTTACGTACAATGTCGAATGGTGCCAGCTCGTACCCCGTGGGATATCGACGATTGGCGAGACACGCGATTCCCGCTGATATTTTCAAGGAAAGTTATTTCCGTGCGAGCCCGCACGCCATTTTGCATGGGCATGCAGACGTTAACCCCTGCGCGCTTATAGACTCGCGTGTAAATCGGGATGGCCGTTTGGTATATTTACGAGAACGATTTATCCGCGATTTAAATTCTCTGCTTACGCGAGGAAGATGAGAGATCCTGAATAATTTTTGGACAGTCTGTACCGAGGTGCTCGCTTATCCAAACGGTGTGCGTGAAGTACAGGTTGCGGGAAAAAAATTTCGTTCTCGGTTAACCACATTTTTTTTTCTTCAAACAATCTCTCGGTATACCTATGTACAGATTTGATGACTGTTCTTTTTTTTTTTTTTTGTTAATATGTTAATACGGTATCTGAGTGTGTCGGAGGAAACATAAATAAATCCCATATTCCTTTTGAAGATTTAAAACACGTTAAATGACTACATTTATCGGGCAACTACCCTCGCGATTCTACCAGAGACACGCAATCTGCTTATATACATATATATGTTTCAACCCCTAGGATGCACGCCCGATCGCGTTAAGGGACGTGCGTGTTTCGGTAACACGGGAAACATAAAGACCGCCGAGACTGTGATAAAATATGGGTCCAAAGCCCGAACGGTAATTAAAGCACACCCGGTACAGATGAGTATCGTTTCCACGTAGGGGTTGGAAGAAATATGAAATAAGAAAAACCGCAAACCTACTAAATATCTCAAGAGCAAATCAACCCTCGAATTTTCATAAACGGCAATCTATATCAATACTTTTTATGGACACCCTGTACATTCGAACAGTCTTCATTGATGAGCTCTGCTTCGCGTTAACGTCTATCAAAATTGTTGGCTTTCTTTATATGAAATTCGCCCAGAATAGTGGCTATGAAGGCAAATACTATTTTTTAATCAATATATACTGGCAGCTGCCTAATTTTAAGAAAAGCCTATATCGAATACACCCACGTAAGAGTTCGCGAGCTTTGCTTTATACCGGGTGGTAGCTGGTTGACACGCGATATTTTATTTAGCCAAGCACGTAACCTCATTTGCACACAAATAGTATCAATGGCTTGCCTAGTCCTCATCCGGTAGAGCAGAATACGTTCTATACCGAAATTACCTTCCTTATCAGTGCCCCGTTATGGTATAGCACGACGTCGTCGAGAAGCCACCGGGTATACGGGAGGAGGCGGATCGAGCAAAATTTGAGAATTAAAAATTCAACGAGAAATTAACGCCCGAACAAGGATCGGCCATACTGCGACAAGAGTATCCTTTTAGTATGGTGAGTCTATGTGAATGCGCCTTTATCTATGCGTTGACACGCAAAGTGTGTATATATTCTATAAAATTTTTTTAATGAAACGTAATCCAGATTTGCGTGCTAAGAGATAGGAGAAAAAAGGCACAAACGATAAATTCTTTTTTTAAAAATGACGTAACAAAATTTATCGTAAAAATGTCAAATGATTATTGCCGCTTTAATGTCCATATATATATGTGTATATATATATATATATATATATATATGATAAATAACGCGCGATTGCATATTAATCGAGGCGATTCGCGGCAAATGGAAATGCGTCGCTGGAATTGCATAACGACCTGAGATTAGCGAAAAGCTTGAATATTCGCGAAAAATAAATAAATAAATAACCACCAGCTGTTAAGTGCTGATTATTGTTACATGAATAAGATGAACAGAAGGTGACACCGTAATAAAATTGTTCATAAATTTTTGTATTAATCGATTAATTTATATCGAAAAAAAAAAAAAAAAGAGTATGTCAATACACGATAAGACTCACCTGTTCGTACTTCTCCAATTCCTGATGATAAATCTGCCGAATCTGCGCGAGTTTCGCCCGATAATCGGAATGCTCGATCGCGTTATCAGGCTGTCCAGGTGGTCCGGCAGCGGCAGCGGCGGACGCCGACGCCGCGGCGCCCGCACCGCCACCCTTCTCAGGTCCGGCGACGCCCTCGGCGATGAGCATGTTGTCCAATCTCATGAGCTGGGGATCCGGCGGTTCCTCCTCCTGTGTGTTCCTTAGCGATAGTACTGCAGAGAGAAAGAGAAAACAAAAAAAAATCCCATCAATTTTACATAAACGGCCATTTTCCAACGACGAATGAAAACCTATTAAGGAACGCGAAAGAGAGAGTGCATCGACCAAACAAAATCCTTTAAGGACAAACAATGAAGGACCGAATAATTCTAAAACGTTTCATCCCCATGAAAACCACCGGCGACTATTTCAGGTCGTCGTCAGGATCCAAGAGTTATCCCGGTCGCACGTTTACCGATCATAAAAGAATCAATTTTACGTTTCGTTCCTTCAGAGACTCAGGTTTCCCCCGGGAGTTCTCTGGGAGGGGGGGTAGGTACCCCCTTCCGCAACACCCTTATCGTCACCCGCCCTCCTCGAGTAACCCATACCCTCCGCCGCCCCCCCCCCCCGGCAACGCTCACCCCTCCTCGTCAAACTCCCGAGGACACGCAGTGGTTTAGAATGGGTGGATGCTTTCGCGAAGTAACAGTTCTTTTATTGTATTTTTATGGCGTATGATGGAGCTGGACGATCCATAAAATCCAGGATAGCTCTCACTCTCTCTCTCTCTTTCTCACGTTCCTGCCTAGCGAATCTATCCCGGTTCAACTTTTGGATAGGACGTGTACGTCTGTCTGACCATAGATATAGTATACTCGACGTGGGTTCGTGCGGAAGGAATGAGCGAAAAAAATCAACCCCTTTAATTCACTCGAAAACTTTTCATCCCTTGGCCACCCCTAGAGCAGTGTCAACAAACCGCTGGGTTACGACCGTTGAAATTTTATTGCATCTTTTTTTTTACTGAAGTATGTATGTAACATAGATATATGATAAAATAATAAAAAACGATATAACCTTAGGAACTCGGACTGGAAGTACTATAGTAATGTAGCTACTGAGTAAAATAGGACCACGTCTGTACAATTTCACGGTACTTGTCTCGGTGGGTTTCTGAATTGCCTTGAAATACCCTGAATGCACGACCGGAAGTGGCGAACCAGTACCGTAGGAGAGGGGGGTGCTACGGAGTAAAAGTTCAGGTCAAAGTTCACGGATCCGTGAAACGAATGCACGGGAGTAATGCATTTATACGAAGTGTGTAACAATTAGACGTTCCTTTTCCAACGCAGTCGATAAAAGTAAGGGGGGGGGGGGCACCGAGTTTCGCAACGACGCACCTGGGACTAGGGAAATGAGGGGAAGGGACTGGGAGGCAGGGGCGGGGGGGGGGGGTCCTGGAGAAATTATTTCACCGCCATAGGCCGGGGCTTGGAGTTCGGAGGATCCTTGCGAGAAGCAATTTCAGGGAGCGCGATGGGATTGAACAGAGAAAAAGGATTGAGGGGGGGGGGGGCGAAGGGGGGGGCAGAAATAGGGGAAGGCGGAAGGTTAACGCTGTGCAGACAGTGCCGTAGCATTAAAATTTAACCAAGGCCCCGGTACCCGTTGCAGATAAGTTTCCTGTAGGAGGGTAGGGCTAATTAAAAATAAAAGCCACCCCGTCACTTTATTTCACTCGAAAATGGCGCGCGAAACGGAAATAAAAAGCGTTTTATTGGCGATACGAGGGTAGTTCGACGGCTTCGGGAAAAAAAAAAACAATTCAACCCTGCAGTCCACGTACGAGAAGTGTCGTTAAATCGACGGTCAACCTGACGAACCGTTTCCGCGTAACTCCACCTTACGAGGATCCTTGCAGGGCTGTGCGAGAGAATCCGCCATGTTGTTTCGCGAGGGTGCGAATTCGCTGGGCTTTCAAAGCAATGGGAATTAATCGTAAACGCACAATTATGCTCGAGTCGGTGGCAGGGAGTGTGCCGAAGGTAAGAGAGGGTGGATGTCTACCAGCCTCGATACTCTCACCCAATAATCTGCCCATTAGCCCGTAAGGGAGGTCCTTATGCCACGGGAGACTCGGTGAGGTCCTGGGGGGTCCTTACAAGCACGTAAACTCAGTTTTACTAGCAGTTAACATTTTACGACTCAGACGGCCCGCCAGCAATGTATACACCACACTGGGTTACTATAGGACGTTGCGTATATATATATATATATATATATATATGCATAGACATACGTTGCAAACGTTATACTTATACAGTGTATATATGCGGAAACATCCTGTTTGAGAACTAGAAGGTCTTTGACTATCCTGCGAGAGAATTCGTAGGGGGTTGATGAGAATGAAGAAAAAAAAAATCTTAAGCCATTAATTTGACAAGACTGAAGAAGCCAGATAAAATGCGTGTAAAGAAATGATTTTTGAAAAAAAAAAAAAATTAATTTTTTTTTCAAAATAAGACGGGGGTCGAACAAAAATTCAATCCCATCCAATGGGGTAAAAGCGTTCAGCGAAGGTAGTACGGAAATAGCAGGCAAGGTATTGATCTAAATACGAAAAGCAATTAAGATAAAGGACGAAACAAAGGGTTGAATCCCATTTTCGTTTCCGAGAACGAAACGGAGAGTGGGTTTAATCCTGCGAGGGGATGAAAGTCGACGTGGCGTATAGTGGGTATACAAAGGGCTGAGAAAAGTCCGTATTATTAATCACAAAAGGGGTGGCCCCTTAAGCGTTAGATTAGAAACTCCAAAGTAAAAACAACCCCACCCCCCACCCTCACCCAGTGACATCTGTGGTCGACCGCAAATCTTTTTTTTCCCAAATAAATTGTCAAATTGGTGGAACCGAGAGATTAGGAGGGTGTGCCCGCCCCCTATCTCCCCGCCGCCCATCCCACCGGCCGTTTGGATGCCCTGTGGGCCTGGACCAAGGAATTCCAAAACGCGGTTCCTCTATTCAGCGAATATACAAGAAGAGGCTGTAAGGTAACGGTCGTAAGACGGGTCCAGAGGCTGCCGAGGGTAGCGGATGCGGCCGAGGGTTTCTATTTTAATCCGGGGGTTGAAATGCGTAGAAAAGTAAAATCCTGCTTGGAAGATGGGGGGGGGAGGATCGCAGAAGATCCCAGCCTGGAATTCTGGATATTGACACCCGGGGGGTAGGTACGTAAGAATATCCCACACTTTCGGATTTATGAAGGAATTAGGCTCTGGTTGCCGCTACTGCGAAATCCGAGTAAATTGAGTTTCGCCAAGAAAACGAAAGACTCGTCCCCCCCTCCCCAGCCATCCCTCGTCGTAGTTTGGCGACCGACGCGCCACGGGAATCATCCACGGGGTAAACAGGCACTACCGGCTTAATTGGAGGAAACTTCAAGCCGAGACTTTTCGTCGTGTATCCTGCGATCGAGCTCTCTCCTGGTCACGACGAAGGAGCCAGATAGGGGTTGAACGAGAAGGGGTTAGAATTAAAGGCAGCGGTCGAGTTAAATTAAAGAAAAACAGAAACTCTGTAATCCGTCCCATTATTTTTATCTTTGCAAGAGAGACGCGAGTTAAAAGTACGATATAACGGGTGAGCAAAATTGTTATACCTTTTAATATCGTAGGCAAGCTGACGTAACGGCCTTGAATATTTTCTTTTGCGATTGTTCCACGGATTTTCGTGAGAAGAAGGAGAGGGGACCGACCGTAGGTCTCCGCGAGGCAGTATCGCGGGAGCGTCGCAACGCCTTTTTCCGAGCGTCGTAAATCAAAAGTTCGCTCGAAAACGCGGCCCGAATGCACGGAAACGCGGTGCCCGATGTGTAACGGGTGTATAGAACGACCCCGGGCCATACCCGGGTTAGGGGTAGTTTTGGCAACGAGGCCGATGGAAAATTACGTACATTTTACGCTGACGTCGCCGTGACGGCGAGGCGTCTGAATTTTCACGTATCTCAACGTGAATAATTTTGAAAGCAAGATCCAAAAAAAAACTACCCCGCCAAACCCCCCCACTCAAACGAATCGTGTGACTTGATTTTTCGTGTCATGCGATACCTGAAATTTTGACCGATTTTATTTGTATTAAAAACAAAAAAAAAACATTCAATCCACCCTCATGATAAAAATTGCTCACATGACCGACCCCCCCCCCCCCGAATAATTAAACGCTAAAACTTTTCGTGCTGATACTCAAGGGGAGATGCCAAAATCCTCGGCAACAAGATCGCACTGAAGATCAACACCGGCAACCCTTTGACTGCGTGAGAGTTAGAGGCTGAGGGGGGGTGTGAGGGGGGATGAATAAAATTTTACGGCCGCGAAATCGTCCAATAATTGTTACGGCTCGCTTTGATCGCGTAAAACACGTCGTAAATGTCGAAGGAATATCATGGGGGTGAAACGTCGGGTCCACGAATTACTGTTACGTTCGCGACCCCTCGATATCGTCATACGTTACCGTTTAATAACCTGAACAGCAACTCAGATTGACATGTACCTGCTGATGTACGATAACGAGCCGACCGTAAAAGACTGCCGAAACTAGTGACTAAGAAAATTTTTTATTTTCTCAAAAATTACAATTGGCATTCTCGCCACTCGAGGAAGAAGCTTTTCTCGGGTCAGAGGTTGCCAACCGTTACAAGATATTCCAAGTGGGTCGACTGCACAATTTAAGTAAAAAAATGTTTTAAAAAATCAAAATTCAAAAAAGTCACTCTAATCCCCTACGCTTCGATACACCCGAGAATGACCCAAAACCGACAATACCGAGGACCATCCGAGTGAAAGGCCCTATTCACTGTGCTCTCGTATATATGTATATACTCTCATGACAGAATTGCCAGTTTTACCAAGTAAACTTGGTTAGAATATATCCTGGGAGGGGGGATGGTGTTGATTTTTGGTTTTTGTCATCAAAAATAGTTGAGAAACCCTGTTACCCATTCTATCTCGTGTTCCGTAGACGCTCGTGACGGGATGGCGGGAACGACGTCTCCCTTTTTCCAAGCAAGTTCTCTTGGAGCGAAAGCGTGTATATATATACATATATCCAAGACCATATATATATATATACATACATACATTACATACCTATATAGTATATACACGACTCCGAGTAGAGAAGGGTGGGATCTTTTAATGAAACGCGAATGTTAGAATGACAGGAATGCTGCGAAATGGTCTTGGGGTACTGAGTACCAGTTCTGTGAGTACATATATATATAGATATACGGGTACATATTAAATATATATATATATATACACACACACATAACTTGACTCCAGTGGATGGTTCAAGTCAGTCCTGAGTCCTTAGGCAAATTAAGCCCGGACGACGTCGAGTAAGATCGTCGACGACTTCAACTTCGTTATTGAAGCAGAGAGCCATGGAATTCTCAAGGTCGACAAGATTTATCCCCCCCCCCCCCCGGACAACTGTCCTATCCTCAGACCGGAGAGATCGAATATCTCGTTTCAAAAGGAATGAATTCGAGGCCGTTAAAATCGAAGACTCGAAGGAAGACAAGATAGGAATAGAATTGGAGTCCAGGCAAGACGGACCAAAAGCATCGTCTTCCAGAGGAGCTTGGCGTGACGTGGAAAATTTGGGTCGGTGAGACGGAATGAGGCGAAAAGGGGGGGGGGGGGTTAATAAAACGTTGCGCAAGCAGGAGAAGAGAGTGAAAAAAAAAACCGAGAAAGAAAAGTTATTGCCCGGCGGAGTCCAGTATTTCCGCAATATACAGCGCAGGTGTAGAGAATGTCGAGGACCGACGGGCCAGCCAACTTAAGAAAACTTAACCAGTGTGTTCGGCTCCGTACATTGAATATACATTAGACGTATTAAAATATAATAGATATAAGCGCGAGCATAAGAGATAAATAACGCAGCGCTTTATCGGCGGGACAAGCTTAACGGCGATGAATATTCAGTTTTCGAGAAACAGCCGACAGTTACCAAAAACACTCCAAGAATAGACGTTACTGGAGGCTAAAGAAAAGAAAAAAAAAAAAAATTCCAGCCACCTTTTTCCCAGGCGCAATCGAGTTAATCCGATTGCGCCGTGGCTGCAGTATATTTTTCGTCCATCCTTGCAATTCGATACGTCCAGCCGGTAACGTTTTCTCCGTTCGTTCCGTGTTGCTAGTCGTTCGGGTGGGGAAGGGGGAGGCGGGGAGATCGTGGGCGCGAGTGTCGGAGGGGAGGGGAGGGGAGGGGGTCTCGGACGGTTGGGAGGGATGATGGGGAGGGGAGGGGAGGGGAGGTAGACGGAATCGGCAGCGCTGTGCTTGGATAGTGGTGAAGCCCACGGAGGGGCAGAGAACGAAGTAGGAGGCAACGTGGTGTATTGATCGAGTGGCTCTCGCGTAGACCAACACTGCTTCGGGTTCACCCCTTGTGTGGATACTACCCTTAGTCGCTGTATTTGTGCTCCGTCCACACGCTACGTGTAACAGTGTAGAAGAAGGACTAACGTATTTCACGTGTACATTTATATATACTATATAATGTATATACATGGAGGATATACAGAGATATATATATATATATACAAGTAGGGTGTCCCCGTATCGTGTATCGTATTATGGGGAGGGGAAGGGAGGGGGCGAGGTATATAGTGGACGTCATGGTCAGAAAGTAATTCAGTCTGTATATATGCTGGAAAATCCTGAGATCTGCGAGGAGGGTATCTCTTTAGTGATAAGAATGGTTAAGTATATATAGATATATACGTACACGGGGTGCAGACTGGCGGTGGGCCCTTAGATTTTGAAATGTATACCCAGCGCTAACAAGCGGGGTGGGTCGTACAGTTAACACAGAGAGTGGGTGGGATAATTTTTTTTTAACGCGTCGTCGCCATTGTGAAAGGGTCAAAGTGGCGGGAAGTAGTATTTATTGGCAATGGGGCGCCCGAGACGTTTCTTCTTATGGATGGAAGTTTTGGTGTCTTTTGTATGTCGTCCTTTTTTTTTCTTATTTTTTTTTCTTTCTTTACGGTAGTAAGGGACTGGGGACTTCGTCTCATTTCCACTATCGTGATTCCCGGGGGAAACATTACCGCCGGCGTCATCCCCGTCGGCGTGCGGCATGCGTGGCTCACCCTTGACGGAATTTACGTACGAGCTTCTTTTTTTTCTTTTTCTTCGAATCGCTCTACGCCTATCAAACTTTTCGAGTTGGAAGAAACCGGAAACTCGGTAAGGCGGTTAATGGTATCGTAGAGAGTGAAGGAAGTGTATGAGAAAACTAGCGATGGAATATATCTTTTTGTAATTTGAATACACGAGGGGATGAAAATGAGAGGCAGAGGGTCGCTGAAGAGTATTCGGGGATATTTAAAAAAAAAAAAAAAAAAATTTTTTTAGGACTTGAGTATCTCAAAGGAGTGTATGTACGGTCAAGGATTGTCGAGAGGGACGACAAGTTCAAGTATGATTTTCATTTTCACTTAAAATGCATGTTGATTTTCGCGAGGGTAGATTTTTACGTGATTTTGGCAAGATTCAAAAGGAATCTCCGCCTTTGTTGGATCCGAACTCGAGAGGGTAGGTGGCTGATACTATATAGGACCCGTAGGAGGGATACTCCGGGGGTTGAAAAAGCCCCAGGAAAGCCCTCCCCGTCGTGCCTCGCGGAAGGGTGGACCCGCCGGCTGAGTTTCACTACCTTCACGTTTTCCTACGGCGTCGGCAGGAACGCAATTCGCTCGATATCAAATTGTGCAAAAATCGTGTGGAAAAAAGGAAAGGCGGAGCCTCGTGAACAATAAGGGACGAAACCGAGAGCGCCGAACAAATGGATAAAAGTAGAGAACAGAACAGAGCAAAAAAAAAATCAGTTTCTTTGAGATCGACAAAAAAATCGTCAAAGATGCACGTCTCCGAAAAGAGCCCAAAAAGTGTATCCCAAAAAAATAGGCCACGAACCCTCTTAACGATACGGACAATAAACAAAGCCCCGATGCTGCGAAAAATTTCGAAAACAACATACGAATCCCAAAATGAAAATGCGCCTTGCGCCACATTTTGCATCGGCGATACGCGACTATGGCGAAATTCTCTCCCAGCGCGCTTCAATTCTACGTGATTCCGCGACTCGGCCAGACGTAGGTATTTCGCGAACGTCCCCAACCCAGTGCGCATGCATATTGCATAAAACGTTGCAAAAGTCCGCAAGGTTCCTCGGCATGATAGGAATTCGAAATTGCCGCAATACGGCAATACCCAGTCCCTTCGACTTCGACGCCCACAGGAAGATTTATACCTGAAAATAAAAATATGGTCTGGAAGACTGAAGGACTTTCGTAAGAAGTCCAACCTAACCTCAAAAACGCTTTTAAAATGCCCCGCAAAGACGCGCAACATCACCTCGTTAACGTCGATCAGTAACCGCAAGACAAGTTACAAAAAAAAAGATAACAAACGACGAATCTTCAGTACACGGATAACGAGTGCGAGCAAGACAGACAAAGAGAAGGACAGACGCACCGATTCCCGTCGGGGGCGCCCCTGGCTGCGGATTCGAATATCATATTCCAAAGTGGGTGCCCCCGGTCGGCAGACACGGGACCTGTTGCTGTCGAGTTTACGGTGTTTTTACGAGGGACGTTACAGCCCCCGACGATGGGAGCGAGAACGACCCCCAGATATACCCGGGTGCTCGTTCTCGCTCGGGAATCCAGAGTGCACACACCTATACCCCAAATACCGTGAAACGACCCGGAACGACTGGTGGAATAGTCTAGAAGAATTTTTGACAAAAGTCCATAAACATATACCCATGACGATCAGACATGAAAAGCCCTCTATGGTAAAATCCTCTACAGTGAGAATCCAAGCATTTTCCGCACGGGATTACAAACGTCAGACTAAACACAGTCTAGACGGTCCAAACCAAAACCCACGTGATACGTACGAACCAGCCACGTGACTGCCATAACACAACGGCCTTACAAATCTTCAAACGCCCCTGTACCAGAGTCTACGGAACTCAAGGCTGTTTCCACCGGCGAATGAGTTTCCAAAGGATACGGATGTTATCGCGAAGTAGTTTAGCTTCGGCGGCAGAGGTCTGGTTCGCACGGGGAGTCATCGTGAACGCAGTATGTATAAGCATAGCCGGCAAGCACAGAGCCAACGGCCATAGTGTAAGCCCGTTGAAAACAAGTGGTAAGTTTCTCGCGTACAAACTTTTCTCGGTGCCTTCGTCCGGGCGGCGTTAAACTTTCGTCAAGTTTTGTCTCGTGCAATTAGAACTTTTCTTGTATTATTCATAACTCCTTGAACGTTGCCGAAGCACCCTTAAAGCCCGTCCGTGCTATATGCATATACGGAGTGTCGCTACAGTGAAAACTCGGTGGCGGTACTTTACAAGGAGATCTTCCGTGCCCACCCCGGTAGCATTGTAGTTTCTTCAGGCGGTATCGCAGACGAGAGAGAACAGGGATACAAGCAGACGAAGCCGTCGCAGCAGCTACGTGTATAGAGCAACGCGGAAGCTTTTTGGACGCCGTGGAGCCGAGAACGCGAGCGTCGCTTCATGAATTTTAATGAAAGAAAAATTCAAGGAAAAACCATAGTCAACTTGGGACCTCCTCGGCGTATACCGTCGTCGACGTAACTCTTCGTCTTTTCGCGTGTAAACAATGAAAATAATAAGAAAGTAAACTAAGAAGAAATCGACTCTACCGTCTGTATGTACGTATAGACCAGATTCCCGTCAGCCATTGCGCTACTGCTAGTCTCCGTCCACGGCGCCAGAAACTGCCTGACAGTAGCGTAGACAGCAACGCGGGTGCCACCCTTCTTACGTATACAAGTGCTGAATTGTACGTACCGTGGGTATACAGTACATACAAGGGAGACGGTTTAGAGGCTCGTAATATTTTTTTTTACGAACTCAAAATGGCGTCATGAAACTAAACTGCACGTCACCCACCCACGCCTCCCCGCTGCCCTTACCCCTCGGAGCCATCACCTCCCGCAAAGTATTTCCCTTGACGCAAGCTTCTGGCAGCCCTTTGCTTTCTTTTTTTTTCCTCCCCACTTTGAAAAAGAAAGTCGCTCGTTTACCTTCCAATAACCATACAATAATAAGATTTTCTTTATAGTTTTCTATTAAATAAATAAAGATATATAAATATATAACAGACAACACAACAAAACGTATATTGCAGGTCTAAATGCTCACGGAATAACCCCAGAAATTACTAGACCAGAGAGCGCGGGAAATTTGAATTATCCCGATGCGTATATGAACATTCGCCGGGCAGATCTGATAATGCGTTCGATCATCCAACAGGCTTGTATCAAAGATACCATAAAATTATATCAAAATTCATATTTGACAGTAGGGCGTGCGTTATATCTCAAGGGTAGAATGCCATTCACCTGTCACTTCGTTTTCGCCTTCGCACATCCGGCCCTGGTAACCAGCCATCCAGAGCCCAGCAAGAACCATGACGCCAGGAGGAGGGTTAACCTAGCGTAGCCGTCAATCGGAACGATGATCGACGCTGTTTATATTTTCTATATGCTTTTCTCAAGTAAACAAATAGGACAGAGACGCACCGGGAAATACACATATGACAATTCATATGTGACATCCGACCACCAAGTACCGGCAGCCATAGCCAGAACCATCGAGTAAAGTCTCAATGTATGTACGTAAACATGGTGGTCATGCGAACACATTGCATGGATACGTCGTGACAATAAATTACAGGTACACATATTAACACATGTGGTTACTCGCTAAAGTACAAACAGCCCGTTCCGTAAATCGTCGCGAGCAGGAATTACAATTAACGAAATGAATTAAAAGTATTCGCAAGATTTCGATTAACCGTCAGAGCCTTTGGGCCACGTGAGCGCGGATTCCCCATAAATTTAAATGCCAAATTAGAGAAAGTAAATAAATACAATTATAATAATACGGCGAGAATACACCGTGCGGACGGTAACGTTACAAGGAACATGGTATACGGCTGAGCTACGGCGAAAGGACGCGATCGTGTAACGTGGATAAAAGCAAAAAAAAAAAAGGAGAGTCCCAAAAGAATGGGTCCCGCGAGACCATACAGAGGCCTAATGATCCGTGATACGAGAATCTCGGCGCCCCATGCAATTTCCATAAAATTATCATAAGATTAAAACCGACTGCCCGACGCCCGTAGTGATTCGATCGAGAGAATGCTTTACGGCCGAGACGTATAATTGAGGCGAAGCCACGTACGGTACAAAGTCGACTGTAAAAGAAAAAGTCAAAAAAAAACATTTTTTTTTTTTTTTTCGATACCAAATTATCCGGGCACGTTGAAACAAAATTTTTTAAACGCTTCAAGTGTCATACGCTTCTTCGTCTTCGCGCGTAATAATACTACCCGCGTGTCGTCAAACAGCCGTAAGTGTATTATACACTCGCGAACAGGAGTTACGCGGAAACAAGCGTCAGGAGAGTCTCGGACGGTTTACGAGCTTATTTTACTGGATTTTTATGACATAACATACCCACCCGGCAGCCCCAAGTTTATAGGTTCTCTAAGATTTTATCGTGGGTAACGTATGCTTTGTTAAATCGGCTGCACCTACGACCTTCGCCTCTAAGAGGAGCCTACGGGCTCTGCCGATCCGTCGTCAAAGAAGTTACTTCGAGAGGTTATAGCCGCCAGGAAGTTGAATGTCACGTCGAAGCCACCTCAGAGGGACAACGATACGAAGACACTCGAATACAAAAGCCGACGTAACTTTGCTCCCATAAAGAGCGAGAGAGACGATGTGTAAAGATATTTTTATCACCCGTTATAAATCATCCCCGGGACTACAGATATTTAAGACAGAGTAGCGTCCTCCTTTGTACAAGTCGGGGAGGTCTTTTTGGATATACCAAACCCCCTTTGAGATCCTAACGAAACCTTGCAGTCGGGTAGGAGGCCTTAATTAAAACCAGTAACGATAATTCCGTTAACCGTATTTCCCGCAACGTGAAACGTCAACGTCCACCAGCTTGACAGGACAATGCTTCCTTGCTCTTTGTTATAGCGGTCTGATTTCTAACGCGTATATATATATATATATATGCACACGTTACATACGATAGTTCAAACAGAATTCGAACTATAGTGCACAGAACTATAGTCAGTTATAACGTGTAAGACTATAGCAGAGACTCTAGCCTAGAGAAACTGTCTCTTGCCCAGAAATCAAGATAACGATTCAAAACAACCTCCAGAGACTCTTAGAATAGTACCTGGTTAATCCGTCGGATGGAGACACAATCGGTATTGACACTGAGACGCGTACATGATTTTTCATTCGACGCTAACGACTCCGGACTGTCTCTGAAAAGAATCAGCCTGTCGTGCATTGAGCATCGACGTGGACGGTTTAGAATGAAAAACAATAATGGCGTCCGAAATTCAGTGACACTGTAACCCAAGTGTGTTTAACAATCCTAGACTGTAGGACGTAGACACCCAGGTATCTGTCTTATCTATTGTCAGGCAGCGTATGCTACTATGTGAAGACATTACAGGCCTTTATCTTGTGCAAACATTGTACACCCGGTAAATAGAGGCGGAATCATACAAACGCGGTACAAACCGGTAGTACCTGGCGTAAGCGTAAGTAAACAAGATCGGCCATTTAATTTCCATTAGAAAAATCTGCACGGTCGTCACTCTATATAAAACTGTGTAAACCATGACGAATGACATTACCCGATCAAATTCTCTAGTATGAGCATAATTTCTTCTCTATGGGAAGGAGGTCGAAAGTAAAGAAAAATACTATAGTGACAGCGCATGAAGAGTACGGGTGAGTCTGCATTGTAACGCGACAGCAGTGCCGTTGATCCGGCGTTTCATAAAAGTAAAGACAAAGAAAAAAGAAATTCGATAAAGAGGAGCGAGAACATTGAGAGCCATTGGAAATCAAAGCAAAGGATGCCTCGTTAGTCGAGTAGAAGAAGTTTTGAGTCTCGACTGAGCAGAAAGGCTGGTTCACCTTGACTGCTGGAACCCCATCTGCATGACCAGGGCCGCAGACGTTATGAAGTCAAGACGTAGAGAGAAAGAGGAAGAGGACAGATAGAAAGAGAAAGAGAGAGAGAATTCTTCAAGATCTGCTTGGAGAGATAGAGGACAGAAGAAGATGGTGGAGGACCCAGGTACATATTGAGAGCCGCGAGAGAGTCGTGTTAAAGATATGGAATTTCCTCGACACTTTTCACTCGTGGCTTTACTGCGACTCGAGTATTTACTAAGTATAAATCGCATCGTGGGCCCATCCGAGTATGGGCTTTACGAGTGCAACGACGTCTTGCTCGAGTGGGAGTGAACGCACCATGGGATCTTAAGACTGGTATAGAATGAAGGGAGGGATATATATATATATATAGTATAAGAGAACCTGTAGAAAAGAGCAGGGGAGGCAAAAGGAGTGCCGAGAATGCGAGGCGAATTCTGTGCCCACCTCCTGCTATTCTTGTAGGGCTTGTCGGCTGTCACTGCGAATACGTTGACTACAGAAATCGCAGTTAAGTCGAACGTAGTATCAAGATGAATAACGCCCAGGTCCAGAGTAAGATTGACACTAGGAGAGCGAGAGAGAGAGAGAGACTTAAGAAAAAGGGAGGTAACAGAATCAATGATTGAGCCAAGAAATTTTATAATAATAATAATAATAATAAAGTGGAAATAAACGTACCGCGAGAATTTGGCTTAATCTAGGATTACGGCGTGATGGCGAACGGGTGAGATGGACCCGAGGAGGCCAAATAGAATTAAAGCTGGACACGTTCCAAATCGAGTATGGATTTTTAATTGTTACGCCGCGACGCTCGCCGACGTCCTGGCCTCTCTATTCGATGCGTTCCAGCGTCAAAAAAGATAAACTTTTCCAATGATCGTCATCGTCTCGAACTAATCTCCTCGTAATGGCACGTATATAAAATGTCTCCATTCCATCCATGTTGTGTTGGCTGACGCTGCCAAAACCATAGAGCTACACTTAAACCTGGGTTAAGCATGAACGTTGTTTCTCGTACAGAAATAGAGCATTGGCTATTTTCGTTCCGCACTAGTTTATTTAACCGACGGTAGAGGCGCGCGCAAAAATATTTCCTGATTACGCGTCCTCGTTCAATACTTGAAAGGCTATAGTTGTCTGGCGGAACCTAACCTAACTTTTTTTTCAACCGTTCATATCAGAGACTGACAGTCGAATGAAGTTTGTATACGGCACGCATAAGATCTGTGTGTAATAAAAAAAAAATTTCTTTTTATCGAATTTCAATATTACTGAATAAAGTACAATTTCTATATCCGAACCCTGTAAACCACATAGCAGGCTGTATGTTAGATTCTCACTGTAGTTTCTTGTCTGCTTCAAATTTCCTTCAGACACTCCAGGGAGAACATATTTTTAGACTAGGTATAGCGAACCATCCTAGGTATGCTAGGTCATCCAGTCGACACCACCCGCTGTCAGGGGCTGTCCAAACCGACACGAAAAAAAAAAGGATTACCAGAAAGAAAAAGAAAGCAAGAATCATAGATAAAAGATAGTCGTGCCCAAAATTACAAAATTTCCAGCGATACACGACCCTGAGCGGTCATAAAGAAAAAGTGAAAAAAAAAAACAAAACGTATTCCAAAATCATGAATACGAATTTCTTTGTCGTGAAAAGCAGAGAAAAAAACGAGTAAAAAGAAGAAGAAAAGAGGAAGGACGTCCGACTATCGGAAACGTAAAGGAGAGGATAGAAAAAAAAAAAAATTCCTCCCACTACCGCATACAGGCCTGATCCGAAGTTATCCGAGCTCCATGAGAGCGCTGATTATATTAAATGGCTGGTAAAACGGTCTGCTTAACATAGCGTTTATCTGCTCTTCTTGGTTTTAGTACTTTTTCACTGCCTCGTCAGCCATTGCCCATAAACTCCGGCAGTCCCACACTCCCACCATTGCTACTACCGCCACCACCTTCTCTCTCACTCGCCCCTTATATTCTCCTTCGAGCCACCCTCTGCATCCCTTTTCCATGAATCCTCTCTCTCTCTCTCTCTCTCTCTCTCTCTAGCACAAAATACTCAGAATGCTTTAGGGGCACTCAGAGTTACTCTTCTTCCATCCCTCTCCCTTCCACACACGTAGACAATGTATATACATATATATACCCTCGCCCAAGGGTTATCCATAGGAAGCTGGTATCCTTTTGAATCTCCAATAACATCCTGAGACTCTCTGCGCGGATCACGTCGTAAGATAAAAATTAATATTTCAAAGGAATGGAAGAGTCGTCAATACTCAAATTTCTATTACACGCTTAGCATGTGAGTTCCCTCGTGCATGCGTGTGAATGGGATCAGAAATATAAAAGGGACGGAGGAACCGACCCCTGTTTACTAAACTGGGTATTTTCGTTCTCAATACAAACGCAGCATACGCAGTGGAGGAAAAATAACACGAATCGCAGTACGTTAACGCACAAGTATAGAAAGCATGGAGACCCGTTTCTGACGTATGCAATATATGTACATATATGTATGTATATATGTAGCGAATGTACGACGGGGCGTGGCGCCCCCAAATCTACCACTCGAGGGAACCCCAAAATAATTGCGCGTTTCGTGGTCTCTTGATCCGCGCGTAAAGTAATCCAAACATCGCATAAAAATTATGTTTACGAGTTTCGAATAGGCGCAGGGGTTCCAGCCTCGTAGCTTCTCCCGACGTTATATTACGTGAGGATACGCCGTAAGGGATCCTTCGTCTCGTATCTCTGTCCTGTATGGCTTCGAAGAGATAAGAAACATTGCAGACTCTTTTTACTTCTGAAAGCAGAAGCAGAGTGGCAAGTGTCAGCGCGAGGAAAGTATCATTTTATTTTAGTGTCATCCTTTTCTTTGTCTTCGTTTTCCTCGTCTTACGGGGATGCTGCGACATGGATCTCTCTAGGATTTGTGAAGATGTTTAAAAGTGCCCTTTCTCATTTATCTTTCTCTTCGCTGGTTTAAACGCTCTAATGTTTTACGTAACACGTGGTGTCGCACTGATAGTATCGCATGATAAGACTTCCATCCATCATCCACTTCGACAGTGATATACCCTGACAGGACGTCGGCCGACTCAAAACTTTTTTACACGCTAAAATATGGCGGGATTTTAACCTACTGTTGGTTATTATTTTTAAGCAGATTTACTCACCGGTCTTCTCCTTGATCTCGCAGAGGACAGAGAAGAGGGCTGGTTTCATCCTGTGGCAGTTCAGCGTGTGCTTTCTGGCAATAAAAATAAATAGGATAGAAATTGAGTATTATCTATTTTTTATTATCAATAACAGACAGAGCAGATTTTATAAGTGTCAAAAATAAGAGAGACAACGATAGAGCGACTGGTGTATAACCTGTACAAATATTCAGGCTATTCAACAGTGATAAAACGAATTAATAGGAAAAATACTTTTGTCAAGAATTTACGACGTGTACTCCTAGTAGATGTCTACGTCAAGATTCGAGTACGATAAGTAATGGATGCTGCGAAGAGCATCTTGATGGAGATAAAAGGATCTGCTAATAATAATAAAAGAAACAAGCGGGAAATGAGTGGCGGAAAAGTTTTCCTACCTTGCTTGCGCCTCGTCCAGACTTTGATCAGTAATATTCATGATCTGTTGAAGGATTTCGCCGATGTCTTGTTTCCTAGCCTCGACAGTCTGATCGGGACCCTGAGCCGCCGAACCATCCACAGGACCCATGCTTCCATATCCTCCAGTATTTTGGGCACCCTGGCCTTGATTACCACCCATCAAACCGACACCTGAACCTCCGTGTTGCAGCATCCTGCCAGTTTCATCCATCAACTGTATAATCTTCTACTGAGCACCTCTCCTCCGTGTTCCCGTGCGACGGTAGAAAACTCAGTATATGTATACCGAACACGTATAATACGAATAGGAATAATAATTATTTCTCTAAGAATCCTTTAAAAAACCTTCAAAATCCTCCGATACGCAGAGGCCCGATTAAACTCGCGATGCACTTTGTAAAAATATATTCTGTCTTAAGATCGAGTCGCATTAACTGGTTTATATACGTAACATAGCCTGTGAAGCGAAGGAAGAGTAAACGCGACGCGACGCAACACTGGCTTTGGAGGTTATGCTTGGAGTCTTTGTCTCTTCTCGTACGATTTTAAAACTCATTCGATAATCTCGTATATCCCTCTCTCTCTTACTCCTGTATATCACTATATTCTATCCCTCTTCTTTATCTCACTCTCTCATCCAATCTCTAACACGCTCTTCCCTTTACGAAAATGGTGTCTGGCTTTTTGACGGATTGTCGGATTTTACGTATACACGGTATAATGGTTTTAAGCTGTGTCCCACGGTCCTTGGCTCTTATTTATCTCAACACTCTTCTATTACACCTGTTTATCTTTAGTTTTGTGTCCGGATATACCGGCTATCGCGGTATAGTCACTCTTATCTCGGCTCGAATTTAGCGAGTTCGAGCCATCCGCGCACGGGCATCACAAGCTCTACACCTTACAAGGCAACGCGCGGACCGTTTGTGTCACACTTCACTCCTCTCCGTGACGACCAGCCGCCTTTCTCCTGTAGTTTCTAAGTTTTACGATACGCGGCGCTTGTGTCCCAACGCCATTTTGAAGCCATGATAGACTCAGCCAATCAGAGTGCAAAGTTTATTTCGTCTCTTTCTCCTGGTTCGGCTTTCTCTTTCGTAC
Source organism: Calameuta pallipes (assembly GCA_030142375.1). Classification (NCBI taxonomy): domain Eukaryota; kingdom Metazoa; phylum Arthropoda; class Insecta; order Hymenoptera; family Cephidae; genus Calameuta; species Calameuta pallipes. Next base: position 110,438 of record JARQSW010000041.1, read on the forward strand.
GCTGTCACTGGTAGGAAAAGCGTCTTGCAGGACAATAGAAAACATCACTGGATTTATTTTTCGTCGACACGGTGTTCAATGACTGTTTATACTGTATTCGGTGCTTTTTAAAGGGATGATTTTTTAAAGAGAATTTTTATTGAAACTTGTCGACGGAGATTATTGCTTTCTCGACGGGACAGGCGCAAACTCCGCCCACTGTGTCGACTGTTTTCTTTTTGTGTCGTTCTCTTTATGAGGAATTTATAAACGTTATTTTAGGAAATTAAGATACGGTGTTATTGTTCGTAACAGGGAATAATAGAATTGGACATATTGTAAATTGTTGCGGAAGCTTTTGGGAATTGGGGTTATTATTTCGTGGGGTAGTGCGTTTGCGCGGGAAGTAAAGATGGCCGCTGGTAGCGGCCATATTTGAAATTACAGAAAATATACACAGTCAATGATGTAATTTATTGAAAACAATCAACAATATGTTTGCGTTTGATTTGTAATTTATACAAATAAAATTATCAGCAATTTTCTTATTTACTTTCAACAAAGGGATTGTGTACTTTATGCAAGACTTACTTTATAAATATTTCGAGATAAATTAGAAGAAAGTTTAGTGGTACGGTCATTGTTTAAAATTAGTGGCGCCACTATACGGGACTCTAGTTTATAGCAGTTGAGATAAACAGAAATCAGATCTGCTTTGTTCAAAAAGAATTCCTTGCACAGATAAAACACATGTTAAAGAAAAAACTCATTGGGACATAAATAAGAGGAGAAATAGACGCGGTGTTGAACAAATTTAATAATTTGTAATATTCTATAACGTGGCTCATCTATTGTATTTTGTTACATATCACAAGGTGTTTATACCACGGTCTTACATGGAGCTCTTGAAACTCGCCCAATTTTCAGCGGTGGGGGTAGTCGTCTTACAGAAGCAGGGCATAGTTTAACTTTTAGTCACAAGGGTCGCTGCGATCGAGTTACCCCTTATGTATCTCACTCTACAGTCGGCTGTGGGAGAGAGAAATAAGAACCGGTCGCTTGTTCGCAACGCCTCTCGTGGTCATGAGGCGAAATGGAAGATGCTTCTTTAAGAAGACTACCCCCTCCATCAGAGTTACAAGACTTGTATGTAAGACCGTTGTTTATACTAAACTTGTGAGTACTTATGTCGAATAAAAATTGAAAAAAACAGACGTTTATAGTTATGCTGTGAAAATTGTTAAAAATTACTATATATTGTTTATTATTTTTTGGCAGGAACTTCCGTGATCCAGGATGAATATCGATTCGTATTGCAAGGAAGGAAAAGATGGGAGTTTTTGTATTCTTTTTCGCAACACAAGTGCGTTATCCATTGATGAAATTCGCATGATATTTTCAGCGTTTGGTAACGTACTAAGTGTTAAGTGTGCTGGTAACGAACGAGGAATGCGTTTTGTCTCCTATAAAAGTAAAATAGAAGCAATAAATTCTATAATGAGCCTGAAAGGACACAAGAGTGTTAACTTAACAACGTGGATGAATAAGGAGGGACAAGATCTAAAGTCACAGAATAAGTATAAAGGTCAGCAATCTCGATTGACAAGAGCCAATGATCATGAACAAAATTTGGAACGAAACAGAAATAATGGAAAGATTTATAGTACAAATTCTAATAGTATGCCTTGGAATAAAACAGAATCTACTGGTGGAAAGAGTAATGGTTTCAATAATTCTGATAACGTTATTCAGATAGAAGATGATAAATCTGTATCTAATAGTTTACCTCGACCTGTGCATAAGCATATTCGAACTGAAAGTATAGGGAGAGAAGGCATAGAAAACGAAAAGTGTGGTAATAATAGTGGGATTAAAAGTATTCATAAGATAGCAAATTGTTTGTCTTATCAAGGTGCTACAGATGAGGAGCAGCTCATTGAGGAAAGTGGAGCGACTAAAGATAAACTGCATGGATCTACCGGTAACAGGAATTCAGTGATGGAATCTGCAAAATTGAACGACGATATACCAGATCTTATTACTTCCAAAGAAGTAATGCAGAATGTAAATGATTATAATGCACATTCAAACAATTATGCATCAATGTTAAGGAAAATTAAGATTGTCCAAGCTGGAGAAGTAATTGTGGCCAATATATCAATGCCATTTGGGACTGCTTATATTTTGCATCTTTTTGAAAGCTGCCATCCAATATGTATATCGAGTATAATGACGACAACCCAATCAATACGATACTGTCATGTATATTTTCAAACTCCGCTAGAAGCCCACAAAGTTGAGAAGAAGTTTGATAAACTTCCACTCCATGACAACAATCTTATTGTGTTAAGACCAGAAAAGCTTGCATCTGAAATTCAACTTTTATAATCTAATGTAGCTTTTGATATATCGTAAAACTGATAGAAATATCAAATGACGTGCCAAAGTACATGGTTCCTTTTTTTTTTACAATTTAGTGTACCAAAGTGTTAAATTTATATTTTATTTTGTTACCACTTACGCATATCTGTCTTGTTAATTTTATAAACTAAATATGATAAATATGATATCACTTTCATTTTATTGTCTGTAAGACTAATATAACTATATAATATTACTATTAAAATTATGCTTAGCATTGAGTGCATTACAATTCAACGGACTGTTTTAAGCAAGAGACAAACTCAATGGTGCATCTATGTATGAATAAATTTAATAAAATTTTTTTCAAAATTCTTCTATACATATACCGATAGAGCAACATTTGTCAATTTGGTTTCAAAGGAAATGATACTGTAGACTGGCTCCATCTTGAATACAGTTTTGTATTACCTATAGTTAGAACGGGTCTTGAAGAGTTACGTTTCGTGGCAGGACCTTATTTACAATTTTGACTGTGTACACGTGAGTTCGACGAACAATGCAATTAAAAATGTCAAAGCCATTTAATATGAAGCATGTGCAGCAAATGTTGCAGGAGGAGGATAAATATATTTCTGATATATTTTCTAAACTGCCTGTTTCCATGTCAGCGTTAGGTAGGTCTCTTCAATATTACTACTTAACCTATAACTGGCTTATTCTTCTGTTCAATATTGTCTGTATAATAAAATATTTCTCTATCGATTACAGCTGATAGTGAAAGCGAACAGGATAATGTGGTACAATGTAAAAAGAAAGGTAATTTTTAGTTTATAGATTCTTGTAGAATGAATCGCAGGTATAAAGATATGGTTTTATGTCGCAGGAAAGATATTTAAGCAAAAAGATGGACAAATTAAGAGAGCTCAAACATTTGAGGAACTGCACGAGAGATTAGAAGCTCTAAAGGGTAAAAAGAAACTTGGCTATAAAAGTAAGCTAATGAAACAAGGCCTGAAAAACAGAATTAAGAAAAAATCTAAAAAAGAAGAGATAATAATGCAGAAAAAGTTGGCCAGAACAGAACAGCTTGCTGCAGGTGGTTCAGCAGGGAAGAAAGAAGATACGGGAGCACCTAGAATACCCAGACCAAAGCCAGTCTTTAATTCAGAGGGAAAAATGGTTTTCAGCAAATTTGACTTCTCGGATGTTGGTGCAAAGAAGAAGCCGTCGAAGACAGATAGAGACCCTAAAAAAATTTTGCAACAGCTTGAAAAAAAAAAGGAGAAATTGAAACAGTTGGAAGCTTCAGGAGAAAAGAGCAAAGCTGAAGAAATCAAAGAAAAGGAAGCATGGAAATCTGTCTTAGCGAAAGCCGGTGGAGAAAAGGTTATTATTTGAATTCGTCTATTACCATTCCAGTCGTGTAATTTTCCTAAGCAAATTTACTTACCATGCATTATTTACAGGTTAAGGACGATCCCGAACTGCTGAAACGTTCCGTGAAGAAGCAAGAACAAAAGAAAAAGTACAGTTTAAAGAAATGGGAAAGCAGGAAAGAAGGAGTGCAGAAAGGAATTCAAGAACGACAGCAGAAGCGACAAGAGAACATATTGAAACGAAAGAAGGATAAGAAAATAAATAAATTAAAAAAAGCATCCAAACGAGGCCGAGTGATACCAGGTTTTTAGATAGAAAAAAAAAATTAACGATCTGTAAATTAATTTCAAAACGTGCATATTGAAAATGCGTGAAAATCAAATATCCAGTATAATTGCGTTTCAAAAATTCATCATCGTGAAACAAGCCGAGTAATGAAAAGTTAACCTCGAGTTTCAACAAGACAACAAGCTCGTGCGCGTTGTTATCGCAAGTAATAAAAAAAGGAATTTAAAACGAGCAACAATATTGAAATACAAACAGAAACCGAGCGAGCAAATAACTGTTATACTCTAAGACTTGTATAATACGAAGTTCGAAATAATGATTTTTGTTAAAAAAAAAATGTTAATCCTACAAACCCCGTATCAATGGCGATCCTCTTTAAAATAGATCCTACAAAAATTTCAGTCCAGCCTACATATCTCTGTCAGCATAAATGCGCAAAACCAGAAATAATCCTTTATACATATTCACTATCTAAAAAACGTTCAATACGATTAATCACAAGCAAAAAGTACAAAATATCCGCGATAAAAAAAATGCCAAACAAAGCACGAAGGATATCTCTAGGAAGCATGAATTTTCCGCGTGCACGATTCCGTATCGAATAAATCCCGCACAACTACGTAGAAAATTTCCACAAGAATACTTTTACGTCACAGCGTCCACCCACTGACAAAGTAACATCCTCCATTATAACTAGTACTTGATTTTCGAGATTTCTCCCTTTATTATACAGCCTCAATCATTTCACACACATCTAACGGCATTAACAAATGATGTATATACCACAGTCTATATTATGTACAGTAGAAGTGCTGTCATTCTAATCAGCATTAATGATTTGACCAACCTGCATGTAAATATATTTCATAAAAATCCCAAGTGCAACAACTAATAAAGGTTAACACTAATTATCCACTAATTACTCATTTACAATAATCCAGGTAAAAAATTTTGAGTAGTGCCTCTGGTGTCTGTACTGTCAATTAAATTGTTGCTCTCTCCCTCTCTCTCTCTCTCTCGCTCTCTCTTTTTGCCTATATCATTATAATAACTCTCTGCAAACAAATATCCATATGAATTTACGTACAGTCCTTTATACAATGTTCTTTCTTTTAATTTCATGATATCCATAACAATGGATTCCTCGTGTGTAACAAATAATCATCAGCTGCATTTGTCTGTTCTTTCCACTTCTCGGAGTCACGTCGTACTGCTATCGAAATTTTTCAATCTTTTTGGTCTTTTTTTGAAAATATATATAACACATTCCCAGATATCAGTAGACGATAGGTAAGTCGAGTACGAGGGCTTGTATGAAAGTGCCCTCGATTTCCTGCTAGGTATCCCCAAGAACCGTGGAAACTGTATGTGCATGCGTCAAGGCAGTCCACAGAGGGCTGTGATCGACAGGAACCGGCACCTCCAAGACCCTGGAAGATCTGAGCGATCTGAAAGAGAAGTATTTCAATACGTTACCATACGAGTAAAGAGTAAACAAGGAAGAAAAATCATAATCGGGTATAAGACTATCAAATCGTATAAAAGTGCCCCTGAGAACAAGCAACCCGCAACACATCGAATGATAAAATTCTTTAACAAACAATTAAAAGGTACTTCCGGTTATTTTATTCAATCAATATTTTACCTTATCGAACACTCAATATTATTGACTAGTCGAATATTCATATGTATACATTGAAATTCTTTATTTCCTCTGTTTTGCAGAACTTTCAATTCTGCGTACGTGGCTGTGCGGCGGGTTGCCCTTCTGCAGGCGCGACAAGATTTTTTTCTTATTGATTTTTATTACAGCTCGGTATTAGTAAAACCCAGAACTAAATCAAATAATAACAAGGTGATACAACTGTTGAATCAATATCGAGTATCGCAGTGCGCTTTGACATGGAATAACGTGCTTTATTTTGAACTTCATTATACTACACAGTACAATACAGGATATAACAAAGGATTGCAAGATGATTTTAGATCTAGTACGAAGTACCTGGATGGTGCTGGAGGGGCCGTATGCTAGTCAGGACTACTAAGTTCCAGTGCAGTGCTCTGTTCAGGATCAGAACGTTCCTCGACGACGGTGTCAAGTTCCAAGGATGGAAAAGCTCTGGAACCACGTTCACTCCTGAGAGAAATAGTCCTGTTCCGGTCGACGCCAGCTGGTAGAATTTAAAAAAGATATTCAATAGATTTCTGAACATCAATTATTTGTAACGTATAAATTACTTGGTGAGTACAATGCTAAAAAAAGAAATTTAATTCTGACCTAGGCATACTACTGCATACTGACCTACTGCATACTATACGCTTATCTAATATGCCTCTATGTAGACCTCACTATATGACATATCCTTGCATAATCTTCATACGGTTATCTATTCCTACGCCCATAATCAAGCTTTGCCTAAAAGCCCTCATCAGCTACAGCCGTCTTATTCAAATGATAATTCAGCGTTCCAATCAAGCCACGTTTTGAAAGCTTTACACAATATGGGCATAGTCCATATCTCATATCTCGAGGGTAATTCGTGGGCCGAAGGCTTTCCAAGAGCAGCAGAGCATGTACAGAAATATATAAATGCAGATATATGCATATTTACTATATATATATATATATACATCTATATAGATTAGACTAAGATCCTGCATATATATATAATACATAAGGGGCCAATGCCCAACTAGAAGTTTCTCTTTACCTAGATCTTCTTTAGAAGCTGCGTTTCCCAGTGGATTTGGAATCGAAAGACAAATGTTAATACTGTACGGTCAGTCGTGCTATATGGAACGGAAATTCGGGTCAGGCCTTGACTTCCGTTTTGGGACTCTGCCTAGCGAGAGGTCAGTTATTTATCAAGATTTCGCCCGCTATAAATCTACACGCAAGAGATGCAGTGCCTCTGCGGTAGATAAGAATGTTCAAAGGGTTAGATTGTATTTCTGCATTTTGCACGACTCACGATATACGTCCTCTGTTATATAACAGAAATTCTAGCCGTAACCCCAGGAATACAGTTTACGTGTTTTCTGTTTTGTACACGGGCATTCGGAATTCGAAAAATGCGAAATTACATTTCACATAAAAAAAAGGTCGAAATAGTAAAAAAAAAACCAATAAAAATACAAATACAAAAAATACCTTGATACGTATAAATCATACAAGAGCTGTCAAAATTGAAATGATTTTCCATTGCCAACACAAAAAAAAAGACCAAGGCCAATGACACTGTCATCGATCACGCACACGTGGTTGAATTCTGAAATGAAAAAAAAAGGCAAAAAAAATGCTTCCCCTCACCGTGAATTATTGTTGGATAAAAGAGAAAAGGCTATCCGACCATAGAGTGAAAAAAAGATAATATCGGAAAATAATAATCCGCCTGTCGTAGACGCATGTAAAAAAAGAGAAGAAAAATATTTTCATGTGATTTTTCTTCACCTAAACGATGAACAGGACTGAAGCGCACCAGACTCAGAGCGCCGTGGTCCATGTCGCAGTTTCTTCGTCTTGCTCTCTCTCTGGCGAGTTTGGCTCTTCTTCTGAGACAGCAGATCACCAGCAGCGCCAACAGCGGAAATCCCAGAATGCAGGAGACGATGGGTACGATAATGCTCTCCGGGGATACTGGAACATCGCCAGGACCCAAGAATTCAATTTTTGCAAAAAAAGTCATTCGCTAGTCGACGCCATTGATATTTTTGAAAATCCTGATGAAATTCTTCACCTTTTCAATAAAACCCATATGGTTTCACATGAGTAGGTATATAAAGAAATACAAAAAATAAAGTCTCTTCGCGCATCCACTTACACACACGCATATATATATATATATATATATAAATTTACGGAACCTTAAAGCTACTGGGACTAACCGCGTATTCTTTCATTCTTCTTTTCTTTGAATAACAATAAAAAGGTAAGATGCCTTACTGGCACTGATACTTGAAATTTATGAAATTCTTTGAGATAAACAATGACGTTGATTTGAATATTTTTAATAAAGGACTACCCCTTCCCCTCCTTCTTTCCACTGCTCCGTTTACCATGTAACTTTATATGTAATATCTATATGGTATATATATATATATATAATCCTCTGTCACGATTTTTAGCAGATATACACATATATACACACTGCTTATGTATATTGTGTTATAACGACTTTATTCTGATAATTATATTATGCGCTGGTATGTATCTTGGATTTATGGATCAAAAGTCTCCATGTAAATTGTCTTAAGGTTTTATAAGGAATCGATAGGGTATAAGTACCTATCAGATATATACACTATGTATAATAGGGGACTCTGGTACGTGTGTTGAGAGGAGAAAAGGGTATCAGACACGCGCCTTAACATTTGTATCTACCTTATGCCGGTATATAGTGTACATATATATATATATATATATATATATATATACACTTGGAACTCCAAGATTAGCAGTTGGAAAGAACCAGGAACACGAGGACGAACCGAGGAAGGAAGTAAGGGATGTCCGTTTACGTGGTGAAGTTTGGGCGAGGGTTGAAAGTAGTACTAAATATAGAAATATGGTACGAGGGTTCGATTTAACCCACCTTCGTGCCCGTTCGTCCTCCTCATTCTTCCTCTTGATTTTCCAGAAGCGTCTCCTTTCTAGTTTCGCCAACTTATAACTCCCAAGTCAAGTCTCTAAGCCTTGTAACACGTAGAGAATTCTTATATCCAGATAAAATACCTAAAGGGTAACTTCCTCTCCTTTCACTTAATACACGTCAAGTTTCCTTTCGATTTTCAAACTGAATGTTTTTTCCCGCCGTTTAACATTAACGTCTCTCGCTTGACTTCGTCCGATCTGTTGACGCAGCTTGGCGGGAGATTCAAACGTGCCATGTGACATAGGGTGAAACGAGGGAGAAATGAAAGAGGGAAAAAAAAAGAGAAAAAAAAAGTGTACCGACCAATAAGAGCGTCTTGTTTCGAAATCGAGCCGAGCGCCAATTTGTCCTCGCTGTTCTGAGACTGAATGCAACGCAGATTGCACATTATGTTACGTCATTGGACGCCGTGCAATTTGTATGACAAACGCTAGGCTAATTAGGCTATGCGGAAGCTGCGAGAAAATTACAGTAAATCTTTCACCCTCAGTAAATTCCAAGCTATGCGTAGAAGCAAAGCTATATAGACGTTATGGCGCAACATGATACCATTACGTGCTGAATTTTTTGCACGTAGAAAATCATCCTTTGATCATGCTCTGTCCACATTGCTATCTAGAGGCGAGTCCTTGAAATAGATAAGCAAAGGTTGTTCCTCTCGTAACTCACGATCTTGAGACAGTCCCACAGAAACTGTATTAAAGCTAAGATCTGTATGGGGAGGAGAAAATACCTTCTGGTAATTAAACGATTAATTATTCCACAGCCAGAGACTATTAATTATTGTACAGCCGAGAGAGTCAAGGTTGAAGGACCTATTGCGAATTGGATGTTCAGGCAGATTTTAATTCAAATTATGACAAAGCAAGTTTTGTTCTTTCAACGCGAAACTGAGTTTTTTGGTAACAAAAGAGTTACTCGTTTTCACGTTCGAACAAAGAATAAATAATTAACATTTTTCTTGTGTGTAACAATGCTACGGGTCTTGTTCAGTGAACTTCTGATGAGTTAGATAAAGATTTTATTTATTTGTGCAAAGAAAATATTCATAGTACCGTTTAATATAGTAAGTTATGGCAACCCTGTTAGCTCGACTATGATACTAATTACGTTACATCTCACATACCTTTGCAGTAGGACTCCCATATAATTTCTACTAGATGTATAGTATAGCCATCTGTGAGATACCCGACGTACTTACAAATTGCCTCCATCATAATTACAGGCGCTCGAAATTGCACAGACTTTTGCACTTAGAGTCCTGAACCAGGAGTCAAATCAAGGCTGAAGCATGTAAGTGAAGAGGTAAAATGAAACTCGAAAAATTCGGTTACATTTTTTGAGTATATCTTTCCTTAATCCATCCTGAAGGGTCACTAGGTAGAAAATTCAATGGAGTCACCCTCTGCTGATCCAAGAGTTTCTTCGAGGACAACAGACACGGTTGAAGGATGAAAGTATAATCCGGTCCTGTCTCAAGGACCTAAGCTTACCATTCTGGCAAGAGATTACGTGTTCCTTATATTAGATATAGGAACGAGCGTCTAGAATTTGTCAATTGTCTTACGTTGGATGAGACATTTTTCGCTAACTCCATGGCGTCACGGGCTTAAATACATAGGAAATTTCCTTCACGGCAGTGTCGTCGACTATCTTAAGCTATTTCGAGAATTTACTTCGTGAGTTCGTCGTAAAGCTGGTAATAGAGGTTAGGGTTCACTTAAAGTTTACCCCTGAGCTACAAACCTTAAATGTGACTATCCTCGAGGTCGTCATCAAGTTGCCACAGCAAAGTCGGCTTTATAGTTGTTAGGTTAGGATAGGCATACCTTATCTCTTCACTTTATGTCTAAATACAGAGAGGGCTGGTGCTTAGCTACTCACCAGGAAGTGGGACGACCTGAACTGTATAACCGGTTACTTGGAACACTTGGTAAGATCGTAAGAAATAATAAAGTATAACGTATTCACGATACTTTACTGAGAGACGCCTGACAGAATTCATTGTGGTCTCTGGTTATTTTCAAACAGGCTGGAGTCGAGGTTAGATTAGATTCTAAATATGCTATTCCAATCTTCAATGTCATTGTATCCTTTTCCTGAATAGATACTGGAGGATACTCAACACTTGAAGATCAATTTGAAAACGCCATAACCGTTCACGCGATTGCATTCTTTACCACTCTGTGCCCTGGACGTCTAGTACCGTTTCTGTCCACTTACGCTGGCGTCGCCACAATCGACACTTACCACCTCGAACCCAGCGATTATCGATAATGCTGTTAGCTTCCACGAGAGGTCGCAAGTGACTCACCAGTTGGATAAATCAGGATTGTTGGTCTTTTTGATTGAGGAACAGTTGGTACGGTTGGCCGCCCTGCCCTAACCTCCACAGACATTGTAAATCAGTACATCTGTAACAGAAGAATTTAACCTCTTTTAATTTATCCATAATGCATTTTCGACTTATTACCTAAAAAGTTACGAGTTTCAAATTCCCACGGGATCCGTGTTGCTTTTTCTCTTTGTTTTCAGTGCCCAATTTTTTGTCCCACTTACAACTGTGTATCTTCGCATCCTATTTACTTCCTTCTGTCTTACCTCCTGCGTACTGTGTACAAAGCTAAAATATTTACGTGAATACATATATCGATATTACCCTCGTTCCAGTTTGCTGGTCCACGAAAGATTAATTCTCTTTCGATTGCTTCATATTGTTTTCCAAGGAGACTTCAGCGAGAAACTATAACTTTTTCTATTCCAAACAAAAGCAGCATCCTATTCCGGCATACATATATTTATATACAAGTTTTATGTACTACTAGAATATATATTAATATGTACAAGAGAGCATCTGCTGTTCATGTACTTAAAAATTTCCCGTTTAATACATAGTATGCAAAAAATGTTATACAGTTTGTTAAATCCAATAGCATATGGAAGTTTGAACGATTGTTGGAAATTCTACTGAGGGCTTTTGAATGGCAACTTTAATGGAAACTCCACTTTCCAATTTATCCACGATAACGATATACGTGCTGCAAGTACATGTAATTTGATGGTTACCCGTAAACATTAATAAGCACATACTCACGCATTAGTTCTTCATGAATTTGACATTTGGATCTTGTCAGGAATGTATCTTTACGAATCCGTTTTTCGTTCGGTTCGTTAAAGCGTGAGTAATTGGATTTCGTAATTGGAGAAGGTCTAGTAGCGATAACGAGCCGTACCGAACGACCGGAAGTGACGTAATTATATTGCATCCGTATGAGTAAATCAAGAAAAAGAAGATAAGAGTAGAAAGTAACGCCAAGAAACGCCTCGCGTGTATGACACATATTTTTTCAAAATTTTTTTTTTACCTTTGCAATAAATTTTATACGGACCAATATTCATGGTTCGGTGACCATATTGGATATTGCCCAATTTCCATTTTATAAGCGCGGAAAATTTGACTGAAAATCGATAATTTACAGTATACATTTATCCCCCGCAGACGATTCGGGAACTCTGCTCTTTCTCATATGTGAAAAAAAAAAAGAGAATGTGTGTACAAAATTGTGTTAACGGTATATTTTTTTAGATTCATTTTTTGGTTTACTTCACAGGGGGATTCATTTTTGGGTTTAATCACAGTAATTTATGCATTTTAACGAGATACTGTTTAATTAAGACTGAAGCTATCTTTGCGTTACTTAATGCATATTCATATGAACCACATGTGTGCTACTTACGTATGTGAAATATATACGTATATACCCTCAGAAAGTTAGTCAGGTTTTAAATGAATTCCAACGCTAATTCCAGCATCTGACTGAAATCTGTATTATTTCTCACAACAACCAGAGCTCGTGCCTTCCTCTTCGGCTTCCTGAGGATGGAGTGCCGATAATTCCATTCGGTCCCTCAGGATTGGAAAGAAGCTAGCAGATATAGATAAACCGGCTAAAATGGCTAACACAGTGGCTCCTCCATTGGCTCAGAGAGTAGATATTGCCATAGTAAATCACCGTGGCAGAAACGACATGCTATTCCAATAGTAGAACTTGACGTATGGGGGATTCGACCTTAACGACTAATGGTCAGGAGTGAAGTGACGAGGAAGAGGAAGTGAGTGACTTCAAGAAAAAGGATAAGAAAGAGCATATGGCAGGTAAGAGATACCCACAAGGGAGCTTGCGGTAGATCCTTATAGAAATAACGATGACCTATGAATCCTGATTTATATCCCCATATGTGATTAATATGTGGACGACGTGTGAGGATGAACAGGATTTAATGAAATTTATAATTTTTTTTAATCGATCTCGAAAGATTGATTGGCAATCGATTTATTGGGTAAATTGTCAACTGCCGATATTGATATACAAAATTGATAACTGTAACAGTGGAGGTATGAGAAGAAAAATACTACCCTTATCACTGCTATTGACTGAAACGTGGGTAAAATGAATGTGCGGGGATGAGCTTTGCTGTCGGAGGTAAAATTGGGGTGTCTATTATGGGCATTAGCTACCCTTCAGATTCTCGTTATACTACCCTCCTTTTTGCTTCGTCTGTCGTAGTACAGTGGGGCTTCGAAAACTCGGACTTCTAAAAGTGAATAAATTTTGATACTGTGAATTTTCGAATTTTCTAACCCATTCGTTTCGTAATCTGAGCATCTCGATAGGCCGAAATTATAATAACTCGAAGTATATTTTGATTTCCCTTGATATTTGAGTTATCAAAATGGGGTGTCTGTTTGGGTATTAGCTACCCTTAAGATTTTCGTTATACTACCCTCCTTTTTATTTCGTCTATCGTAATACAGTGGGATTTCGAAAATTCGAAAAATTTTGATACTGCGAATCTTCGAATTTTCTCTAACCCATTCGTTTCGTAACCTGAACATCTCGGTAGGCCGAAATTACGATAACTCGATTTTGATTTCCCTTGATATTTGAGTTATCAAAATGGGGTGTCTGTTTGGGTATTAGCTACCCTTAAGATTCTCATTATACTACCCTCCTTTTTGCTTCGTCTATCGTAGTACAGTGGAACTTCGAAAATTCGAACTAAAAGTGAAAAAATTTGCATATTATGAATTTTCGAATTTTCTAACGCTTTCATTTCGTAACCTGAACATCTACATAGGCCGAAATTATGATAACTCGAAGTGCATTTTGATTTCCCTTGATATTTGAGTTATCGGAGTTTCACTCCATATATGGACGTCCAAAATTATATATATTATACGTCTTTTGCGAAATAATATTTTCATGTCACTCCGCAAGGTTTCAATTACAGAGAAGAAAAAAGGTTCGAGCACTTTATTGCGTAACGTCTGGACGTACAGTAAACATTAATTATTTACTCGAATGTCACAAAGAGCTACCTTTCGTTCCCTGTAAATTATGCTACGACTTTTTTTATATTTTTCAATTATTTTCTCACAGACCCCAAAGGACTTAACTAAATTACCAGAAGATTCTCATTTCCCGGAGGTTATTTCACGTTGGACTTCGGGATTCTGGTTTTACGCTCTGTGACGTCACCGGAATTCTCATTGGTATTCAGACTGAACGCAGTTTCGTCTGTTCCTCTTTCTATAAGAATCTCCTGCGGAGAATCAAATTTCGTATTGAAGAATTCCAAATTTTCTAACCCGCCTCAAGGATCGATCGGAATATACAAGGAATATTCGTGTCCCTGTAGATTCTCGAGGTAATTGAAATCACGTATTTAATTTTCATAGTAAGAAACCCATACCTAATTATTAGGGTGGGTCGGTTATTAGCACAGGACCCATAACGATTATCTGCCTGCATTGCCAATTACGTGAAAGTTTACAGAGTTCATTGTGTTGGAAGCAACAACATAATAAGCCACTACTACCACTACCCGAGAAATTAATATTCCATCCCTATGCCGATGTGGATTTACATGGCGTTTCAACCCTTAACACCTACCAGGTAAGATTAATTAATTTCACAATTGAATTACGATATTCAACGTTTATCCAACGTTACCTCCCTTCCACCCCTGTTCCTTAAGTGGACGTTATATTTTTAGGGGTGACGTTTGGATTAATGAATTTCGAAGGAGAACAAGAAAAATTTCAACGAACAAATCTGTAGGCATTTTTTTAGGGGTTGGATGTTAATCATTTATCCACCCTAAAAGGATTCGCCACTCAGGAATTTTCCATCGGTAAAGAAACTCGAGTCCACTCAAGAAGATGTCCGGAGGGAGGGTTGTACACGGGAATAGGTAGATGTAATAAAAGAGGCACATTTCCGGATTTGGATAGGCACATCTCCAACTCCATTTATCCGAAGGGCTCATTAAGGCTTTCGGGGGAGAAGCTACGCGCCATTCGGAAATCTTCGGGAATATTCGTGCCCTACGCTACAGGCCCTATCGTCAAATTTACGTCACGTTTCACCTCCGCCATTAATATCTCTAACCGAAAGTTACGTAATAAAATACAGTACGTATATATATAACGGCGGAATACCAAATTAAATTAAATTAGTAAAAGGTAACAAAGTTTATCCACCCCCCCTCCAATCCCAATCCTCTCCGTACATATATCCATAATAAAATTTTATTTTATTCCCGTCATTCGACTTGTACCTTACGTTTCTCCATTTCGACATTTGAATTTCCCGCCCAATGCTCGTGCACTTTCATAAACCTTCGTTCTATACCTTCCAGCTCTTTCTTTCTCTCTCTTTCTCCTACTTCCCTGCGCAAATTTACTCAGCATCAACACCGTCTTTAATTGCCATCTTTTCCTCGATCTCCAACAGAAAGCAGAAACGAAAATAATATAAGAAAAAAATAGACGCAAAACGGAAGCCTTGGTTAGTGCTGTCTGTAAACTCTCGTGCCCCACTGCGCTTCTAGTTTCTCAAGCAGCTTAATAAAACATCGCTTTCGATACTGTCCGTGCTTTAAAATGCCATCCTGCCACCTCGATTTATTCCACTGGTCTGCCCGGTGAGCACGTACCGAGAAAAGAGTCTTAGTGCCGAGTGAAAAGCAGACTGGATTTATCGTATCCGAGGTCAAATTGAAATTAAATATTTTCTCAAGGCAAAGTGAACCACCGAGTATCCTAAGTTCGAGTGTACTCACCACTTATCAATTAACAAAGCATAATCAATATCTTTTGGTCATTAACGGCAGCCATATTGTCCCTGACTTGACAGGTCTATTACGAACTGCCAAGAGTTGATCGTACTGCGCATGCGCGCTGGCGCTGCTGTCTCCCGAGAAACAACGCGGCCGTTAATGGCTTCGGATAAATCGAGTTCGCGTTACGCACGAGTCAGCTGGGGAGTGCGCCGAGCAGTTGACACACGGTAAGCTCTTACGAGTGAAAACGACAAAATCTCTTTGTCATATCTGGGAGGTCGGTCCATTGCAAATTTGATATTCATGAGAGAAGAAATTTGATCGTTAATTCATATTTGAATTAACCCCTGGAATCCTATTAAAAGTTCAAGGGCAAATGTCCATTTTTTCTTCGTCTGTTACATATAACATTGTTCATACGAAAGATACCGAAAATAATATTGATTAACGACGTATAAATAACACTGCGATACCGTAGACATTTTTTTTCTCTCTACTTACTCCTTCGTTTATGACTCTCTTTTAATTCTTCTTTCAGCCGTGCAAAAATGCATAAATTTTCGTCTGGCTTTTACACAGGGGACAGACGAATGTTACGCAAGCTTCTGGTTAAGTATGAAAAATGTAGACATTCGTCTTCCAATACCAACGTGGAACTTGGCTCCGTGTGACACCCGTGCACTTCACGGTTATGCAGACAATGTGCTACGTTAAGATAGTTGCGCAATTCGTCATTTAGGTTATGTTCGAATGACATATTTTTTTATACTCAAAACAAGAAATTTATGACTAATATATATATATACATTTATTTATAGGGTAACTCAAAGATTCCTGAAAATCTTCCATGGTTTCAACAGTCATTTCGCCAGACTCATAAAAGAATTCAAAGGCCGTCTGTATTACAGGACTAAAGAAAGAAAACCCACTCTGGCTCGGACTTCTACGTTAAATTATTCATACCGAAGTAAGCTCGCGTAACGTAGGTACATATACACATATATCTATATCTTATCCTTCTGGCCGCCTTCTTCACCCAGTAGACTCGTTAGATATACACCTTTGCATGTCAAAATTATTTTGACCATAGACTACGAAGCAAGCCAGAGTACCACACACTCACTAGTCCCAGACTTCAAACATGGCGCCAATTAAAAATACAACCTGGCCAGGGATACATAGCGCGATAGTGGCGCCTCGTTATTTTTCATACACGAGAATTCTCGTCCGCACGTTAACGAGGGTAATCAAAATCAGCCGGATGCCATACGCACGGTGTATACTAAATCTGAAGAATTGGATCAAGAACGTGCGCCATTGAAGGATCATTTGAATTTGAAAGGTAAAGGCGGGAACTTTGAGATTCAAATCGTTAAATGCAAAAACCCACCAAATCCACACGGTAACCTAGAGCAATATATCTACTATCTACCAACTACTAACCACTATCTACTATCTGTCACATAGTTTCCAGCTACTACCAGGAATCTAGTAACCAAATGGAAACTGCCGTACTTTGCTAGATTTATGAGCTTTATCGGTTACCAATGTATTCAAGTGTAACTCCTATAGTCTCATTTAATGTAAAGCCTCGAACACTGACCACGCATGTATCACGTATGTACATATGTGGTTCTTGGCTTTTCTGGCTTTTACCATGTAACGAACTCTGCTGTGAAATTACTGTAAAACTTCTCTCTAACGACAATCCTTCTATCCACGTGAAAAATGCATCCTGTAAATCTGGACTTTGTGTATGTGCACTGCAATGGCAATCATATGTATATCTGGTATAGTTATGTACTGAGCATATGGTGAATACGAATGCGTGGAAGATATGGAAATATATATGTAGAGAGTATAATAGAAAGAGTATATATATATATATCCATCAAGTCTCTAGTACGTTTGGAAACTTTCGCATACATAGACACGCATTATACGCAAGAGTATGTACACTAGACTGGGCTATTGTGGCCAATGACCGTGCATTGATACTAGATACTACATAGATAGTATCATTGGATACGCTTGGAAGTGCTTTTTGTATTGGGAATACTTGGGATACTTTGAATAGGTACAATCAAGTATAGGGAGTTACGTTACTTAGGCAAAGTATAGGGAGAGTGAGAGAGAGAGAGAGAAATTGTGAGAGAAACTTTAAGTTATCGTTCATTTTTGCGTAAAATAAAAAAGTTAGGGTAGATAAAAACGCATGAAATTTAAGTCTGGATAACGCGAGTAGTTTTAGTTTGCATCAGCGATAGGAGAAGAATGAATAAATAAATATGGAAATTTATAACAATATCTGTGCACTGATTTTATATCAAGAGGCTCGATCGAGCCCCGCGCCTGGAACAAGCAACCGGCTGTACAGGCGTGTATATATATAGTATAGATATATGAAATTACTTTATTTCCTATTACTTAGGGGGGAAAAAAGTCTTCCGTATCTTAAAGTAATTTGAAGTACCTGTTACGCACACGATTTTGTAACTTTAATATGTCTCTTCCCAACAGCTCTTGCGGAGCTTGATATTTTTCATACTGAGAGCCATTCTGCTCCCTTCGAAGAGTTTCGAGATTAAAGCGAGGGAGATGCTTCTCTTTCGTTCTTCTCTCCCTCTTAGTCTTCTCTTCCTCCTGTTCAGTCGTTATGTGGATTTCCAATCTGTACATAGGTTATCTCACTGCCTACAGGCGCCACGTGAATTAGCGAAACAGTTTCCTGCTGTGCAAGTATACAGAAGGTCTAGAAACGTGTGAGGTACGCAGGTTAGGATATTGCATACTTTGGAAATACGTCTGTATACATATGTACGGATAAACTTCAAAGATTTAATTAAAGCCTGTAACGTGTAAGCTATGTAATCGCTAAGTTAGATTATGTAACTGAGGTTAGATTGTTAATCTAGAAACTTGGATTTTCTCTTGCATTATGAAATTTCATAGTGGAATCTACTAGCGTATTGTCATATAAGAATTTATCAATTTGACGAGAAAGTCATGGTAGCACTGAGATTGAATTATTTCCTTTTGCATTTTACTGCTCGGTTTAGCATTATTTTCTATACTGAAAATAACGTGTGTGGCCGTGTACGATATGTGTATATACGTATACGAGTACATTACTGTTCAAAACTGGTATCGTGATTTTGTATGTACGTAGGTTAGTACCTTTTCGATCGCGTTACTCTTGCATAGTACTGTACGCCATTCACGTGCACTGGTAAATAGGATAGAACCTGATAAATCTGTTTCCCAGATATTTTTACCTATACTCGTGCTTTATCATTGCCCTGTTTATTTTCATCACGGAGTTTTCTCATCGCAGCTAGAAAATAATACCGAGTTCCCGATATAAACGAAACGACGGATCGCGTACTTTGGCTTTTGACAGGCTATTCCTAGTGGCGCCATCTACGAGACCTGCCGGTGGCTTTAAGCAACGTTGAGCAGCGCGCGACGAAGCTGTTGGCGTAATTTTGAAATTCTTTTCTTTTCAAACGGATCAAATAAAGGCGTGACGAGAAAATTCGTGGAGTCAGCAGCGAAACTGACACAGGTTAATTTCTTTTATACGGGGTATGTCATTGACGTTGAAATATACCTTTGTGTACATACCTAACCTCACTTTGGGTGGTCGTGTTACGTTGCTGTCCTAGTGGAAAGTTCGGTATGGGATTGGAATTAGAATATAAACAAGGTAAATTTACGCATTCAGATTCTCCACGAGAAATTCAGATACGTAATAACGTGGTGATATTTATGCCTGTCATAATTATGCATCGAAATTTCTAATCGACTGATACGGTGACCGTTATCAAAGGTTTGTTAAAGGATATGAAATTTATTAAATTTAATACAGTGCTTTGTTTATTTTTACATATAATTTACAGAACAGTATCGTAATGACTTATCGTAGTTTTCACGACGTTACAGCACTGGCCGATTTTTTTTTTCTGTGACATAAATTACCCAGTACAATATTACCATAGTCAATGGTATATGCATGGTGTGGCACAGTACATATCTCGGATGAATTCTGACGAACGTTTATTTAATTTCTCGAGTGACTTGATGCTCTTTGTAATCGAATTACAAATTTGTTGGATTGGTGAGAATAGGGAGGTTGAAAAGACTTTTTCTTTTCGTTTCGGTTCAGTTAAGCTGTCTGACGTCAGCAGTTCGGATATGGTGCTTGAGAACGAAGGAAAAAAACGTTACTGAGGGCGAACTGCGTTTAATCGTGGATTCAATTTCACGGTAACGCGATCGTGACAGAGAATTCTGTTAGGTAATTCTGGCCGAAGGAGAGCCGGCCGTCGAGAGGCAAAGATCGGCAATATTTTTGGGAAACGGAAAATTCCACCGGGATATGGGTGAGTTAAGAAAATATCCTTACGCAAGTACTTTGTATGTTAGTTATATATGTATCAGGTCATCTGGTATAAATTATATATTATTTTAGCAGATTTGACATTAGAATCGGTGGAGAGCATTAGACGAAAGTGGGTGGAAAAACAGGTAAATTAAGGAAATTGCTGATACATCGACGCTGCTTTTTTTATATGCTTTTTGTTCTTATTTTATAACCATGTCGCGTCATCGACCTAGATCCGCTGATTGGATTACCTGCGATACTTGAGTTTGGATCTGAATTTGTTAATGAGGTAAATCGAGGGAAACAAGAAAAATGAAGGATTACACTATATAAAATATTAAAACCGTTGTCGGACTGTTCTATGTTATCGCGAGGTCATCGGGTGACGTCTCCTTCGACACTTAATTTCGAACTGATAAAATTGATTAGGAATTCAATATTCCTTGGCGACATTGCGAGCGGAAGGGAAATTATTTTGTAACAGCATCCCCCTCTATTCACTAAGGTACTTATTAATGATCGTTGCAGAAATATACATAGAACACTGTGAAAAGTTTTATATAAGAAAAGTTGCCAAGTGCTAAAAGAGAGAGCGAGAGAGAGAGAGAGAGAGAGAGAGAGAGAGAGAGAGAGAGAGAGAGAGAGAGAGAGAGAGAGAGAGA
>JARQSW010000042.1:0-37538 GCA_030142375.1 Calameuta pallipes
ACCTTCGAAGGTTCTAGGGCGTCGGTAAAATGTCGGTGCAGGAATCTTGGTCCAGAACCCCCAAACTTATACTACTCTGTGCATATGTCGCAGACAAAAATTCCGAAAATTGCCGAAATTTTTGCTTTCGTCGTTTTTCTTCGATTATGCTTTGTTATCGGGAATGGACTCCAGAATGGTATTCGAAGCACGGTCGTAAGACTGTAACCAAACCATTTTATTACTGTAACGTGACAGAGCTAGAAGGATTCCGCCTAGGAGTTACCGAAAAATAAATAAACAGGATTTATCAGGGCGGATAGTGGGTTCGACGCCGCAATGGTTAAGGTTCGATTCTTGATCAGAACTTCTAATTTTTCAGAAATTTCTAGCCCTTTAGCACTTCCGGGTCCATGGATGAAATTTAATTATAACGGGAGGATTCGGACATTTTGTATAATACATAGTAGAAGATGACTTAAGATCATGTTTAAGATGAAGTATTGAATATTAATACAGGCTCTTGAATAGTCATCGATAATAAATCCGTCTGTCAACCACCGGAGTAAAAACTTCGATGTGTGGGATAAATCAATATGAGAGCCTGTTTTGGAAATGTATCTCATTTGTTCGTTCGTATTGTGTGAGCTATACGAACATGTTTAATTGTTTCTTCGGTTATTCTCTATTCCAAAATTCCTTCGTACTTTTAAACATGAACTCTGCCAGTATTCTGACCTTTATTTTTATATTTACTTTATATTTATGTAGGGGTGGGCCCCGAGCCTGGCTTGCTACGGGCCTGGTGATGGCGGCCCAGTCGAGGGGTCACGTGACCGCAAGGGAGGAAGAAAGAGTCAGTCGGGGTTGAGAGAATACAGGAGCATATTCTTTTTTTGATAATAAACAAGTATTCTTTAGAATCTCAAAGTTGCCGTCCGTCATTTCATGCTCCCTCGGAAAAGATCCCTACATTTATTTTAGTGTTCAAGGTTTTCTCGATTCTTCAAATAGACGATGTCATGCTCTTTGCAGGCTGCGTCGAGGGGATTGATGTCCGGATCGCCTCGCGCGATTCTCTTTGCTAGTTTCGTCCCAGGCCCACAGTACTGATAACCGCGTATATGTAACTCAACGGGTAGACTGTTGATAATTCTGTTGACTAATCCTCTACCACAATGGGATTTTTTCTTCCAAATTCGTTTACGCTTAGGATGCACGATCATGTCCCTGCGGTGAAACAATTCCGACTGAACAGTGATCCTTATAAACTCGTTTTTTATAGTTTGCACGTTAGTCTGGATCGAAATGAGTTTCGAGAAACAGTCCATCAGGTTACCGGTAATGAACTTTGACAAAACCGTGCGAGTAAAGAAAAAAAAAGCCAAGCGACACGGCGAATTACTGCCAAGCATTCATTCACTAAAGATTTAAATTCACTGCTGTTGGACACTACGACATTGATAACAAGAGAATCTCCCGATTCTACCACGAAGGAAGCGGAAGCTCTGATTATCTCCAAGCTGGACGCCAGACAGAGTGCGTTGGAGAATGGATGGAAAAAAGTTGGCGGTGGTGAAGGAACTGGATGGACCTTCCAAGAGAAATTACCAACGCGACATGTTGAGGTCCGTGGGCTGGACGAGAATTGGCAAGCGGATCTCGTTGACATGTCAGCGTACGCCAGAGAGAACCACGGATACAATTATCTGCTCACCATTATAGATATATTTTCAAAGTTTGCTTGGGCCGTGTCAACGAAGAGCAAGAACGCTAAACACGTGACAGCAGCTATGAGATTTATATTGGCGCAGGATCGAATCCCGAAGAAATTGTATCTTCACCAAAGTCGAGAATTTTACAATTCCGAATTCAAGGATCTTATGCAAAAACACGGTATTGCCCTGTATTCGACATTCAGCAACTTGAAGGGATCGATCTGCGAGCGTTTTAATCGTACTCTGAAAAGTAAGATGTGGATGCAGTTTAGCTTACACCGGTGGCCTAATATTTTGTCGGACTTTATATCCTCTTAAAATAACAGTAAGCATCGCACCATTGGTACGAAGCTAACAGATGTGACTGTTCGTAACGACAAGGAATTACTACAACGGGTGTACAAGAAATTCAAAGAGAAGTCTACACTTGAACGATCAAAGTTTAAAGTCCGCGACAAAGTACGAGTCAGCGAATTTAAACACATTTTCGAGAAAAGTTACACAACCAATTGGACAATTGAAATTTTCACGATAAGTCGAGTGAAAAATACCGATCCGGTGACGTACAAACTTAAGGACTATTAGGATCATCCCATTGAAGGTGGCTTCTATGAACGTAAACTTACCAGCGTCAAGTATCCTGACATATGTATATCTTGTGAAGAAGATACTGAGGAAACGTGGAAAAAAGCTATTTGTGGAATGGTTCAGTTTCGGTAATTCGCACAACAGTTGGATCGATAAGTCGGATTTTTAAGGTGTTTGAAATAAACCAGAACTAAAATATTTATCAGGTCTTGTTATTTATATTTTTACATATTATTTACATTTGCACATTCTTATTATATATATACATCTTACATTTTATAACCCCACGGAAGGGGGTTAGTCGTACCAGGAACATGAACCTTTTGTCATCATTCCAGCTCACTGCTACTATTTTCCATCGTACGGTATAAACTTTGTTTCTTACTCAATTGAATTTTGAGTTTTAAGTAAATTTTTATGGTGTGAAAGACATTGCCTATAATCGTTAAAAGTGATTGTCTTTAGTGTGGATCCTTTTACCTCTTAACTCGCTTTTTAGATTTGCCTTCTCCTAGCACTCTAAAAGAGTACATACAATTTTGCTCGTAATCCTGTAAATTCAGCCATAATTTTTCCATTGTTTTTATCCTTCATCAAACCTAATACTTTTTTATTTGCCAGTGGTATACCATAAACATTATCTGGGGGATAGTCGGAGGTATCGAATTTATCTAGATCACATTTGATATTATCATATATGTTCGGAACGGTAAAATGATAAAGAAGACTATCAGTGTCAGTATACATTAATTTATTGTAGCTTGATTACCAAACATATTCTTTATGAAATTATAATGAAAGTCATAAATATATTTTTTGAAGAGATCGAGAATAGAAAATCCTGCATATATTGGCTTATTAAACTTGATTTTAACACGGCAGTGCAACTATGTACCATAAATTTGGTTTCGCTATAAGTTTTTGCTCCATACACCTTCTGTCCCATTTCGTAATGAGTCTAACGTCTTTTTGTTTCCTTACATTTTCCATTGTCTTGCGAAAAACCGAATTATTCAAAAGTTTAAAGAAGTTCTTTCCAAAATTATTATCCGACTTTTTTTCTCATTTCAGTGTTTAAATCTATGTACTTCTTGAGTCATGGCGACTGTCTAAATCTTAGAACACGGTGAATTTTTGTTAACTTCATACCTAATCTCAAACACTGTTTTATATTTCGATAATGAATTATGTATCTTTCTTTTGGGAAAGGTGTTGCAATTAATTTTGATTTGTTAGATCCTGAAGGGGTTTACTGCTTTGGACAAAGTATTAAATCCATATGGGAGTTCTTGAAGTTCAATTGGATATTCCATATAAACTTGAAGTATAGGTATAGCCCATAAGAAAATCATCGGATTTTTATAAATATGTAGTTGTTTAAAATTTTCCTCCCACTCGAAGGAGTTAAATGGCAAAAATTGGCTCATAACTGCACCGTACAAGTTATTTACACCGTAGTACATAAGATATGATTTTTTTCCCTTGAATTGGACTCTGCGCCCATAAATCTGTAGTTCGCTTTGGCAAATCCGTTTGAACATTGAGCTACGCCAACTCGGATACCTCTCTCAATTAATAACATCTCTACATCGGTTAACAACTCAAGTTCAACGCCAGTACGCTTGAGCATAGCATTAAAAGCAAGGCCTGGTGAAGTATAATAATGAAGAGGATCTAAATTATATATAGAGGAGCCATTACCTCTGAAATTTTCAAAGATATCAGCTAAAAGTAAAACATCCGTTTTCAGATAAAAATCGAAATATTCACCTTATGTTTTTATGTGTAAAGTTTGCCACACTTTAGATGCATGTACATAATCTGAGTCTGAAATTTCTTCATTATTTAATTCAGAATAAAATTTTTCTTCAGGCGGTAATTGCTCATCATCGAGCTTTATCCAACTGTCGACGTAATAGTAAGGAAAAACACCTTTTCTCGTTAATAAGTTAAACTCTTCTTCACTGTTGTAATGCTTACGTATTTTAGTCGCACAATATAAAGATATTTATTATAATATTTCTTTTATTAGGATAATCTTTCCTCTACAACACCCAACGTAAGCGTGCGACACGAGGCCGACATACAGACTCTTATTATTCTCTATCTCGAACGTTCTTTTTTTCTATTCGTGGCACGTTTGTCGTCGGTGGCGTGCTTGTCGCCAAAAGTCCCTAGGCGATTACAGTATCATTAATTTTTCAGTACTTTTCAGATACGAGGCTAGTTTGTCATTACTACTTGGCATAAGCCTAAATGAATTGATAAATCTGAAATTTACAATTGTATCTTTAACGCTTTTCGTAAAAGATATATATCGTTCTTTGTTTACTGCCAATAAGTTCGTTGAACCCTCGAAGGATGATGCTAAGGTTTTAATCAAGAAATGTGAGTCATAACCAGATAAGTTATGAAACATAACAGGAATGGTATGCGAGTTCTTATAATTTAAATTACAACTCTGATGCGCAGCACTTCCATATTTACCCATAAAATGACAATGATCGCGATGCTTGACATCTTGAAATGTGAACGGTTTTTCACTAATGTGACAAGTTTGTGTAGAATAAAATTCATTTTTTTGTTCGAAATTCAATGGTTCCATAGATACGTTGCGTTTAAGCTGAAATTCTACGAATTTAGCTAACTCTTTTAATTCGTTCATAAACCACTTTATAGAATTATTTTCATGATTGGCTTTAAATTTGGATATAGAGTCATCAAAGTTACATTGTAAATGTAACAATGTTGTGTGGAACATGCTTTTGATAGATCCTTCTGTTTAATGATTTAGAAATATCCGTAACTGACTCTAAAATTCTTCTTTGTATTTATAATTTTTGAATTTAAGAATTTTATCCTTTTTATTTGGTAATTCCACCCTACATTTATTTATATTTATACAACCGAATCTATGTTTTTGGAAAGAAGTTGCAATTCTTTTCGGTTAAATAGAACTTGAGATATCATGTCAACCATGTTGAAAAATGTAGTTTTGAAAAAAACGCGTTTAAAGTTTTAAACAAAAGTTTCACGCAGCCGCAGCGCTCTAAATTATTGAATGGTACGTTATACTTACATTTTGTTATTCAGCGATTCCTGATTCATAAAGTGTGCCTTCCTCGACTTCAAAATACATATTTTCGGTATATATAATGTATTTATACCAAAAATGGTCAGGTAGTCGGGCATTGTCTACCGTCTATTGTCCGATTTGCTCTGGCGTGATGGGCTTCGTTGCTGCGTCACTAAAATATTGGAATTTAAAAATTTTCTTTTGAGGATATATTCTTACAGGTCTAAGCTTTAAAAATATGCAAAAAAATTGATTTTTTCAAAATTCTAGACCAGAATATCCCCTTAAGCAGGGGCACCCGTCTAGAGTTTGTCGTCATGTTGGCGTCTCCTGCTTTGTGAATTGAAAAGATCCTTCCTGTCTCCCAACCTTTTCCCAGCTCCCCATTTATCTGAAAATCACTCAATATCTCTCTCAGTTCCTTCCGCCCCACTTCCGGCATTCCTTTCAAAAACTCGGTGGCAATTCGATCCTCCCCCGCTGCCCTTGCCATTTTTCATTCTTGTCAGGGCACATCCCATCTCCTTCCATCCGATTTCACCGTTTAACTTTTCCAAATCTTCGTCATTCACTACTTCAAGCACATCTTGCTCTCTCACACCTTCGTTCCTATTGTTCTTGTTCATCGCCGACTAATCTTTTATAATGGTCAATCCACTCTGTCTGGATTATCTGCTTTACCATACTGGCTTTCCTTGGTTTGAAAGGTTTGGTTACCTTCCATATCCTCGTAATATTATCACATTACTCAACTTTGTTCCATTTCTCCTCCCAATACTTTTAGTTCTTTTCTCCATTCATTTCCTTTAACTTTCTTTTTGCGCCTATTAATAATTCCTTCTCTCATTCCTCATTTCCCTCTTTTTTAGCTCCTATAAAGTCCTTCAATTTTCTCCATACCAGTACTTTTTCTGGATTTTGCTGTTCTCCTCTTTCTCCCCCTTTCTGTCACATCTCTTTTTACAAAGTGAAAATGATTTGAAGATGGTCGGTCGGGATTCTATTCATCTTCACTTTCAGATCTTTTATAATATGTTCTTTTCCTTCGCTGATAACAACATAGTATAATATGACCGAGCCCCATTATTTTCCACGAATGTCATGTTTCCATCTCCATCCCCTTCACATATTCCATTCATCATCAGTAAGTCCAGTTGATTCCATAAATCCATAAATCTTTTTCCATCCGAATTTTTTACTACATCTTTGGACGCTCTTTCACTGGTACGTTTTTTTCTATTCCTATTTTTCCCTGCTCTTTTCCTACTCTCGCATTCACGTCTCCAATCAGTAATACTCTCCCATTCTTTTCTTCCGCATCTCTTAAAATTATTTCTAACTCTTCCTCCACACTCTTAGTCCTTCATCACTATTCAGGAGGATCACCATCCTCCTTCTTCTTGGTACAGTTTCAATTCTCTTATTATTAACCCCTTTTTCCATTCCTTGATTGCTACACCATCGTTCATCAGATTCCTCTTAATAGCACTGGTCTCTCATAGCTCTGCCTCTCTTCCGCTTTCTCACTGCTGGTTTCAGCACCAACCTAAAGTCTCTATTTTAATTACTCAGCACTCTGTTTTCATCCTTCTATTCCGTCCAGGCTTTTTGAAGCGCAATGATGTCCAAATCCTTCAACCACTTCCAGAATCCGTTGATTTTTCTCGCTCCCGCGATGTTTCATGAGACAGATTTTATATTTGGCTCTTTATCGCCTGTCCCGGTAACTCGTCCCGTTCCGAAACCCATTGCTGTCCTTGGATCTACTCCCGTATCTGCCTACACCTCTGCCAAACTCTAGTTCTTTAATCAGCTCCCCTTCGAGATCGTTCCAGCTCTTCCATTTTTCTCTTAACCAGATTTTCAGATAGCCGGAAAGGACTTTGTATCCTTTTCATGTCATTCCCTCGGCCTGCTGCTCAATGAAATGCTGGACTTCACGCTTTCTGTATGTCAGGTCATCCGTGATGTCGATGCGATCGGCTCTTATAAATTTATTTCGCTTTAAGATGTCGATCTTATTTCCCATTGACACCAATTCCACCACTAGTCCCTCCTTCGTTGTTTCTATACTCCTGATTCTTGGTTTGGTTCCGGTTTCCCCGAGGATCGCTTTCTTTATGTCTGGCCTCCGCTTTTTCGTCGTGGTTTTTATGTCCTTTACCATGATGTTCCTGTTTTTGTGTCTCCTCCGCTTCACCTCGATTTTCAATACCTCCTGACTGATATTTTTCGGCTGCCTCACCTCTCAATTATCCTTTTGTGTTTGTACTTGCAAAGGCTCACTCTTCCTACCACTATTCTTCTGGTTTCCTCGTGTACCGGCAGTGAAATCGGCTAGCCCCTTCCTCGTGTCGTAGTGTCCGTTGTCCGTGTCGCTTATTGCACTCGTGTTTATCGCGTCATTAATCTCGTTCCCATTGACTTCCACCTGTTCGCTCTCCTTTTGGGTTCTTGCATGCTCCTGTCTGCCTCACTCTCGTTGTTCTTTCCCCGAAGTCTCTCGCTTCTCAGTCTTAATCTCGCGGTTTCCATCTACATCCCTTTTATCTTACACATATGGTTCGCGTACTTTGATTCCATTTTGGTTTGGTTCAACCACATCTTAGCTTGCATCTGTACCAGCTCGTTTTTCAGCTCTTGTTTCTGTTTCGTCACATTCGTTGAGTAGACTTTTCATTTCAGTCACTACTTCCCGGATCTCTGCTTTAATAATGACTCCCCACTCTTCCTTTCACTTATTTAACACTTTCTCGATGCCTTTGTTGTTGTCTCTGCTCAACGTGTTGCTCGTAATTGGGTTTTGTGTTTTTTCTTTAGTTTGATCTGCTTCCATTTTCACTTCTATAATATTCCCGGCTGTCGCGAAGTTATCGACAAATTCTGTCCGTTTCTCTCTCTCTCTCTCTCCGTTTCGCCTTCAGCTATGTTCTCTTGGACCGCATCCTCGTCTCCGTGCACCATCAGCCTGACATCTCGGTTTGCTACTTCCCCGCCATACCAAGATTGTCCTATTGCGGCTCTCAAATCGCCGAGTAATTGAGCATGATCTTTCAAATTCCTTTTTCTGTACACGGTATGACAAAATGTTTATGTACAAAATGATCGAATCACGATCCGTAACTATGTAAGAGTATTTCTTCAGCTGATATACCACTTCCCAACATATTCCACAAAGTTCTTAATAGCCAAATAGATATGGACATAAACTACAAACTCTAAGATCCCAAGATCGAATATTGCCTCCAACGTAGAAAATTGAATTTTGCTAATTTAACGTTTCTAGAATTTTATCTGCACCATTGGATCGAATAAGTTCATAAGTTGAATGTAAATGCAGTTAAATTAGTGAAAATATTTTTTACACAAGATTTTTGTACAACAAATATTTTTGTTTATCAGGCTTGGCTCAGGGCTTGTCAAGCTTGACTTGAGGACATCATACCAAGTTCCACGTAGGCTTGCCAAACTCTGGATACCAAAGTTTGCCCACGCCCTATTAGAATTGGTTCAAGATTAATCCAGGCTTGGCCCATTTTTTAATTCCTTCCAATGTAATTTAAGGAAGAATTGGAAGCTTAGGTGAAAATCATGCACACCGGGGTAAGGTTTCTATGAAAACTATATTATGAGATGAAATGATACAATATCTTCCATACTTGATATGTACGATTTTGGGGAATCACAAAAATTGTAAAAATAACCGGAGAGAAAAAAATGAGGATAGTTCGGCAGAACATTTTCACAAGATTGACTTCCTATTGTTTGAAATTCATTTGAAAGAATTTAGGCTCCTGCATCGTTATGTCAAATTTAAATGTATTCTACCGTCTGGATTATGAGATATTAATTAATAAGTATAGAAAAATTGAAATAACGAATGGAAAAATACTTGAATTCGGCTGGAAATTCTTAGATTACACAAGAGTTGGAATCATGACCGATCTGTTAAAAATTATCAGCGGAAAGCTGTGGATATCTAACTCGTTATTGCATCGGTGGAAATTTGTAACGTCAATCACGACGTGGCCATGTGCTACCGTTTCATACCGTTTTGTATTATTTATCGTATCGTGATCCATGTGAGGGATTTATAACCCAGGAGAGTGTGTTCCTGTGGATCTTAGGAGCTACTATAAACAATGGTGAGAGACTGTCAGGGGTAATCTTGCTATTTTTTAATTTACGAGATCAGCCGATCTTTTCTGTTCGACGTACTCGTACGTGCCACCCTACGCTTTCTTGATCGCTACGGGTCCGATTATAGCTCATCCGGTAACAAAGGGAGGATCGGTCTCTCACTTCTTTCTTTCTCTTCTCTCGGTTTTGCGTTTAATCGTTCAGTCCACGCCTCAGGGAATTGTCTACCTTGCATACGGGTGCGTGATTCATTATCGTATCGTTATTGTATCGCATCGTTTGTTGCGTTGTTCCAGCGAGAGCATTATTTTACAATATCGTTTGGGTATTGGCAAATTGTGTTCTGTACCATATCGATCTATTTTTCATGCCTATCACTTGCATTCATTGTTATTATGTTTATATTTAAAATAAATCGGATCCGTCTCTGGATTTCGGTTCCAATAGTTCGGTGTTGGATAAAATAATTTCAGTAGGTTTTTTTGGTGAACCTTCCTAGTTAATTATTTTAGTTTTTGCTACTTGTCTCCCAAATCTAGAACCCAGCCACATAACAGCTGGCACAGGGAAATAAATACAAATTCTTAAAATAAAATAAGTCCAACGCCATGCAAACCGCTGCGAAATTCATCAGATCCCATGACGTAGTCGAATTCACCTACTTTGTGACATGCATCAAAATGTCACGTCACAGGGTAAATAGAGAAATTGTTAGAAATTATTCTATTAACCAGTTTTTTAATTTATTTATAACATTTCAGTATAAACTAAACCTGTAACATAGGTCGTAATATGACACCGAATTTTCAACTAAGTTGACAGATTGTTAGGATTAAAGTGAAGCAAACATGGTTTGATTAGAACCTCGAGGTCTAACGTCAGTTTACAATTTTGACTCGGGAACTTCTCTGTTCTGAATTAAAATCAGAATTAGCTTCCTAAAGGCTTACAGTCTTATGGGTTGATAAAGTTTCGTCACACGCTTATCTCTTTCGAGTAATTTGAAATGTTAAATTATACATATTGCGCAGTAGAACCACCGAGATTCTTAAAGATGTTTAAATATTCTCCATGGCGAAATTTCCCGAAATCGATGTAATATTTTTAGAATCGAGAACTTTCTTGATGTCATATTTTGTATGCAGAGTCTAAAAATGTGGATAAATGTCGGTGTGAGGTTTTAAATCTATAACCCACCTAACTTAATTATATCCTTTCGACATGATATGTACAAATACATTTATGTGTAAGTCTGTATGACTGAATGTGTAAAACCACAGACAAACTAGAGATAGGAAATTTCTTATGATGAAATATAGTATTAAAATGTTAATAACTTTGTTGAACGAAATTTAGGATCTCTGAGGACAGGCCGACACGGACGGAGATCGCAGAAATGGAAACAGTTCTGTGATGTTAGAGGACAGCCTCTTCCGCAAGAGAAAGGCTCCATCGTACGAGAAGTCGACTGTAGCCCAACCCAACTATCTTCGAGATGTTGAGCTACGCAGATTCATGGTGGATACTCAGGAGATGAGTCAGATGGTGGATACTCATGGAAAATTGAAAATTTCCTTAATTCGATGCGCTTTTCGTTTTCTCAAAGTATTTACTGAATCTGAAATATTATCTTTATTTTCCTCTTTTATTTTATTTATTTTGGTTATTACTAGTTTTTTGTCTTCTTTTTTATATTTCTAGGCACGACCTCATTTCATGCAAAACCATTACATGAAAAAAACACATGTGCGTATGCCTATCAGCGTGCGTGGCGACAAATACGTGTATCCAATTTTCTAGGGAAACCATTAAACTGACTGATTTAAAATTTACGCGAGAACTTAAGTTCTAGATGTAAATAGCGTAGGGACATTTATAGCTGCCATTACTACCGGTTTGACACGATCCATGCGCAACCATCTGAAAAATTTGCCGTATATCGGTATCCAAAATTCTGAATAAACCGCCTAACCAATCAGGTTGAAATTTATAGGAAAAATAATGTTACGTACATGAAACAATAGCATTTACAAGTGTCCGTCACTTCCAGTTTAAAAATTCCGCTTTATCATACGTACCTGCATTTATAACGGTGAATGCATAAAATGCGAGCGCATAGTACAAGCAGTCGTACCTCAAGATAAAAATGTATAACCGTATATTATTATTTCTTCTTCGCCATCCCTTTGTTTCAACTATCATTTCGAAATATAATAATAATTTCGAAATTTGGTGCGTTTGACGTGTCACCCTTGTGAGAAATTTAGTGCCTATAACTCGTCCGTCATTATAAATTCGAGAAAATGTCGCAGTTTTCGAAATTTCATCATGACGATCGATAATTATTTTCCTAATGAATGCCAAATGAACTTTTTAATCATTTTTTTTTGGATGCCACGAAAAAGAGCTACACTCACAAGAAATACGAAACTTAAAATATTTTTTTTGGCAAACATATTAAACCAGAAACACCGAATGATTTAGATAAAGGATTATATAAGAAGGATGAAAATTGTGTCGTGTGATTTTGCAAAATGTTGCTTAAGCTTTTTGTATACTCTTGTCATGGAGGCAAGTGGCATCGTTATCGTGATTTTATCGGTTACCTTCGGCACCGACTTCATATCCTGACGATTCAAACGTCAAAATCAACCATGCAGTTGGAACCAAATTACAAGGAACTTAAACTTAGTTAGGCACCAACAATGCAATAGGTAGTAATGGAGTAAACTTTAAGAAACACGTAACTTTCGAACTATACTAAGCTCCTTATGATGTTATTGTAAGGGACTAATTCATGAAAACAAAGTAAACATCAAAAAAGAAACCTACCTTAAATATTATCGAATAAAATTGATGTGTACCATACTAAATAAATATTAAATTTAAATATATGTCAGATAACATTAGTATACATGCATTGATATATATATTTAATATATTATATATTATACATATACATATATTATACATATGTATATCGTGGTCAACAATGGAATATTCTAAAGAAACTTACTTTGAGGACGTAACATGCTCAAAAACATAGAGAGTCAAAATTCGTTAATAACAAGTAATATTTCGAAATATGTAAAATGACGATAATTCTTGTTCTTCCGATGTACGTAGAGACACAAGTTTCAGTTGAATCTTTAACGAAATTCCAGATTTATCTCGCTGTATGATGCCGCTGGATGTTTGATGTTCTCTATTAACAGGATCTACTCCTGGAAATAATATGGTTTCACCCATTTTCGTTCAATCCTATTAAATTATATTTTACCTTAGCCACCTGGAAAATAAGAAAATGAAAACGGTAATGGTTCCTTTAGGAAGGAGTGAAATATTACGTTTCCAACCAAAAAAAATAAAATAAAATTTTTTACGAATTCGGAAGAATACTAGAATAAATAATACACATCCATCATTGGAGTAAGCCAAATAAGTTCTTGCTGTATATCGTAAATAAGCCTCCAAGATCGAAGAACGTCGCGAATGAAACAGAATTTTTAAAACGAGATCGAAAATCGACACGATTCACTTTATAGCTACAGTGGAGTCTGGTTATTACGATTCCGCTTATAAAGATCTACCGCATATTGCATCATACCTACCACCTTAAGGTTGATTCTCATATAAATTCGTATGGGATTCTCATTTTACTTCGTCAACCATTTAGTATGATTATCATTAAAAACGGACTCCACTGTATTTGTCTTTCGAAGGCTCTATTGGAAAGCATAATATGCTCGTACACGTATAGTATATGCAATACATATTGGTCAGGACGTGCGAAATTAATTAAATTTGACGGCATGTTCGCAGAATTTAATGTTCTAATTATTATTGTAATGAGCGAAACAAATTTTCTCTACCAATCTCGTTTTATTTTTTTCTATTAAAAAACACACATTATAGCACCTACGAGAGTTATTTGTATACAAATTTAATATTTCGACTTACTATGTTGTTTATTATAACTCTTTAATTCTTTTTGGCTTGAATTATATTAGGCAAATGTTGACAGAATGAACCATTCCCAGAATAGATTTATTTAACGAAATTCACGTTCGAACAATTAGCGTGGCATGAATTAACCAGTTTGGGGAACTTTAAAAAAATCTGGGTAGAGGAATCCTTCAGAATAAATAATATGTACATGGAATTCAACAAAATTCCACATTGTACGATCATGACGTGAATACTATGCGAACTGACCTTTATGTACAAGACTCGCTGAATATATGACTGTTTCTACGCTACAGAGGATGGACTGTTACATAATGAGATGACGTAAAATAATAAAAGAGAGGCATGGAATGCGTTACCAACCGTATAAAAATTTCCGTCTGCATAATGTGGAACGAGATAAATGGGCACATAAGTGGGGAGTGCTAATAAAAATTTTAAGTATATTGTTGAAGGAGAAAATATTGTTACTGTTGTTGTTAAAGATAAAGAAACTGTTAAATTGTTAAGTCAAACAAGAAATTATGTTAACTTTTGCATAATGGATAAACAAGTCGCTCTTTTACGATATGTGCGTTAAGAGTAACATTTGTAAGCTTACTAAAGAAACGACGTATAATGCACACTCTGCATCCGATCGATTGGCCAATTTTATTTAATATTGTTAGTATGTCTTCTCGTTATTGTCCATTATTAGTAAAAATAGATTTTTAATGAACTTGCTTGATGAAGCCATGCAACAAAATTAAAACGAACACACGTCTGACAAAATTGTCGTCACGATTCCAAAGATTCTATTTTCATAACAATTATTTGACTTTTGAATAGATACTCGATAGTTCGACGCCGCATCGATTTTTATTCGTTAGTATAAATTCCATTATAAAAATCGAAGGTCTGTCCAGGTCCTATTAGGCCTGTACTAGCCCAGTGGGGACCCAGACAAGCCTTGGGCTTATGCAAGGAAACTTCAATTGCAGCTCGTCTAGCACTTCTTGTTTGATTGCTATATTAGTATGACGCGATGTTAATTAATAATTGTCTTAGCAAATATTTCGGCAGAATATGTATATGTATACATACATCTTATATCATATTGGCAAAGTCTTCGAAATTATGCAAGGTTATCGATTATATATATACATACAGATACTAAGTGTTATTGGTATAAATTTCTTTAAATACTTAAAACTCTAAACAATTAAGTATTTAACTGTCGCAATTTTGCGCAAAAGGAAGATCCAATAGTTTCCTATTGCGCAACGAGCAATCCCATATAATTGTTAGACATCCTATTCGTTTTATATAATTTCGAATACTTCAAAGCTTACTATTCCGTCGCTTTCTGCGCTTAATCTATCTTTCTAATCTTGCTTCTGCTATTGCGCTGTTGTAGTTCTTCTCACTTGGAAAATCAATTAATATTATCATCGACCCTTTTTTAGTCCTAATAATTATAAAACTTTTACTCTATTCGATCCAATTATAATTATATATAACTACGACTCTTCTGACCACTATTAGTGTCCATAGGTGCCCGTTACGACACTATTTACCTTTCGACAGTAATCATCAACGAATGATAACTATGACAAACAAAAATAAAAGCAACGAAATAAGAATTGATTGTCAGTAAATAATTTGTGGTCTTTTGCAATGTTTAACGAATTTCAAAATGGGGAACGCCACGCATATAAATTTCTGTCAATATCAGCTTATGTCATATAATTATTACTATTAGACTGATATGAATACGCACAATTACCAAAATGAATTAAGTAATTGCCAAAACTCGTAAACATCTATAGGTCTATTGATCTTTATATGGAATTATATTGTATACAATGTAAAGACGGATTTATAAATACTGATAATATTATAGAATACATAGATCAAATTAGATTTCACGTGTATGTACGGTATTCTCTGATCAATAATGCATCTGCAATGAATACCATTACAGATATGCCGAAGATTCAAAAATATTATTCACGCCACGCAGTGTACTTACATTTTATATAATCTGGAGGTTTTATTTTTGAAAGATGGATCGTAAAAGGAATTTATCTTTTTATTGGTAGGTGGCAGACAAAACGGGTAGTAAAATAATTTGCGATTTTTTTTATTCATAGGTTTCTTCAATAATAAGAAATTTTATTTCGTATATCCGATATATTAAAGAATATAAACATGTCCGAACATACTTTCACTTTTTGAAATCACATCCATTCATGTAAAAAAATATATTTCACTTTTCTTATATTCTTCTTTGCCCCCAGTCACGTAAACGTCAGGCATATACACAAGATGTGTGCATACTATATGTATGCATATGCATTGTCTTTATTAATATCCTTGAAAATTTTATGAGAGAAAAGAAAGATTATAAGGATTGAATAAACATGCACGGTAATAGTCAGCGTATTATATTCTTCGATACGGGTACACCCTCATTGAATCGAATTGAAATTGTAAGAATTCAAAAAGCAGAAAGATTATATTGTCGAAAGGAGTGGATAAGGAAGAGTCATAGCTTCGTCTCTTTAGTGAATCCCCGATCGATCAAAATTCAGATCCTAGTTTTACTGTTGGTAATTGACTCTAACGCATCGTAACACCTCCATACTTAAACCGATAGGTGAAGAATATAGCGCCCACCAAGAGAAATTACTGTGACGTCATAATTAGAGTGTATTGAGTATGTGTACCAATGATGTATCTCGTGGATGTATACTTGTGTGTGTTTGTACATAGAGCTCCACTTATCACAATCAATCGTTAAACATTTCACTTCGCCCAACCGGATAACTTGTTATCAATGACGTGTTCACTTTAGGCTTTTTCATTTTTCATTCCCCCGCCTTCCTATCAGTATCCGATTTCATCCACCGATAAAACACTTAGCGCTAGTGTAGATAAATAAATGTTAGTGAACATCATCATCTCATCTATTCCATTGTCATTATAAATTCGTAAAGGTTTAACAGAAGTTAAGAATAAAAGAGTGTGGCGTTAAATTAAACATGTCCGCTTGCATGCTCCGTCGAAAAATGGTGTAAAAATGCGTTCCATTTATTTCAATGTCGAACGTACACTATCTTGCAGTAAAATTTATTGGTTTGTCAGTTTACTTTTTTTTCCTCGGAGCATGCAAACAATAGGGTTATAAAACACCGATGGCATGTGATTGTATGTTGTTTCAAATAAAACATTGTTGTTTTGTATAAAGAGACTTTTAATGCAAACATCATTTCCAATCCTAACCAATCAACGTCGATGGATCAACGAAAGATTACTATATACAACATGATGTCCTGTATGTGTAAGTATCTTCTAAATATTATAGCTAAAGACGTTGGTTCAGTCTTCATACTTGTCACGTAAATCAAACCAAATTAAATGTGATCATCCAGAGTGAAGAATTCAGCATTAGTATGCTATTGACTGAAAGGACGTTTACATTTTCCATGGTTATTAGCTCTCTAAGTTGAGCAAAGCAGGTATAAGCCGAAGAATGACAGGGATACATCGGATTCAGCTGATACTCAATATTGAAGTCCAAGTTCTGTAAAGAGACTTCAACAGCTAGCAATTTTAAAATTTGAGTATCATACGTATAGTAAATCTGGTTTTCTAGGTGTTAACGATTTAGCCACCTTGGATTATTTAAAAAATCTATATTTCATTTATTACACATTTAATAACTTTATCATTCAAGATTATGCAAAAATTCAATTTACAATGAAATTTCTAAAATTATAGTAGTTACAAGAAGTTGAAAGAAATGGATGAAATATGCGTTACTTACATGTGTATGCACACAGATCACATATCTAAGCATGTATTTCAGTGTATGTGCAAACAAAATGTCCAGCAGAAAACACGACCCAACAAAATTGGTGGCGCTGGTAGAATAAATGTGCACATCGATACATGCTTAGATATTGGATCTGTATGCAGACGCAAATAGTCAATAGTAATTATCTTGTTCAAAAACTTTATCCCATTGAAGTATTATGATTATGACATATTTTGACATATCATGATGTGACCTATTTGAATTTGAATTTTCACTAGTTTTAAATGTTTTTTGAACGCACGACGACGATTTTAAATGCATATTTAGAATCATAGGAAATCAATTACTAGTAAAATACGAAGTAGATGCTAAAAATAAACAAAGTGCAAGAAACATCTTTTAATACAATAAATCTAATTGTGACTAATCTAAAAGATAAATTATAAATAAAAATTACGTACGAAAAGGTTTTTTGGGTCGATGAATTCAAACCTTATGATAAAACTCGCTGACTACGAATCTGACCTAAAAATTCAGAAATTTCACATGTCGAATTGATTGTAAGAAAACAAGAATGATCAATATTAGTAATCAGCGACCCCAAAAACTACTGAGCACCATGTTTCATTCAAAACTTTTTGTATTCCCGTCCGCTATATACAGGTTGACAAATGGGAAAGTGTGAAAACTAATTGATTACTATTTTTGATCAGGTACAGGAATAAAAAAAAAAAATAATGGTTAAATAGTAGAAACTTCGAGGTTTTATTAAGAAACACATTTGTATGACTTTAAAGGTTTATAATAGGTTGGGAAAAAAGAAATCCATTATTTTTGCGCGAAATTCAAGACTTTATTTAACATGCTTTGGATTGTCCGATTTGGGTCAAATATGCACCGTTTTGTTGGATAATTTGTTGCCATTTTAAAGGTAACTTCATAATGCCTCTCTCATAGAAGTTTTGGTCCTTATTGGCGAAAAACTCTAATAATCGATTTTCACAATCTTCTCTTGATTCCAATTTCTTATCACACAGGAAGTTTTGCAATGCGAGAAAAAGGTGGTAATCGCTTGGTGCCAGGTCCAGACTATATGGTGGATGCATTCAAGTTTTCCAACCAAGCTCCAAGAGTTTCTGGCGAGTCACTGCAGACGTGTGCGGTCTGGCGTTGTCCTGATGGAACACAACACCTCTTCTGTTGACCAATTCTGGCCGTTTCTGGACCGTTTGAAGCTAGCGATTGACTAGGCTACAGTAGACAGCAGCTGTTGCCGACTGGTGGTATCACCAAGGTTGGGCAACGCGGTCTTCAGTAGAATAGCTGGTTAATTTGCGGATGGAATCGATGGTGCATTCCCAGCTTGCGAGGAAACCCCAAAATGTTGTCCAGGAAGATGGACGCGGTGCGCGTGCACCTGCTGGAGCCGTGGACCCGCACAGCCTCCCCGTTGGAGAAAGGCTCATTGACGAGAATAGGATACGTAAGGAAAATGCCTCGGGCTCAAGGATTTAGAAATAAGAGCAAATCGGGAGTCACGCCTCGTACAGCCGTTCATGAAAATTCGGGAAGAACCCGCAACGCGTAAGCCGACCTATGCGACTGAATTATGTGTTTATACATTGTTATGTAAGGAATCTACTGTGTCATTCATTTAAGATAAGCCACTTCGTGTTCGGTCCGTAGTTCTCCCGCCCTTCTTTTTTCTCTACCATTGCAGAAATAATAACTAGCTGGAACCACCGGTCGAAAGGACTTCCAGTGCCGTAATAATAAGGTTTGATGAACCGAGCTGGTGCAGGGAGGCACCTGGCATCCTAATGGATTAGAAATACGTTGAGGCCATAGAGTTTTACGAGATAGGAGTCGGCTATTTTCATTATAAGGTATGATTAGATGCTATTCAAATTGAAATAATATTAAGAACCAATTTTTCTAATTTATGCATATTAAACCTGTTATGACTGTTGCATATATTGAATAACATATTTATCGATTTATTGAGAATGAGCAACAAAATAAACAGTTTAATTAGAAGTGACTGACTTTCTCATATGTGGTATATTGCATTCTCACACCCTCAGAAAAATGTACACAATTTTGCTCTTACTCATATTTCTTATTGTAAAGGAAATTGAAGAATTTTAGTAATATTTTCAAAATTCGATTCAAATGCTCAGATGTTTACAATGAGAAGAAAGTGATTATATCTTTCGCTATAGTATCCGGCGCAATCCAATATAAATTTTCTTTAAGCTGGCTTGCGAAGATCATACTGTCTATTCTTATTTCATAATCATATTTACATGGCATAATGCTCTACACTATTCCTTTTATCATTGTTTGATGCGGCAGCAAAGGATATCATTTATTTATAGTTTTTATTTTACAAAATATCATGTGCACAGACACTTTATTAATTGTTGTACTAACTTAATTTTGCCACGAATAGAAAGGCCCAACTCATAGGGCGAATGTTGAGAAGAAAACGCGACAATTTCGCAATAGTGACGAGACTGGTATCACTCATGTCACTTGTTTGTAAAAACCAAGAAATTAGCAAATGAAAATATCATAGCCGAATTTGATGGAAATGTTACCACCCTATTCTAAGGACGGAATATTCACGACGAAAAGTTTTTTTTTTTAGTTTGAGATCGGTAAAATTTACCATTTGGTTTAGATCAAGGGCATTATTTTCACTCGGTAATTTCTTGCGCTACTTGAACAGATCTCGGCAAACACGGCTAATTGCAGGTACAGAAAAAGGTACAGTATGCGACGTTGCTAGGCCTTATATGGTTCCAAATAGTTCTAGCTTATTTATTTCAATTTTTTCTCTCGTTTACTGTCGAAACGTACGATTTCTTTTTTTGTAGCAAGATTCATCTATTATTTTCATTCAGTCTTTCACTCGCAATCTTCTACTTGAATGCGTTCAATGTGTAAAAATAACTATTGCTACCCGCATCTGCCATAAGAATCCGTATTAAAAAAGAACTTTTGTTTCCCGATTCCACACCGTGGAATTTGTTTTAATTTTTCAAGCTACTTGAGAATATTTTGAACTGTA
Source organism: Calameuta pallipes (assembly GCA_030142375.1). Classification (NCBI taxonomy): domain Eukaryota; kingdom Metazoa; phylum Arthropoda; class Insecta; order Hymenoptera; family Cephidae; genus Calameuta; species Calameuta pallipes. The sequence continues at coordinate 20,340 of JARQSW010000042.1, forward strand.
ACATACATGAATTTTACGGAAAGATCTTTTAAATTAATATTTGCAGATAATTCTTTAAAACAATAGTAATTGCACATTAAAATTAAACATTAATAATAACAAACTTTTTATTGATAAGGTAGTCACACATAATTTTCTATGAAAAAAGTTTAGTGCGTTCATCTTACAACATATACAATCAGGGACAAAATATTTTTATAAGAAGGCCGATATAAAATAAACGTAAAAGTTTCTAGGTCAATTTTTTAATGCGAACGCGCGTTATATTTTATATTTGCTTATATTAGAATCTAAATGTAATATATCATTACACGTGTCGGAATAAAAGAATCATTCTTGAAATTTACAGTTCATTTTACTTCGGCGTTCTTGTCATATAAATTTTTTTGTTCCGCACTGTATATCTTGCATCTTGTAACGAATATTTGAAAAATTGCTAATTTTATCGTTGCAAAACAAATAAAAATGAGAAAAGAATAGAAGTAATCAGTGCAATTCAAAGCACTTTCTATATTCTTTCGCTTATTTTTAAAACGGTCTGTTTTACGTTAAACGAATCGAGTTTAGTACGCTTAAAAAAATATTTTATATACAAAAAGTTGTATTACTTTCATAGTGTTTTATTCGTTTTGCCGAGTGCAATATATACTCTTATTTTGCGGTTTTTTAAAATCATATTAAGTACAAGATAATAAGATACACTCATATGGGCCGTACGGTCGTACCTATAAACATAATCCGCACTAATTGATTGGAAGAGAGAGTGGTTAAATTATGTGCATCAAAAGTTATTAATAGAACTAACATTCTCGTCAGTGGATGCCAGTGCAAGTAATAAAAAATTCTATAAAAGCTTGCCTTCAATCTTATTTCTTATTTAAAATCTGAACGAGTTTAAAAGAATTGTATAACAATATTTTTTCCGCTGTCGATAATAGAATTATGCTACAGATTTTCAAAAGCGTATTTGTATTTTGTGTATTTCCACTTGAAAATATCGAAAGAATTATTTCGATATTAATCGGTGTCGCTACCAGAGTTTTATAGAAATAATAAACAAAAGAAGGAAAGCGAGGTATAACCAATATTTCAATTGATTTATATATATAATACAAGCGGATTATGACAGTATAACCTCTCATTTCAGGAATAATCCAAACATCCTTTTATGAAAAGGATCCACCTGACTATTTTGCTATGTGTACCGTTTGTATATAAAGTTTTCAAATAATCGTCATCTTCCTAAATGTACGTTTACGAATCATTCATTTGTATCGTGGATCAACTTACAATTATCAAAGATAACAAAAAACTTTGTAACATTTATGATATCTACAATAACCTATGCTAAGTAATATTATTCTACATACTTATGTATTTGAACTCGGAAATTGATGAGTTATTGGTGTTCTCATATAACCTACCATTTCTTTAAACACTTGACGCACATACTACTTCTACTCATAGATATACTTCGAATCATGTCCACTAAAGCAAAATAGCTGCTTCGGATTTTTTGGCAGTCTGTGTTTGGCATTGTACTCGTGCATGTCCCTCACACATCGCGCGTAGACAAGTAATTTTTAAGTACCGATGATAATTTAAATTAATCAATGTTCACAGTAAGGATCACGAGTCTCACTAATAAGGAGAATTAGGCGTAAATAGATTTCAAATAATTTCCATTAAAGGTAACCTGCACATTATAATAAAAGTTTGTTCCAACATAGAGCGAGTTTCTCTATGCAATTACTTTACGGAATTATAGGCATAACCAATACAAGTCATCGCATGCATTTAATCTCTCTTTTGCACCAATCGATAATAAAACCAGTATAGAACACTAAGTTAACATAAAGAGAGAATTTGATTTTTTACTTCGGCCTTCGTGAGCTGTATCTGAACTTCAGACAGACAACTCATTAACTCGGACGGAATTTAACTTATACTTCTTAAAAATTAGGGATCACTGCACTTCACAAACGAAGAATGTTTCAAAGCTGCAGGGACTGTCGTTCCACTTCAGACCCTTGCCATCTCTATTCCACAACTCCAAGCAGTGTTCCTCCTCGCCATTCTCGTACCTGAAAAGTAGTACCAATTTATTCATTCTTCTTAATATGGTCATAGTCGTTGCTCAATATCAATTTCATGTTAAAGAACTATGTTCCTACAGTTAACAACGTCAAAAAGTGCCCTAGTGGTGGAATTCATATTTAACGACGACTATTATAATTATCTACGTATACAGGATTGTCGGCAAAGGTACACTCGGAAGTCACAAAAGATCGTAATTTCTTACCGGAAGTTATTTGGCTCTCCGACGTTCCAATTTTCAAAGGTAACTGGGCGACCATTAGCCATCCAAAAGAAAATGCCTTCCTCCGCTTGATCAGTACCCGAAGTCCAGAAATGTTCGTGTCCAAGTCCAAAGTCTTTAATGTGTTTCTCAAGCCTGTCATTCTCTTCCTGGGACGCTATACTTGCGAGGTGCATGCCATGATAGCGGCAGTACTGTGACGCCCTGTACCAGTTTGCCTGCAGGACAGAAAACAAGTATTTTGACTGACCGGTTTCATGAGGCTCAATATTCGTTGCTCAAGCATCCCTGGAAGTCTTTCTTGAAAGACAGAGACTTCCCGGACGGTCCTGTCGGCCTGAGGGTATCACGTAAAACTCTTCCGCAGGTCACGAACGCGGAAAACGCCCAAGTTGAAAGTTACTTTAGTATGTTTATTGATCAACTCAATCAGTGTGGAAGACTCGTGTGACCAGGCCGATATTTATTGCTGATATTTTGATATGGTTCTTGTGTAATATCTGACCTACAACATTTTATCGGTATGATTTAATTATAACGGGTATCTTCTGTTGCCTAATATATCCATACATTAAGAGAATACATACACGGAGAGAATTTTTCGTTAATTTTTTCTATGAAATTCACGAAAAAATTTAGTATGGAAATCATGAGACATCTTTACCATTTCATGACTTATTATGTTATTACTATTAACGGTGTAATAACACACGATATTTTGTGTAGCTACAAACAAATTTTATAGGGTACATAGTAAACATTGTACGGTAGAACCTTATTCGGACTGTTCAATAAATCTAAATTTATTAACCTGAATTTCACTTTCGAATATGTACTTATTTCTAATTCTCTACACATATATGAGAGAATAACTAAACAAATAAATATAAACTAAACAACAATTTATTAAATTAATACCATTTCTTACCAATATATTGGCTACCATTGTTTATAGATACTGAATATGTAACAACCTAACCATACATTTGAAAATGATATAAAAAGTCACAATGTTTTTCGGAACTTCAAAGATATGAATAGTAATGTACTCTCCACGGTAAAACTGAATCTCCCAAAAAACACTTACGTGTAAAAAACTACGCCAAGTACAGGAGTGCTGTGAATTCCTCCAATAAAAAGTATTGAAATCATATTATTGAGGCTAAGTACATAAGTCACTACATGTTTCCCTATTATATGATCTAGCACTGGTCCATCATTGTAATTGTATTTTCTTCCTGTATTTAATTATATGATTTAATAATTAATAAAACTTTAGGTGATTCCTTATCGAGTACTACTTGGCGGGTCCGTGTATTTCTTGATATAAAGCGTTCATTATGCCAGTAATCAAACTCAAAACCAGTGTCAACTTTCTATATAGAGCATATTAACAATAACTCGTCAGAAATAATCACGGTAAAAGCTTAATAACAAACGTATAGTATTAGAATACTATTAGTACATTCGAAGTAAATACTTTGGAATTCCTGGTACGGCACGGCACAATTCCTCGCTCGCCATGTTGATGCGTCCTGATCTCGTACACTAATCATATTAAACTTGGCGGCAATCGATTCAGAACCCTTGATTCCTATAGTGAATGTAACAATAACTTTTTCTCGCACATAGCCTTTCTTAAGATATTTGAGGCCAAACACAGGCACAAGAGATGCTTCGAGTAAAGAGTCTCGGCGGACCGTGCCCTTAGTCTTACATTACATATTTTCAAGTTTTTAAATTGTTACCGTACACTTCAGAAAAGCTGACGTGTTATGTTTACTGTTTAGTATATTTTCGTGAGTTGCTTCCAAATATATAGGTAAGATGTTATGAAATACTATGTCCCGCGATTATCATGATATTCACGATAATTTTTAATGAAATTCGCTCTATGTACTAAAACTTTTTCTAGGGAATTATCGTGGGCTTGAAACTACTGAAGAAAAAGTCCAATGACTCTTAAAGAATGTGCTATTTTATTTGTAACCAATTTTAACTGGAATTGCGCCATAACACGTGTATCTACTCTTCTCTAACTCGTCTCTGTAAGCGTTACTTATTGCTACATTCCGCTATTTAACTTGTACGAGGAACTATCCGATCTACCTAACCCCGTAACTGGTTGTATAACATTAATTAAAGCCACATAGTTTTGAAGCGAATGCAAAATGAATTCAAAATGAATTGAATATTTTCTTTCTATAATATCGAGTTTGTAGATGTCAATGAGAAACAATTTTCTCTATTTGTTTTCAACTAACTATTCTTCGAGCGTTTCGCATTATATATTTAATTAATTAATCACATAGTAACAGTAATTGTGGTATAAATTATCAATGTTAAAACGCATGGGTATCTTGTTAATAATTATTAGGATGAAAATGAGGTTAATGAAACTGATAGTTGCATGCTGACTAAAATTGAACCTCGAACTCAATTTGCCTCTCTTGCAAAGTTCATTATTCTTTTTAGGGCTTAGAAATGTCTGACGAGCCTGAATTTCACAAGAGCGGAATAAGCGGAACGAGCGAAAATGCGAAGAGAATTATGAATGCTATTATTTTCTTGCAAATGAGGTCGAACACTATAACCCGTTCTCGAATCCGCTTAAAAGATTGAGGATACGAGGATGTATTGTGAAAACTTATTTGCGTCATCTCCTCGCCTAGTCTTATAACAATATTGACAAGGTCGCCAGGCTCGCTAGGGTCCCCATAATGTTGCTACGTTATGAATACACCGGCATACCTTGGACGAAACTGGTCGACTCCTAGGGTGGCCTGTTTTATGATTTATTTATTCGGATATACTATATATACATATATATATATTTACTCCCTTTACCCAGAGTTTTCTCTCGATATTTCAAGTACGGCAAGTTATATCACACGAGCGACAAATCCCAGGAACTCTCACCGCTGCAAGATATGGATTTATCGAGGGCGATATTTCCGAGTGGCTACGCCAAAGTAGCGAAGTTACGAGCAGCGAATTCATCATTTCGTGGGAACGGTGATGACAAAAATATCATACCTTGAAGAAAATTCCAAGATAGTATCTTTTTTCTCCGAGTTTTAAGAGTGGCATCGTCCATCTTGAAGCAGCCAAATTTCCGCTGTGTTCGTCTACGCAGTTCGGGCAGTCATCTAGAAAATAATAAAGAACGTGATATTTTTAATATGTACATGAGAAATGCTAAGCTCAGATTCGTTCGCGAATATTTAGACATATGCTCACGTCCTACATACCTAACTACCTACGTATTTACTTGTGCCGAGTCAAAAATATATTGGAATATCGACTATACATCCCAGATACGACACACATTCGCATCTTCATTAGCATATGAGAAAGTCAAAGACAGCGCGTGTGATGCTCGTGGCGACTATAAAGCCTATCGATTCGATCCGATATATTTTAATTATCAGTAGACACGAGTACCGATATGCATCGAATACCAATTACATGAAATTACTTTTTTGCTATTATCAAAATATTACGTAAACGAACTGATCCGAAATGTTTCTCTTACTCTTTATTGATATGGCTAAATTGCATGGCAAGTTTACCATCTACGTAGGAATCTTTCAAATCAATTTCAAATCAACATTAAACAATGAATCTTTTTCTTACTGTTACAATTTTTCAAAGATTAAAAACATTAAATAATCTATCACTAATCGTATCAGAAATTATAAAGTTATTCCTAAATTTAGCAATTAATAACAAATTTTCTTAATTACTATCAATTGAACACGCTCGGATTTAAAAAATGTATAACTTCGTGCCACATACTTTTCAAATTTCAAAATGACTTGCCAAATGTTAATATTATTAAATGTTAACTATACGCGTACCTTTAAGTAAGCAGAAAACTTTCAAAAAATTATTCTATGAACAGGTTTTGAAAATCTATTTTTAACATTTCGTTAAGACATCCAACCCGGAAATTTATCACAATCTGCCATTTATTTATTTTAATTATACAGTTGCTTCAATCTGTAATAGAACGTGGTTGAGCCAATTAAATGTTTTGCTTCTTTTAAGCTACGGTGTAGTTGTAATGAATAACTCGTTCATTAAATTTCGCTTAGATTAATTAAAGATTAGAAGACTCATTAATAGTTTTATCGTTTCAAACAATAAATTAGTCGAGTAAAATGTTTTTGATGTTGATGGTAACTAAAAATGATACGACCAATCTCGTATTTCGTTGAATTTCAACAAAAGTTCACTTGAATTAAGCGTATTATTTTCTTCAAAGAAGAGTACATATCTTTTTTTTTAAATCAAAAATAAATATGCTTGTTCAACTAAATCGATTGTTAGAATCAATAATAAAAATTCTCGTTTAATCATTCATATTTTGTTAATATCTCCAAATTTATGTAACATCTAAGCTACAACATTCGAAATAGTGTAGATGAGTACAAATTTATCTATGTACATATATTGTAAATATTATTGATCCCTCCAGAAGTGACCGACGGTCGATTGAGCTAGGCTGAAAGCTGCCACGTAGAAAATTCACAAGACATATTTAATACTAGAAAAGCAAATTTCCCCTTAAACAACTTTCACTTATTTTTGAGTACATTTTGATTATTTTGATTAAATACGAATTCCTTATCAACAATCGCAATGATATTTCAACTACGTAACATTTTGTTAAACTTAGCCCCTAACTCGAATCAACATTGATCCAAAATCTCGATGAAATTTGAACTTGTGCAAAAATTGACCCAAGATCTCGTAGAAAGTAAGTATATTGATAAAAATTCGATGTTTTGCCAAATTTTTATCAAGAATTTTACTAATCGTCGTAAATCATTGAAACCTAAGACATCGCACAAAGTATTGGTCTAATTGTATCGGTGATTGTTGCTTAGGCAATATGTAGACTGAATATTTGACTTAATTTTTTCGCGACATTACTTAGCACGTGCAGTAAGTTGGTAAAGCAATTGTGATAACAATATCTAAAATATTATCACTTGTATGTAGATGTGAACGAAATTTATCTATCAGATTAAAAAGTGTTCGAAGTTTAGGACACTGGGAGAGAAAAAAATAAGTTTGCCGAGCATGAGACCCATTTGGTAGTTATCGATCGCATCATAATTTCAACTAGCCGTGCTACGTTAACGAAGTTAGGAGATGTTGTGAAACAGCCAACCCATGTAATCCAGATCGTATACCATGTTCATCCCCGAAGCCATCAATTGACCTGGCTAATACAGAAGTGGCTTTTTGCCTATTAATAGAGAATCGGTTAATCGTTCATGCCGCAAGTTTGTCCACTGGCTACTTTTTACAATTAATGTGTTGGTTGACAACCTTCTCGCAATCAAGTGTACTGTTACGTAGGTACATGGCCGTGATTCATATTGCAGTTGATTCGGGATTCAAGTGCTTTACTGAAAGTTCTTCGAAAATTAATTCTCCGAAAACAGTTCTTCGAAAACAATTCTTCGATTTATGTATTTTTCACTGATCAGTAAAGCACTGATCAACGCGTAGGTAGATTTGCTCGCTTCACTCGCTCACTGATGATTCTTATTTATCTAAAACACCATGAGGGTCACTGGCATTTTAACCTAATCTAACCTAACCTAGACCTAGACCAATCCAGTACAGCACTACAAGATCGTTGACTCAGAGTTAGGCTAGGTTATGTGATGGTGTTTTACAACTAAAATACCGTCAGAACAAGAGTAAGGCTAGGTTATGTGATGGCGTTTTAGTTATAACTTATAACTCTTTCCAAGTACATTATAGAATCGATCTGTGTGTAGCTGGACTCTACTAAAATCAAGTGAGTTATTCTTTTCAAAGAATTGTATCTCGCAAAGAAGTATTCCGAAGAATTGTATCCTTCGAAGAATTGTTTTAGAAGAACTGTTTTAGAAGAATTGTCTTAGAAGAACTGTTTTCGGAGAAATATTTTAGAAAAACTTTCCGTACACGGATTCAAGTATATGATTGCTTTACTTGGGAAAAAGGGTTTGTCTCCAATTCAAATAACTATATATTGCAAAATAGGAAAGATTAATTTTTGAATTAAAATACCGAACTCGTCGATGATACATTAGTTAACTTAAAACTCTGTTGTTGCAGTCATTATTCAAAATGGCTGAGTTAAAATTATCGCGGCCTATACTTTCTAATAAGAATTATTTAAAGAATGTTTCTTTTTTGTGGATATCTGTCATAAATTACGCTAAAACATATTTCCGATTTTCAATACGTACAGTAAGTACCCTATGTAAAAATGATTATAATGACTTAATTTTCCACGATTTATTAAAAATGGAGTAACTTAATTAATAGCATATTTTTATAAATATGTAAAGAAGTGCAAATATCAGTGCAATAAAATTGAGGGTAAAAGATAATTAATATTTTTAATAAGATAGTAATCCAAAACATACCGCCGATATCGTAAAGGAATAGGTACTATAGAATATACCGCATACCTTATCAACACCGCCTCAAAGTCCGAATTCAAATTTGACAAACATGGAATGAAAATAATGAAATAGAATCTCTCAAGCAATAGATTATAAACATTTGGAATAATATTAACAAAGAAACGACATCGAAATTCAAACGGCATCCGTATTTCTAAGATATGGAAAACCGCTTAACCGCTTCTACAGAGTGGGCAGTTGGAAGAATGAAATATTGTTAGGAGATTTGTGAGGATATTTCACATGTTTTATCACAGTTTACATTGTCATGAGTACATAAATACAATTGAAGGGAAACAGTTTTGAGACAATGTACAAACATTTTTCGTCTTTTGACCACTAGCAGAAATTGTATCTGGGTTCTAACCGGGCACAAGCTAGGTTCCCCTACGTTTGTTTAGGCGCTAACTAGGAATCCTACCTTGCGCCCGATCAAAAACGTAACGTATGCCCTGTCTAGTCACTAGTTATGTCAAACTGTTTAGGTCATATACTATAGTTTGCCAGGTCAGTTCCTTACTTCTCATGTGGACGTGTATGATTGATATAAAAACTGTTTTACCTGTTTTGATATTAATTAATAAAAATCGTGAAATATGTACTTGACACAATGGCAAAATTATATGATTAAAATAATATTTAAAAAATAAGTTTGTAGGTTTACTATCTGTGCTGCCGTGAACGGGAGTTGAACTTGCGATGGTCGGGAAGATCAAAATTAAGGAATGCGACAATCTATCCTCTGAGCCACCAACAGAATTTGTAAATATTACTTTAGTTATGAATTGAATAAGTCAATATTTGTACATATAAATATATTAAATTTTGTAAAACATCTTTAAAACGATAATACAAGAAATACAAGAATTTTATAATGCATACTTAGATAACACCTAAATTGTGAGTAATACATTTTATTTAAGAATGGCAAAACTTGTAAAATGAATATTGGAAGAAATTATAATTACATTTCATGTTATATTTATTCATAATACTAACTAGGACCAACTCGACTATACTAACTCGACTGTAGTTAGACATTAACAAGGAAGCCTCACCTTAAATTTTAATATGGATGCCTCGGTAAGGCCCAAATGGGACCTAATTAGGTACTGACATGGGAAATCTTGTTGTGGAAACCCTATTAATTCCTGAAAGGGATCCATATTTTATCTGGGGTGCCCCAATAACTTTCTACAGAGGTAGGTCCTAGCTAGGTTTCCATTATTATGGATGCTTTGTCTTATTGTTAGTCCAGCCAGAACCTTTTCGTTATTGGGGAAATGACTAGGAAATTTTTAATAAGGAGATTGTAAGAAAAATCCGTATTACCTTGGCAGGAAATTGAATGAAAACTTTTATAAATTTTGTTCAGAAATTACCAAAATCATTATAAAATCGTTGAACAATTACCTATGAGTCGCAATAGACTACGGAGATAGGTATACCAGATAATATATTTTATAATTATTTTGATAACCAATTTTTTTAATTCTATGCTACATGTCTAGAAGTTGACGAGCGAAAGGAAAAAAATTCTTTGGTGCCAAAAATTAATTCAATGAATTAGTTGTTAAATTCAGACGGAGAAAAAAATTTGTTTAGTTCAATTAAATAGAGTTAGTTAAATTGTGGTATCATTGAAACAATTGCTTTGGCCTTCGCTCAAATACAATTCAATTCATATTATCACATATCACAATTTGTAACGTGAGGAGTCAAATTAAAAAAAAAATCAAATTTATTTTTAATTTAAAAAATGGAAATCAAATATTGATTTTTTGAAAAAACAAAAACGGTTTCAAAAACTACAATATCGTGAAAAATCTATAAATAAAAAACTTGCGGATAAAATTTTGTTTCATATAAGGAAAAAAGTTACATATGTTTTCAAACCTTTTTTTATTACAAAGCCTTACATATAAGGCTATCTATCAAAAGTATAAAACTTGCATTCCTTTACATATACTCTAGTAAGTACGGATTTGTCGAAACGAATAAGTTCTTTTTGTAAGCCAATTAAATGTTTCGCTTATTTTAAGCTGTGGCGTAATTGATGTACATTTCTGTAGTTTTAATACTGTTTCAAACAATAAATTAGTGACGCAAAATAATCTGTTTGTTCTTGACTATAACCATAAATAATACGGCCAAACTTGTATTTCATAGACCTTCAAATAAAATTGATTTAGTTGAAGGATATTATTTTTTCGAAAAAAAATGTACGTATCTTTTCATTACAATAAAAAGTCAAATTCAACTAAATTAACTGTTTAAATCAGTAATTAAAATCATTATTTTACAATTCATATTGTCTTAGTGCCTCCGAACCTATCTCATCTACTACATTCGGAGTAGTGTGGGTAAGTAATAAGTTATATATTATAAATATTATCATTTATCACTGCCCCCAGAAATGGTCAAGGGTCATTAAGGTAGGCTGAAATCTGGCAGCATAGAAAGTTTGGATTCGAATCTCGGTACCTGTCCTTAGTTTGATTCGGGTAAAAATAATCTAAATAATTCTCATGACTGTAGTATCCATGGTAAAAATGTAAGGACTTGAAGAGAGACTCGACCCCCAGGCATTTGACCTCTTCACAAAACCTACAAGAACACATGGTGGCCTCAATTAATACAGTTACAAAAACCCACATTCGGCAGGTACACAGATTCATCCCATCATTTTATAAAATTGAAAAGATGGACGAACATTCATCATATTGGAGCCGCTATTTCGATTTTTTTGGAATCTATTCCTCATATTCAGATCCTGCAAGTTTGAAAATGCCTACATACCCAATTTAGCGTTAATTGGTTTAATATTAAGCAAGGCAAATCTGGAGTTCAAAGTGCTCACCTTGGACTTCTGTGTCATGGGCCCTTTAAGCTACAAAAATTACTTTAAATGAAAAAACTTTCACGTAGTTCTATGTGAAATGCTTAGTCCTTGCTAACAATCACAATGATCTTTCGACTACAAAACATTTAGTTGAAACAATGAAATATACCGTTCGCTACCTGTAACCGCAGGATTTAGTCAAATCAAAGAAAGTTGTTTGATTCAGCCAATTTTGTTTTTAATGTAGTGTCAGCCAGGCCAGGGCCTTTTCGTTACCAGGGAAAAGACTAGAATTTTCTACTAGCGATACCTTTAATTTAATCTTTATTACTTATCCTTTATCAAAAGTAAATGATAAGTTTTTTGAGTCCAAGTGTGTAACATCGAGATCCGTGAGATAGGTTAAAATTATAATGTCACAAGTTCCATTGCCCCGTATATTTTTTGCTTCGTGACTGTTTTTATCTTTACCTAATTAAATATAAAGTGGAACATGATACCTAAGCTGTCTTATAACTGATCGATTGATGAATATTAATGCGAAGATATTATGACGTATCCACGTCAGCTAATACGATTTATGAGTTTCCAAGCGCGTTCGTTATTAAAACATGCAGCCGGGACTGACATGTAATTAGGCAGGCTCTCTCGAAACTGAAAACATTTGTTCACGTTTGCGTATGGACTCTAGCGGCCAAACCAAATGAGCATAAGATATAAGACAGTGAAGAGACATCGAACTTTCGTTTCGCATTTCGAACTTTCTTACAATGTAAGCCGATTATAATGCTCTATTGTTCTGTCCCACCTCTGGTGTGCAAGTTATAACATCATTGTTAAACAAAAAGACGATATATGTTTTTGAATTTCTTTCTCAGGCCATTTCTCGGTCTTACGTGTTTTCGAAACTTCTAGGATTTAGCAACCGTGTTACAGCTTGCACACCGTAAGTGGGAGCGGAATAGAAATAGGTGTGGACATTCTGTGGTCAAAATAAAATGATACGTGTCTTTGCTTTTCTCTTTTAAATCATTTTGAAATGTGATATTTCTCCGTGACTAGGGGATGCTTACACTAACTTGTGAAATACTCTGAAGTTGAATCGCTTGTACTTCGGGACATGAAATTATATGGAAGCATCGTAGACGAACTGTTTACTTGTTACAGTACAATGAAAGGATATTTGATTATCTGATTGTGAAAATGGAAAACGAAGAATATCGATAGGTTATCGTTGTAGATTATTATCATTAAAAGCCTTTTACGTAAAAATAATGCATTAATTACTTAGATGAAACTTATTAATAATCTTACTACTTACCATAAAGAAAAATAAGTCGTTCGATAAATGTTACTATTTTGGATAACCTAGCGTTCGATTTTTGAGTTATTGTCTACTTTCGTGACACGTGTCGAAACTATCAAAATATTTGATTGCCATCAGATATCACTAATCTGGCGAAAAAACAAGGAAGGAACTCGTCCTCGAGCACGACAACTTCGGGTGTCCTATTTGGAATGAGAATTTTGTTGAATTAAATTATTTTTCATACACAGTATTCTTTATATCTTGTAAAAGGGTAGATATGCCATTTTTAATCCTCTTAGTATCATGTATAACCATCAAATTAATCCATTTGTGGCCCTATTCATTACTCTCCCCTCATATCTTGAAAATTAGTAGTTTGACTCTCGTGAGACTTGGTATACGGGAGTTTGATGGTGCTCTTTTCGATTTTAAAGTAAGAAATTTGTAATTTAAAATGGCGGATCGAATACAGCTGACTTAAAAGGTATAAGAAAGCTAAATATCACTCATTTTTCATTAAACTCATAAGTCATAATCCAGGAGTTTATTATGGTGTTCTTATTCATTTCGAAGTCAGAAACAAATTTAAAATGATGGAGAAAGCTTGAATTGGAAATTTCGCTCTTCTTGAAACTGATCAGTGCCATGCAAACTTCTGTTAGTGAAAGACCGGAACGAGACATGTTTCTGAAATAAAAAAAAGGTAACTACTATCCAGTGTACTTGTTCTGCCATCTTGAAATATAGCAGTCTATAATAAGTTTCTAAATCAGAGCGACCATTGAGTTCATGATTCAGTACTTCCCGTGCGATTACCGAATAATGCGCTGGACACCGTCATGTTGAAACTAGATGTTCTGTCGCACTTCCAAGCTTAGGTCTTCCAGCAATGTCGGAAGTTGATTTACAAAAATTTTACGATATTTTTCATCGTTCAAATGACCATCGATAAAATACGGACCTATAGTTAATCTCCAATTATTCCACACCAAACGTTCACGGAGCAAGGACGCTGATGCTCAATTTCCCGCAACCAGGGTGGGTTTTCTACACTCCAATAGTGCATGTTGCGTCGATTAACCGTAGCATTGTTCGTGAAAGACGACTCGTCTGAGAACAGTACTTGAAAAACGAAATTCGGGTTCCCTTGTATCTGCTGAAGTGCCCATTGAAAAAATGTCACTCGGTTCTGAAAATCATTGCCATGAAGCTCGGAATGCAGTCAAACATGAAGGAATGATATTTATTATGTTTTAATACCTTCCAAATACTGGTTGAAGACATTCCGGAACTCCGGCTTAGTTGTCGAGTAGTAACAATAAGATGGGGATCATGATTGACTGCTGCTAATATCGCGATTTCATTATCAATTCCAGTAACGGTTTTTTGATGATTTCTTTATTTCGCTTATACATTTCCGTCAGTGGTGAATTTTTTGACAACCCGGTAAGAACAAGCGCGTGATCAAACACTGTCTGGAAATCGTTGAGTATAAAGCGTGACAGCATCATCGATATTCCTGCCACATTCTCCGTAAATGAGAAATAGCTTGAGTCTTAGTACACAACTCGCTGTAGATCTGGGAAAGCATAGAATTCGCTTGAAAAATTCGATTGTGCAGTTTCAAGATCATCGAGATATCTCAGTCCCCATACTTGGACAGCATAAAATAGACTCGCTTTACTAATGCTATTATACAATTTGATTACACTCTCCCAGGAATCGCACTTTGCTCTGGCTAACACCGATAAAATCGTGCCTGTAGCTAGTGTTAAATATAAGAATAGAATAGGAAAATTTTGAGTTACGAGTGTTGTATTGTTGAGGAAATCCATGTGAACCCCTTCAGTCGGGATATGCCAAACACTAAAATCTGATTTGAACCATTATATCGCCCAAGGTCTCAATTTCATCGATAAGGCGCACCTTGTCTGAAGGGGTAGTCTCAGTTAACCGAACAGTTGTAAAATGGAATCGAGGAGGGGGGAGAAGTGATGCGTTACGGCAGCGTTGACAAACCGAAAATTTCTCTGTACTAGAAATTAAAATGTGTAAAGGAAAGCGCGAAGAAAGCAAGTGGCATCGGGAATACCTTCAATTAAAGGGCGTAAGAGATCTCGATAGGCTGGACTCGGTTGTGCGCGAAAACGCTAAAGCGAATTCGCGGCCGTGAAGCCCACAGCTAGGGATGACTCAAAGTCAAAATGAGGCTGTCATTGACCTCGTTAGGGTGGCAGCACCGCTACCCAGGTTTTGAAGGTCACCGCATGCAGGGGGAGAAATCGCGAGATTAACCCGGGGCCGTTTAGGCTAACGAGCGAAGCCTTGATGATCGTTTTGAACACGCGGGGTTTGCTGAGAAATTTTCTCTGACAGCTTGTACTAGAGGTCGCTTTCTTTGCGGTACCCTACAGATGACCAAACTTCTGCGCAAAGATTTGGCGACAAACATTTCAAATGCGGTTTGAAACCCTAACGTAGAATGGCAGAGTGGGATTCCTAGGTAGGTGTATGAGCATTAGCTCGTTAATTCTATCACTTCATTCTTGAATTTAACACAAAGCTTGTTTGGCTTTTTCAGCCTACCAGCTTTTCTGAAAACCACGATCTTTATTTTGCCTATTGCATATTTACTGTCAGATTGTACAAGGCACAGTAGTCCTCTAGCGCCTTGAGTTTCCGTTTCAGGTCCATCTGAGAGTAGGCAATAAATTATCACTATGTCGTCTGCACATAAAAGCATGATTACATCTGAGCGTTCATTGATACTGGGTCCATACAGGCCTTCGCTTTTCATAAATTCTTCTATGTCGGATAGGTAAAAAATATAATAAATAAAAGCGGACTAAGCGTTTCCCCTTGTAGGACGCCTTCGGTGACTACAACTTTGTCAGATAGCATACCGTCGACTTTAACTCTATCGCTGGCGATCTCAAAATTCTTATTATTCTAGCATTCTGCCCGTTTCTTTTCTCTCAGATGGAGCTGCAGTACAGTAGTCAGAGTAAATATGTGGTCAGTACAACTTCTACCTGGTATGAAACCTATTTGGCTCTCAGGGGGAACAGAAGCATTCCACGTCTCGCATCTCAACCAACGTCAGGCCACGTCTGAATACTCTCTTGTAAAATTTGAGTAAATAGTTTGGCCACGCAGTTCACCAGAGAGATGCCTCTATAGTTCGAAATTTTTATTAAGTAGCACTTTCAAATAGAGAGTCCTATTTTGGTTCAAGGCCTTGTAGAACTCGTTGCTTAGCTGTTCCATTCCCGCGGCTTTTCGATTTTTAAGTTTTTTTAGCGTTACTAACAGTTCTTCATGCAAGATTGAAGAATGAACGCGTAGATGTTTTGTATCTTTTCGTATTTTGAAGAATTTCAATCACGGACCAACAACAATAAATATCGAAATTGTAAATACATTCATACTATACAGGGTGTTCTTTTTATCTCGAGACAACGAAATATCTCAAGAAATTTTGCATGAAAAAAACATGATTATGTCCTGACAACCTTCGTCAGGATGTTCACAGCTCGGGCAACAGAAGAATCCATTATGCTGCATAATTTCCAGTGCTGAACTTCGTGCAAAGGCATTTAAACATGTCAACGAAACGATTATAGCGCTGTGAAACTTCAAATCGTTTTTTTGGGGATACCAATCAAATCCCTCTGTGTATAAACATGCGGTGACAAATGACTTCATAAAACCATCGGAAAGTGATTTTTTCTTCGGGCTATAATATAGTTCACATACCAATTGGAACGAACATCTGCAGGCTCGTAGAATATTTAAAATGTGTACTTGGGTTGCCCTGTAATTGCGCAAGTGAGCTGTTTGCCATCGGGACTTCATCGGTGTTCCGTATGAGTCTAACATTATACATTTGCAACGAAGCTTGGTATTCGACTTTTTTGTAATATCTTCCGAAAGTTATATCGCTAACCATATCACTTTACTTACTCACTACTCTATCGTGATGTTTTTTAATTATTGAATATGGCTTTTTTCTTTCAATAGCTCCTACTAGCAATGAGTGCAGATCATATTCGATATAAACCCCATCAACGTTCGACAATGAAGAATGTCTCTCGTAATGGAATAAGCTCCTGAATAACAGTCGCAGGGTTCACGAAGCTTATGTTTCTCTATGACACTATCTTGAACGGGAAATATTTTATTGACGCAGTATTTGATGAGCGATAAAAGATAGACTGTTTATTATAAAATCGAATAACGTAGTCAAGAACAATAC